>OZ025291.1:223613207-224213207 GCA_964019185.1 Maratus speculifer
TGGGTGCAGGAAAGCACACTGGCAACCAACGAGTCAATCGTTAAAATCGAGTTTTTAGATATTCTCCACCAAGATATGATTTGGCAGACAAATTGCATTTTAACATAGGAATATAGATTCAATTAATCCTATATTTTCATTCCTGAACTCGATGAAATGATTGCCTAAGCTGCCGCCTTCCGGTCAGTCAATTATCAAAAGTTCAAAAACACAATCATCGCAGGCTTGTGTTATTAGTAACAAATTTTTAGTGCTTTTCAAAAGTATTTATTGTAATCTTATTACAAATATTTTAAAAGAAATTATATTAAGACTTAGCATTCACTTATTTTTTTCTTTTTAGAAAACGACTCTGACCTACTTTGAAAATCAACTGCTTTGATAAAATATTTAATTCCATTTTTAAGCTTTTTTTGAATTTTGTAGTAGTAAAGTGTTTACGTTTACTGATAGAATTACAAAAAAAATTTAAAACTTACTACATTAGTTTAATTTTTTTAAATCTCTTAGAGAATATGCTTTTTAAATCAGTCTCACAAAATTGCTTTTCTAACAGTAATCTTTAAATTATAAGTACATTGTATCAATCAATTTTTGTAATTTTACTATTAAAAATAAACTTATGCCTTTATGTTCACGATTAAAATAATTTGATTACTTTTCGTTAAACAAATTATATTCCCTTAAGAATAAAACAAAATAGCTATTTCCCATTCATGCAAAATATTTTTCATATAAAAGCATCATAAATTTAATTAAATGAAAATCATTTTGTCACATTTCCTAAGAAAATCTTTCATCAATTCCCATTGGATTATTATTTTTTGTCATTAATATAAATTTTCTAGATCAACACCATGAAAACAATATATTTCCTTATTGAAAAGACTTTATTATCTGTATTTTATACATTCTTGTTTATTTTGATTAAGAGCCGCAACAAAGTTTAAGTCTAGTGCAGTTAATAAAACAAAATCAATTAAAGTTTAAGTTGAGACTCACTGGATTCGAGTTTTATAATATTTGAAACCATAAATGAAGAGATTATTAAAAAACTTTTTATGTTACTCCCCTCTCTCTCTCTTTTTCTTTCTTTCTTTCTTTCTTTCTTTTTTTTTTTTTTTTTTTTTTTTTTTTGAAGGAAGCGCTACGTATTATCATTTTATGTAATAAAACGAAAATAAGACAATTCTATTTAGTATGAAAGATATGAGATGGTATCTTTTAATATTGTATATTTTTATATTTAATACTTTAAATGGTGAAAATAATTTCTAATATTTAATAATTAAATATTTATGTTCGTTTTCTAGAAGAGTTTAGTACCATTTATCAACATTTAAACATCTGTTACTAAGAAGGAAATAAGGAACTAATTAAACTGCAACTAAAGCTTTCACTTCAATTTTATGAAATTCATTTTTTTTACACCTCTTGCTTTAAATATGTAAAGTAGTTATAAATATACTAACAGAATGAACTTCTGAAGAAAAAATCGTGTTTCCTATATTACAAATTGGTGCATATTACGTCATGTTACACTACTAATAGCGTAGCCAATTGCCACCCAATAGTACTTTCTTTTATTCATTTCATGCGCAAATTTACTTTTCAGGAATATGTGAATTTAAGAACATCAAGTATTGAATATCAAGTTCAGTACTTGTGTTGGAAGTTGAGTACGCTTTTTCCGAATAATACTGATTGCCTTATTTAATTGTGCCATTTCTGCCATTAAATAAGTTGAATATTGAAATTCGGAAATGATGATACACAAATTTAAGGATTATGCTTTTATTAATTTATTGTTTTTATTTATTTTCATGTTTTTATTTATTCTTGAATAATTAAACTTATTGAACAAATAATCGTAGCTGTTTCTGCTTTAAAAGAGGCGCATATTAGAATTTCTTTTATAGGAAAATGCATATTCCGTAAATTCTTTCTGAACAATGAAAGCCAGTGAAAAAAGGAGAAAATTGAATGACTAAATTGTTTATAAACGGAGATAGAATTAATTGAGTTTTTTTAAACGGATATTAAAATTAGTGTTTTAAAATAAATCCTAATTATTACTGTTTTAATCCTGGCGATTAAAGATATTTTTACTATCTTCTTTTCCAAGTAATCCAAATTTCTGGGTTTTTTTTTTTTTTTTTTTTTTTTTTTTTTTTTTTTAAATATTAAAATTAATTAATGCAATAAATAATGTGTAAGCTTAAAATTAAGCTAAAAAAATAAAGTTTATCGTTTGAATCTCTAAGGGAAATTTCAACTTTTAAAAATTTTGCGAAACAGAAAAAATTAAGGGGCTCAGGGATTGATCGATACGGAAAAACATGTAAACAGAGCTCTCACTTCGAGTCGATATAAAAACAGAAGTGTTTAGTGTAATTGATTTAAACTTTCTGATACTTAAAAGGTATATTTGTAGTCTTATAAAATTATAACATGAAGTACTTCAATGTAATATAATAAAAAATATAGCAAAATTTATGTAACACAATTTTCGAAAAAAATATTATATGTTATATCACCAACACCAAAATATCTTAACGTTGAATTGACATAAGAACCTAACTTTTGTTTTAAAATGATCAGGAAACTTTACTCTATAGAATGAATTAAGAATATAACTATCACTCAAAAGCAACATTATTAAAAAAATCCTCAAATGTGAAAATTAAAAAAACTCGTAAAAAATACAACTTTTTTTTCATTAAAAATACTCAAAATATTAAACTATCTAAACTATATTAATTCATTCTTTAGATAATTATATGCATGCAAAAAATGTTTTAAGCCATTCCATCAAATCGTTTTTTTTAAATCTTGGTGTTAGTCGTCAAAAATCAAGTTTTGAGAAAACGCGATTTAAAGTTGAAATTATATGGGTGAATGAAAGTGTTGATACATAATGATGAAAGTGTTGATGCATAAGTGCTTATAACTCCGTTAAAAAACCAATATTTTTTTGCGGTTTTTTGCATTGAGTTAAGAATTAATTTAATAATCAAACTAGATCATAAAATAAAATCGATTTTTTTTTTTAAAGTTTTCAACCCCTGAGCCCCCTTAAGGCAGTCCCAATCTTCATTAGAAATTTTTAAATATGAAAAGATATTGTGCTCAAAGCTGTGAATTATATGAACCATTTTCAAATTTCGCATACATATGTGTAAAAAGAAGAAAATTTAAACATAAATTAATATTTAAAGTTTTACTTGAGCTATGTATTAGCTAAAGAAGATTTTATTCAACATTTCTAACATGAAAATAAAAAAAAATTAATAAAAATTTTTGAGATATAAATTTTTAAAATTTTTATTCTAAGTAAAAATTCCTGTCCCTTGCAAGCCTGTCGAGTTTTATGTTTTTAATTTGAGCAAATTTTTTAAAACAAAAAGGTTTAATTATTTTAAATATGAACTGTTAGTGTTCTATATTAATGAAAAAAATTATTACAAAAGACATTTTCTTTCAGAAAGTAACAGAAATCTTTTGTACCTCACTTTTTGTCAAGTGCGTTACCTTGGGATTATTTCAGTCAAAATAGATTTCGAATGCTGCCTAAAATTAGCAGCAAGTATTCGGCTATATAGTTAAACTATTCACGCAACTGTTACTTGCCAATTTTTACTCTTCAATTGTGAAGCAATGTAATAGCGGCATGAATAGGCATTTATCAAGGTTGGTATTTTTTTCACTGTCAAGTCTGTTACCATAAATTTTAATATTAAAATAATAATTTTTGCAATTTTGTAATTAAATATTGTTTGCTAAATAGTTTCAGGAGGTATGTGTATTATTATCTAAGTTATAAATTATAGAAGCTAGTTTATTTCTAATAGTTTTATTTAAAATGTCAAGTCCGTTACTTGTCAAATCTGTTACCATTTTGTAAGCGATGAAATGTAAGCTGCTAAGTAAGTTTACTAAATAGTTTTAAAAGGCATGTAAATTATTATCTAAGTTAGAAAAATTAGACAAGCTAGTTATTTTTAATAGTTTTTTTAGTTTTATTTGAAATGTCAAATCCGTTACTTGTCAAGTCCGTTATCATCAAAATGTAAGTGAATGGTGAAAATAGCCCATATTATGTTATAATTAATAAAAATAAAAGACGTAAAAGACTTAATAATAAAATGCGTAAAAGACCTAGGTCTTTATAGTGAAATATGAAAGAATAGTATGTGATCAGAACGAAGTTACTTTTTCAATATTTCATAAATTATGTTAAATATATTAATAAGGAATATATTTAAAGAAATTAATTACTTTTGAATAAAATGCATCACTTTATCACGAGGATCTAACAATGTATTTTCAAAGATTTACATTCTTAAATAAATAAAAATCCTTTTGTAAGGTAACCTTTTATTCGATCAGAAAATTCGAAATTAATATGGCATATTTTGAATTCACTGGTACAAACACTGCCCGGAAAACAGCAAAACATTTTCATAACTACTTTTGATTAAAAAAAATCGCTTCAACCCGTTGAAATATGTGTTATTGAAATTGTGAAAACATGTTAAAGAACACAATGTAATTAGAAGACATTCTGAAATATAGTTTCAACATTTCTAAATTTCCCCTTCTAGGCTATGAGTGATAGAAAGTATTTTTCTCATTAGAGCTCTAGAGCCTCATTTCAGCATGCAAACGCAAGAAATGAAATTAAAAATTTGTTTTACAATATTTATACTTGTAAAAATTTCAAAATACTATTAATTACTAGAACTGCCTAAAAGTTTTATCTCACGTAAAATCTTTCTTTAAAATGATCGGATAATACAAAATTTTCTATTTCATGAAAATTAAGAAGTTTAAAATCATCACTTAATATATTGCATAATTGCGGGGCGTTCTGTTGCCATGTGCGGGTGGAAAAGACAAATAAAATATCTAAATTCTGTTATTCTTTTTAATATCAAATGCGTCTAATTGTAAATATTTTCTTGAATAATAGGCGAAGAAATTCCTCCAGAAAAAAAATCCCTACTGGCTCGGCCTACAGGCAGAGGTAGATTTCGAAGTTGGTTACAAATTCCACCATCAACAAAAACTAAATCAAAATAAGAAATAAACCCAGTTCAACACTAAAAATAAGCTTTAGGGACTTAAATATTTCGTGAAAATTCTAAGATACAGGCTTATACACACGCATATATACATATATATATATATATATATATATATGGAATAGATTTAAAAATGGCGAAAATGAAATCGGAGAAATTCAAAATGTTAAAATGTACCAATACTCCATAGTCTGTTTTTTCTAAATCATATTTCAGCACGTTTTTACTAACTCACATTACGTTATATATTCACCTTCTTTTCGTCCTTTGTATTTCCAATACGAAGCATGACATTTGATTTTTTTAAAAGATCCGTCAAGCTATTTTATTTTCCATTTTCATGTGGAAATCTTCCTATGGAAAAGTTATGACGTAATATTAAATTATTCTTAAATTCTCCATAATACATACATATTTTTTTCACTTGTTAATCTTGAAATAGTAAAAAATCTTGCTATAAAAAGTTATGACATAATATTCCTTTTTTCTTAAATTCGACAAACTATTTTTTTTTCATTTTTCACGTGCTAATTTTGCAATGGTAAATATTTGTTGTTGCAAGAATTTTATTGTGTTTTTTTTTTTAATTGTTGGCAATTTCTATGACAAAATTTGTTTATTTTTTTCCAGTTATTGTTTTGTAAGAGCTAGTTTGTCACAGCCGTATTAAGGTGATTTTCAGATTTTTGAACCTTCCCCATCTCCAATTTCTTGACCGATTTTCTTCATTTGCAATCCCCGCCGAG
This sequence comes from Maratus speculifer, assembly GCA_964019185.1. NCBI lineage: Eukaryota > Metazoa > Arthropoda > Arachnida > Araneae > Salticidae > Maratus > Maratus speculifer. The sequence continues at coordinate 223,619,038 of OZ025291.1, forward strand.
ACATTAACCATCTCAAGGTATTTGGGAAATTTGAAGACGATTCCTGAATAACTGTGACTTTTATCCTATGGTCAAAATTTAGTACATTTATTTATATATATATATATATATATATATATATATATATATATAAGGATTCCTGGGGTCATATAATGAAAAATTATGAAGCAATATTTCAAAAGTCGTACAATAGTAACAACTGTAATAGGTAGTATATCTTACAAAATCTACCTTAAAAAAAAATTTTTTTTTGAATTATACATTTTACACTAACAGTTGTTTGTGGAATTTTTCAACAACTGATTTCATGACAATGTACTCCAATACTAATGCACCGAATTTAATAAAATTCTGTTAGATCTTGATATAAACTAGATCTGATTAGTTTTTGGTGTATAACTACACGTGGCGCTGCTATGCTGCATTATTTATCATTTCTACAATAACCATATCTCAAGCACTAGAGCATGGATTTTCATAAAACTTTAGATTTAGTTAGTACTTGATATAACATGATGCTGATCATGTTTTGGTGCAAATCGCAGATGGCACTGTCATGTTGCATTATTCGTGATTTTATCTCGTGAACTAATGCACGTAATTTCACAAAACTTTAGATTCTGTGAAACCTCGGTGTAAACAATATCCGATTAGATTTTGGTGTATTTCTCTCATCAGGTGGCGCTGCTATGCTGCATTATTTACAATTTTCATAATAGCCATATCTCAAGAATTAGTTCATGGATTTTTATAAAACTTAACATTTAATTAGTACTTGAACGCATTATTTTTTGGTGCAAATCGCTCAAAAGATAGCACTGCCGTGGAGTGATTATTTGTGATTATAGAAATAGCTCTATCTCAAGAACTAATGCACTGATTTTACAAAAACTTCAGATTAATTTAGTCCCAGTTAACTTGAATCCCAGTAGATTCGGAGATATAGATTAGTGTTGTTTAGTTTTTGGTGTAAATTGCCCTACAGATGGCACTGCTATACTTCATTTTTCAAGATTTCGCAATAAATGTATTTAAATAACTAATGCATGGATTTTCATCAAAATTCAGATTCAGTTAGTACCTGGTAAAAACATGATCCTGGTTAGTTTTTAGTGTACATCGCTCAACGTGTGTTGTTGTTATGCAGTTTTTTGTTAAAGATTTTGCAATAGCTCTATGTCAAAAAATAATGCACTGATTTTCGTCAAACTACAGATACAATTATAAATTGACATAAGTTGTTACTGACTATATATTTATTTAAACCACCTTACAGGTGGCGCTGCTGCATTTTTCAGGAAGTATTAACATGCATAAGATAGAAGAAAGTTTTGGGATTACCAATTCTGATTAGTTAAAGCGACTATCAAAATACATACTTTTTTATGTATGCACTTTGCGAAACTTATAAATAACACACAATAGATTTCTCAAACAAACAGCATTTTTTTATGATTAGGACAGCACTCAAAATCACAAAAACTTACTCTCGCTCTAGAGTATCCTTTTAAAAGAGTAACCAGCATTCTGACCCAAACCCTAACATAACATTTTAAATCGTGTATTTGTAAAAGAGAACGTGGAAAACTTCGATTGTGTGAAGCAATAAAATGTACATCTTATAAACTTTAAAACTTATTTTCTCTGATTCATTAAACTGTCAAGCAAATGAATTTTTCTAGTTTAGATCAAGTTGCTTCTTAAAGTTGAAGATATAAATTTACATTTCATTCCTTAGTTTTTGGTTTTTGGAGCTTCGTTATTTCATACTATAAATGTAAAAGTTAAATGTACGAAATTTCAAATGAGGTGCGTTCGTACTATAACGAAGTTTAAAAATTATTCATATCTTGATGTAATAGTATGCAGTATTTCGGGTAACGTATAGTAGCCGAAGTCTGCTGTGTGTCCCTGTAAATGCTATCAGTTTTCTATTATACAGGAAGTATCTTATAGTAAACCTAAGTAACGCATATCAGTCTCATAAAATATTAAATATTTTAATACAATTAAAATGCGCCCAAAACAATGTTCTCCCTATACCATTACGTAATGGAATACTTTTTTGGGGGCTTGTAATTGAATAACAAATATTCTTTGCGCTACAAATTGCATAGAAATTATTATTATAGATAAACTTTATTGCAGCATATTAATTTTATAATACGTGTAACACCATTAAAATGCTCTTAAAACTTTTTTCTTATTGATCGTAATGTAACGGAATACTTTTATTTGTCCCTGTAAATGAACTATATGCATCAAATTTTCATAAAATTTAAATGACTGGATAAAATTACGTAATAATTATAAATTTTTAATTTCAAATGATTCGGTTGGATAGTTTTTGCCGTTGTCATAACGAACAGACGGATGGACTAAACGACAACTATAGCTCCTACGTAATTACGAACGCAAATAAAATAGAGCGAAAGCGAGAGCTGAAAACGTACAGTATAATGGAGAATTATTTTTTAAATACTCTTAACTTTTTTTCTCATTTAACATTTTTTCTTCTATAATCCCTACTTTCATTTATTTCTTCAGCTTTTTTGAGTCAAAAGATTTCCGTTCTCTTTTTTATCTCTTTAGATTTTAATTATAGTTTTTTAAAACTTTTCTCACAAATTTAAAAAGCTCTTAAGACGAGTAATATATAGTTTTCAAACATATTATATTTTCCCTATTTAACGTCAAACAGATATTAAATTTTAGTTCATTTATTTTATGTTATTTTATTACTAGTTTTATAATTTTGTAATAAATTCGTTATACGAAGAAATTATTATTTTTAAATAACTCCGGATATTTGAAGTTTAACGAAATTGTATTTCTGTAACTTAAATATTAAAGTAATATTTATTTTAAGGGACAGACTTACCAATGTGCTTTGTTTTATCGCAATTTATTTTGTAGGTTATTATTAATCAATTTAACTGTTCCTCTTTATATATTCGTATAAATTCGACGGGTTCCATCTCATTTCTGGTACTGCTTCTGTCATAATAGATAATTATTCGTCTGTAATCGAGCCTAGACACGATAGAGATAGATTTTTTTTAAAATCATGCTTGAAAATTAATTAAAAAGTTATAAAAATCTGAAAAGTGAGATAAAGTTTTCAAACAAATTGCATTTGAACGTAAAATTTTCGTCCCTTATATATGCAGGTGTAAATAATTGAAAACCTCTGATGTTTAGATATTTAAAAGTTGTAGTAGCCAAAATTTGTAAAACTGAAATTTGATGGGTAAAGGTTGACATTCTCAAAGTGATGACAGAGTTAAGAGTAGATAAGTTTGTGCGTTTTAATATAGGAGATAGATGACTGAGCAATAAGTTTCATTAAATAAGTGTACAAGCAGGCATTTTCGCACGCTTTTGACCAAAATTAGCAATTTGGCGAATAATAAATAAAAAACAGTAGCCAAATGAAAAGAAGTGTTAGCAAAATTTATTCGGCATGAATCACGGAAAAATCCATCTTTCTTTAACCCATTATGGCATCCCTTTTTTTCACTAAATCTGTAAAATTTTCATGTATTATTTTAGCAGTATAAGTAAAAATTATAAACAGCTGTCTTTGATTTACCGTTATGAATAGGGCGGTGCCCGAAAGTTGACAATACAGATTTGCTATATTTTTTACTGCCTGTAATAATTACCAAGAGTGAATTGCAGGATAGACTAGAGCCAAGTGAGGATATGTATAGTGCGATTCAAAAGTTTTTTTTTTACTTGCGGTGTTGTTAACGATTTTATTGCAGAAACGAGTGTTCCCGTACTTTGTTTTTTATAGTCTGAGTATTCCCGTTATTCACTGAGTCTTTGACGAGTGATGTGGAGGATGAGGCACCGTCGAGGAGTGGTGGGAATTCATCACTATCCTCTACGACGAGTAGCCCGGGCTACGCCCAAGGCTTTGACTTCATCCAAGTGGGCAACCGGCAGCCCTAAGCTATCGGATATAGGTTGCCAGACAGGGAGCCAGCTGGGACGTGTTGACTTATCCCTTCCGGATATGTTTGAACTTTGGCTGCGTTCACCGAGGAAGACACTCTTTAGGTGCGAGAATCCTCACAGAGTTGAATGAGCTCAAGGGTTTGACAGATCCCAAGAAAGCATATTTTGGGGAATCTATCTCTCGTATGGAAGATTTCATAGTCCGTCAGCATGCTTGGTTTACTCTTCTCACCGGGAAAGCCTCACAGAGGGGAAGCTCTATAACTGGTAAGGGAGTGTCCAAAGCTGCAAAGCCAAAGGCTACTCCGAGACCAGATGACACCCCGAAGGAGGTGGTACCGCCCGACAGGTCCTACGAAGTCGCTGAAAAGGCGGCAGAGGAATGGCAGACTGTCACCTCTAAGAGTAAGAGGAAGAAGCAGTTGAGGAAGGAACGTGCGGAAAGATCAGGTAAACAGCCTGTCGCCCGGAGCGGACCTGGAAGCGGGGGTGCTAGTGGCGCCAAGAGAGCCAGCCTAGCGGTGCCTCGTTGCGACCGGGAGAAGCACGTTTTGAGGATACTTCCGAATGACAATACTGTAAATTCCGATGATACCCGCAAGTTAGTAGCCACTACGATTAATCCAATGAAGGCAAAGCTGGCTTTGAAGGGAATGCTGAACACCTCCAATGGAGGGGTGCTGATCTTCGCGAACAGCGTTGCGGACCTCGAAAAGCTAGTGGCCGAAGTTGATAAATGGGACCTGGTGAATAGCCATTCGGCTTCTAAAGAGAGCAATTCTCTCAGGAGCAATCCAAAAATTGTAAGCTTTGGCGTCCGCACGGATTCTATGGGAGACGAAATCATAGAAGCCCTGAAACGTCAGAATGCAGCATTAGAGAACGCTGAGATCCCCTTCAAGAAATTCTTCGAAAGGAAGAAAAGTCGGAATGGTGTTGTCTCTTTGTATCTGGAGTCGTATCAGCGACTTGATTGAGTGCGGAAGCTGAACGTTGGTTGGAACGCATTGTTCTTTTCACGCTGACGGCGTCCTCTCCACTGCTGGAAATATGGCCACATGGCAAGAGATTGCCGCAGCACGACTTGCTGTAGAAAGTGTGGTAGTCAGAACCACATACTCAAAGATTGCACCAGCGAACCTGCTTACCCAAATTGTACGAAGGTCAACTCGATGAAATCGCACATAAGCCTCAACCTACTGACCATGTTGCGGGTTCACAGGAGTGTCACATCTTCCAAAAAGGACGGCGCTGACTGAGAAACGAAATTATGGCCAATAGTCCAAGGTTTCTTCACCTCACTGTTAACCACAGTACGGCGGTATTGTACCAGTTAGGAAAGACAGTGCCCTCACAGGGCATTGATGTGATCTCCTTGAATGAGCAGCGTGTGAAGGAGGAGAAAACTGTCGGCTTACCCGATGGTTTTTCCTAAGTTATGTCTTCGGAGTGCAGCAGAGCAGCCTGAATACCGGTTCTGAATACCGACATAGGACTATGGACAACATAGTGGCTGTTCGATATACAATTTAAGAGGAGGACGCGTTAATAATGTCGTGGTATTGCTCTTTGTCTGAAGACATCGTTCCGGTCCTCACTCAGGTGGGCGACTTGCTATCGAAGTACTCTCAGGACAACGTTCAGATTGTCGGGGATTTAAACGCGAAAAAGTACAGCAAAGGGGACAGACCAACAGATGCCAGAGGTGAGGAGGTAATCTCCTTCGCTCTTGGTAACGATTTGGAAATCATCAATAATCCAAACAGCGTGGCGACCTTTGATGGACATCAAGGTCAAAGATGGATCGATTTACTTCTGGTCCGAAAGTGTGCACATCGCATAACTGACTGAATTATTCGAGACGGGATGACACTCAACGATCATAACGCCATGACCTGGACATACCAAGACAGGCCAAGGGCTCGAAACCCTAGGGGGATCCGCCGTCGGCGGAAACCTAGGGACCTTGCCTGGGACGATTTCCTCCGGGATTTGCAGAATGCAGATTTGGACGTATATGATTCGAACACACCAGACTCGCGAGTTGAGCATCTTGATTCAATTCTGGCGGAATTGTCCTTGAAATACCGAAAACGCCGTCCTGCCGCAGGCAAGGACACATGTTGGTGGACTCCGGACTTGGAATCTCAGAGGTCTAGAGTGCGTGCACTGAGGAGGTTGTTCAAACGGACGCTTGGCCAGACTCAGAGAGAGAAGCGCGAGGTCCTCTTTAAGCGGACGCGGGCACAGTATAAGAGAGCAATTTTGCAAGCTAAGCGCAATTCCTTCCGAAAGTTCCTTTCGGATAAGCTTTCAACCGACAAAATTGGCCAAGTCTGTGCGGTGGTGCGTGGCAGTTGATAGCCTGGAGCTCCAGCCACACTGGAGCTACCCGACGGGTTGGTGGCATCCACCTGGGATGAAACCCAGGCTGCTCTTGCAAGACCCACTTCAGACAGGTCGATGAGGTTGTGTAAACAGCGATCAGTAGGACAGATAATCCGAATCTCTTTGATATCGGGGAGCTTGAGTTGGCATCGACTCGATGGCACTCGATAAAGTGCTCGGCTACGATGGATTCAGTCGTGAAATTATCAGAGAAGTCTTTCGCTGTCACCCTCAGTGGTTGCTCTCTCTATACAACCATTGCCTTAGAGAGTCTGTGTTTCCTAGAAGTTGGAAGCGAGCGGTTGCTGTCTACTTTACGAAAGAAGGTAGAAACAAGAGTGATCCCGCTTCCTACCGTCCTATCTGTTTACTTCCCAAACATGGGTAGATTTTGGAAAAGTTGTGAGCAACTCGACTTGTGAACTTCTTGGAGTCCAACGGCGTACTCGATGATACGCAGTACGGTTTCGGACGAAATCGATTAACAATTGATGCTTTCCATGAGGTGGTCAAGTACATTTCTCAGTGTAAGAAGGCAGGTCAACACTCCTGTCTCAAAAGGTTGGATATCAAGAATGCATTCAACAGCTCCCGGCGGGCCGACTTACACTGTTAAAAATAAAGGTGACAAACCGGTTGCATTTGGCGCCCAGGGGTGAAAAGGTGTTACTATTTGACACCCGCGGGCTTGAAAATGTGTTTGGGGTGCCATTGAGTGTTTCAAGCTAATTAGGGTGCCGCGCAACGCATACCGTTGGACAATTTTCACCCTTAGTCATTTGCGCATGCTCTGTTACATGTATCCTTGCCCTTCAATTCGCTATCACTGCTGGATCAACACAGAAATTTTTTCCTATGATGACTATCCCCGCTATACGCTATCCCAATTTCGTTTAGAACTTCGCTCGGCTAACTTTTGGCGAGCTTTATTATATAAAGCAACCTTTGAATTTCAGGACATTTGAACATTTCAGGGAGGCTTTGAAGGTGAGCTTGATGGCCGAGTGGTTAGAGAGCTGAGCTTGTAATCAGACGTTGTGGGTTCGAATCCAACGAGGGCCAAAAGTCGGTTTGTATATTTTTAAATTTTTTATTATTGGACACTCTGGATTAAGGGTGCCATCTTTTCACCCCAATTAAAGGTGCCATTTTGGCTCCTTTAGGGGTGTCACCAGTGAGACAAGCCTTTCACCCTTAAAAGGTGCAATGTGTCACCATAAGTTTTAACAGTGTACAGCGTCTTTTGGCAGAGTACGGAGTTCCTCGGAGCTCCTGGGCTTGATCGTTCTTTTCTGTGGAATAGATCGATCATTTCGAACGCATACTAGCATTACTTCAATGTTCGAGTGCCACAGGTTTCGCATCTTGGGCTCTCTGGCTGGTGTTGATCAACAGCTTGCTGAAACGTCTTGGTATTGGGGAGGCTTGGACCATACTTGTCTTTGCCGACGATATACTCATCTTTTTACGTTGTACGGCGCTCATTAGGTTTGCTGATATTATCCTTCGAGTTCTTGCAGAGATTCACGCGTGGGCGATAGGATGCAGCTGCAGCCTGGAGTTCAGCTTCGATATGTGTTTGTACACTGTCATACCAGCGAAGGGAAAGATGGATTACGATCCTTCAGTACCCATCCGGATGGAGGAACACAGGGTCAAGTTCTCCAGACAGATCAAGTACCTGGGACTGCTTTTTGACAGGGATTTCAGTTGGATGCCTCACTTAGATCTCGTTCAAGAGAAGGCAACCAAAGTCCAGTACAAGTTAACTAGATTGACAACAGCCTCATAGGGACTCAAGTCTGATATTCGTAAGGCGGTCTACTGGGTTGTGGCCGAGTGTATAGCCTTGTACGCGGCCCCTATATTCTAACAAGGCGGCTTTTCGTAGGAGACTGCTGAGTATTCAGAGAGGTCTCCTGCTGTGTGTCACCAAGTGCTATAGCACGATGTCAACGGATGCATTGAATGTCTTGTCCGGGGTGATTCCTCTGGACCTCCGTCCTGGTATCGAACGCGACTTCGAGGAACTCACAAGATGGGGTGAGAGTATTGAAAGACCAAGCCTCTAGCCAGAAATGGTGGAGATTTGTTAGTACCAGCCTCAACGATGCTATCCAGGTAGAATACCATGGACGCCAGAACTCATCCGGAAAACTCCGTGTACTTATTATATGGATGGTTTTAACTGGTTGGTGAGAGGATGGGCTGTGCCTATCCCCTCGCCCCTAGAGACGGCATTGTTGTGGAGGGAAGGTTCCAGCTCTCCGACGGGTCGACTGTCTTTGCAGCCGAGGTCCACGCGATCAAGGAGGCGATCTCTGATTCTCTTCAGAGAGGTCTCGGTGAGCTCGATATCTACTATGATTCGAAATTGGCGCTTCAGGCGCTTTATTCCTTGGTGCCTACGCACAAAGTAGTAGCTGAAATTAGACACCTGGTTGCTAACACAGGAATCAGGGTCCATATGCACTGGATCAAGGCTCATGTCAGATACGCCTTTAACGAACATGCCGACACTCTGGATAAGAAGGCTGCATGACGACAAACGGTTGACATTCATGTTCCTCTCTTAAGACGTCAAGTCAAGAGGAAGCTCCTTGACCAGGCACTCACAGATTGGCAAGAATGGTGGGACCGCATGACATCCACTCGAAGAGTCCAGGGCGACTTCTTTCTAAACCAGGTTCTAACCGGACATAGTACCTTCGGCGACCACCAAGCCCGCTTCGTTAAAGACAACCCTGCGTGCTTCTGCGGGAATGGGATAAGCACGATTAGACATTGTATCTATGAGTGCCTCCTGTGGAGGTCCATCAGGGAAAAAATTTTCCCAAGAAACTTCCACACTCGAACGCTTACCGATCTTTGCTTTGATCATTACAGCAGGAAGGGCATCGTTGAGATAGTCAGCGATCTCTTGACAAAGACATTGGATCGGGCGGATCGCCGGGGAAATTGAGCTCTCGGGCGTCTTGTTCTGAAGATTTTTGAACGCAGTTCTGAAGATTTCCAAATTGTTCGGACGCACTACTCTATAATAAGAGTACGAGGCCACTGTGGGCGCGATTCGGACGAAACGACTATACAAGGTTTTTCAGGGTTTTCCTTGTACGTAACGAGAATTACAGTCGCTTTCCTGTAAGTCCTTCCTGAAGGCTGGGTCCGTTGATCAGCAATGTGCTCAGGCAGCTTTTGCTACATTGCTTGCTACATTTGCTCCCCTAACTGGCAGCCTGGTTTGGCGCGGGTGGTGTCGTTTCAGTGGCTGCGGTTGGTGAGCCGTCGGGCTGCGACGCTTGGGTCGTGTGCCTGGTGGGTCTGCATGTTGTTCCTGGCCGGCAGCGGCGCTGTCGTGGTGGCTGGGCGTCACTTGGTTCTTCTTATATCGGAGGTCTCGTGACCTCCCTGTTGGACTGCATGCAGCCGCTCGGCTCTGATCGTGAAACCTCATTGTTTTACCGTTAAATAAGCTTCGATAATTGCTTGTACACTGTCATACCAGCGAAAGGAAAGATGGATTACTTTTAGTACCCATGCGGATGGATGAACACAGGGTCAAGTTCTCCAGACAGATCAAGTACCTGGGAGTGGTTTTTGACAGGGATTACAGTTGGATGCCTCACTTGGATCTCGTCCAAGAGAAGGCAACCAAAGTCCAGTACAAGTTAACTAGATTGGCAATAGCCACCTGGAGGCTCAAGCCTGATGTTCGTAAGTCAGTCTACTCATTTGTGGCCGAGTGTATAGTTTTTCATGTGGCCCCTATTTGGTACTCTAACAAAGTGGCTCTTCGTAGGAGACTGCTGAGAATTCCGACAGGTCTCCTGCTGTGTGTCACCAAGTATTACAGCACGTCAACGGATGCGTTGAATGTCTTGTCCATGGTGATTCCCCTGGACCTCCGTGCTGGTATCGAACGCAACTTCGAGGCCCTCACAAGATGGGGTGAGAGTATTGAAAGACCAAGACTCTCGCAGAAATGGTGGAGGTTTGGAAGTACCGTCTCAACGATGCTATCCAGGTAGAATACCATGGACGCCAGAACTCATCCGGAAAACTCCGTATACTTATTATACGGATCGTTCTAAACTAGTTCGTGAGAGGGTGGGCTGTGCCTATCATTTCGCCACTAGGGATGGCATTGTTGCGGAGGGAAGGTTCCGTGGGTCGCCAGGGCAATAGAGCTGTCGGCCGCCTTGTTTCGAAGATTTTTCGAACGCAAATTTCCAAATTATCCGAACGCACTACTCTATAAGAGGAGTCCGAGGCCACATGTGGGCACGATTCGGACGTAGCGAATATACAAGGTTTTTTAGGGTTTTCCTTGTACGTAACGAGAGTTTGAGTCACTTTAGTGTAAGTTCTCCCTGAAGGCTGGGTCCGTCGATCTGCGGTGTGCTCAAGCAGCTTTTGCTACACTGCTTGCTACATTTGCTCCCCTCGGTGGCAGCCTGGTGGCGGTGTCCTTTCAGTGGCTGCGGTTGGTGAGCCGTCGGGCTGCGACTCTTGTGTCGTGTGCCTGGTATCCCTGCATGCTGTTCCTGGCCGGCAGCAGCGCTGTCGTGGCGGCCGGTAGTCACTTGGTTCCTTTTGAATCGGAGGTCTTGTGACATCCCTGTTGGACCGCATGGAGCCTCTCGGCTCTGGATCGGGAAATTTCATGGTTTTACCGCTATGAATATGTACACTAAACGTTGCCAACAGATTTCGACTCTTAGATAGAAAACATTTGGTCTTCCATTGATACTCAGCATACAACTAATAAATAGTATGATGAATTGCTAATTTCAAAATCACATTGAAATGAAAATTTACCCTGCCTTGCGCTTGATGAAGGTAAATTTGCTTGTATTTTTACAGGCGCGGCGCACAGACAGAGACTAATTGACAATAAAGAAATGCATATCGCATAATCTTTTTTGTATCTTTGGCCGTTGCTAAAATGAATTGGTGTTAAATTAGTATCTTTATAAATAGTACGATATAAATAACACAGTTTGAATGAATATGTAAAGCGACATCAGTTGTTCAGTAACGTGGATTAGAATCTTATTTGTAATGTATTGGCATACCACATACACAAGCGCACACAAAAACGCAAAAAATGATCTGTCGCAATTTGGCGAATTTGATTATTCGTTTACTCGCAAAATGAAAAATTTTGTCGGAATTTGGCGCAATAGATTCTATCAGTGATGGCGTCACAGACAACTCAACTCTACACATCAGCCGAAAATGCGTTCCAAACAAACAACAGAGTCTAGAAAAAGATAGAGATGAAATGCTGTTTAGGCATGAAGATGCAATTGAAATCGTAAAAGAGCGTCATAATACGGCCAAATATATGTTGCTCAATATGGAAACTTTTGCTAGTTCAGTAAATTTAATCCTTGTTCCACGTTCTTGTATTTCTTTTGAACGATCATATTGCACGTGGCGAGGCACGTAGTTTTGATGGTATAGTGAATCTCTAAAATACTCTGAACTCTATGTGTTTGTTTGGAACGTATTTGCGGCTGATATGTGGAGTTGAGTTGCCTGTAGAGATGTAAATTTTCCGGAAAAATATAAGTGTCGGAAAAAAACTGGTTTTTTACCGGTTTTTTTCGGAAAAAAACGGAAAAATTGGAAAAATTGATTTTTCATGACTGTTTCTTCCAAATAAATTATATTTTCTTAGAGAATATTAAGTAATAAACATTTTTTCCCATTTATATGTATTAAATGAAAATTATTTTCACTTTATATTACAAAATAAAAAGAAAGTAGCAAAGCCTGCTTTTAAAAGTTTAGTTTTTTTTTTCCACAGCCTAAGAATTTTTATTAAATGCTATTGTTTGTTATATCATATCTGTGTTGAAATGATTTTTCAGTTACATGTTTAACTACCAGTTGACCTAATGTAAAAACCTGAGCCAATATGTCTGCAGTTTGGAATGAAATAAATTATGCATTCCATTTAAATATAAGGATAGTTTTTAAGTAAATGATACTAGTTTAAAGAAATTATGGCAGTTTTGTCATTATTATGAATATTAGTATTCAAAAATTCCATTGTTTGTTTAAAAAATGTATATTTTTACATTATTACTATTTTTTTCTTAGAATTATAATTTTATTTCCTTTATAAAATATGTTTAGTTTTGGTATAGCTTTCCAATCTCAACTCAAAAAAAGTTTTGATTTAGTTTTATAATCTAAATTCAAACAAAACTAAGTACGTATTACTTTAGCTTACTCAGGTCTGCAACTAAAAAATAGCGTAGGATTTATTGACTGTTAGATTTTTACTCATTGAAAACAGAATTAAGTTTAAATAAATGTTTTTTTCTTTTTACCCTGAAATCTGGTATTCTATTCTTGAATAAGAAACCATATTCAATAATGTTTCCACATGGTAATTTTATATTTCTAAGAGTGGAACTCAAAAGTTATGAAAACAGAACACTACAAATAGAAAATGCTCACTATTTGAGGAATTAACAAAAGCAGTTACATACAGAGATAAACTTCTACTGTGCTTTAGAAAACTACAAAAATTCAAAGTTTAATCAAGAGGGAAAGTATAATTTGGAACATAGTTACTTGTAACAAAATATGGGAGTTTTTTTCATCGCAGTTGTACTTTTCTAATGCAAACTGCCCATGTTTTTGCAACATTACTGTACATTATGGAGGTAAAATGGAGGTCAATTTTAGATTCAACACCTTGAAAAAACATTCAATTAATCAGCTATAACGGAATCTTGAAAAATGCAGCTAGTGCCACCTGTAGGGGATTTACACAAAAAACTAAACAACATTAATGTATATCAGAAACTGTAGTTTGATTTTTTTTTTAATCGTCCTTGAGGTAAAGCTATTGCGATAATCATGAATAATGCAGCATAGCAGCGTCATCTGTTGAGCAATTTAAACCAAAAAGTAATGAGCGCGAAGTTATGTCAAAGATTAACTTAATCTGAAATTTTATAAAAATACATACATTAGTTTGAGACAGAACTATTGTGTAAATTATGAATAATGCAGCATAGCAGCGCCATCGGTTTGGCAATATATACTAATAACTAAACATCTCGAGTTTTTATCAAGGTGTAACTCAATCTAAAGTTTTGTGAAATTATGTGCATCAGTTCTTGAGATAGAGTGCCCATAAAATTTGTCACATACAGACTCACAGAGTGACAGATATTTTCCAAAAATCATCAAAACGTGTTCAGGACCTTCTAAAAGTTTTAAATACACCAAAAACTGGAAGTCAAATTTTTCACGAATTCAATACGTACTTCTTGAAAAGGTAGATTAAAGTAAAAAATGCATACCTCAAAATTTTATGTTGAATTTTTAATTTTATCATTTCCATTAATTGGCATATTATTGCAATAATTTTACACATGAATTAATTTTAAAAAAGAGAAGTTGCATTTAATTACATATCTAGATTTTTTTTATGTAATCAAGTTTTTGTGAAATTGCAAACTTTTTGTATGTACTTGTAGAAAATATATTCAGAATTTTTGAATAAGAAATTATTACTATATTTAGGTTCCTATTTAGACATTTTTAATAAGGTTATTTACATACATATATGCAACTTAATAAGATTCAGCTGCTGTATGGCATGAGATTTTTTTTTTCTTCAATTACTGCACTTGCGAAAGATTCAATTTGTTGATTAGACTTTTTCTGAAAAGTCTATTTTCAAGAGAAATTTTGCAAAGGGTCTTGTGTTTCAAACAAGAAAAAAATGTGAAGAATCCTTTCAAGTCTTCTCATACAGATTTCTGCTCAGAGATCCGATTACCCACATTAAAATTTTCATGTGAGACACTCAACATAAAAATTAAAAAAATAAAAAGTATGAGAATGTAGCTATTACAAAATTTTCAATATATTATTTCATAAATGAAATTTCAATTTTTCCAGTTCGGAAAAATTGAAAAATAAGCCTTCGGAAAAAACCGAAAAAAACCGTTTTTTTTCCCCAATTTTTCCGGTTTTTTTCCAAGCATTCCCATCTCTAGTTGCCTGTGACGTCACACTGATAGAATCTATGGTGAGCGGTAACGAGAACCCTGTGTACAAGTGTAAATAACAGAAATGATATTTTACAGTCATCGTCCTTTTGTTTAAACGTTCATGCACTTTTCAAAATTTGTAGCAAACTGGCCTCTCATTTTTTACTTTTTTTATCGTAACTTAACCGCAATTTAACGACATTCTGGACATTTTATTTTTTTTTATGGTAAGAATAATGTTAACTTAAGTTTATGTAACCGTTTTCAATAAAATTGGTCGAATAATGAATAATTTGCTGTATAAGTTTTGTGGCGTACGATCGATGTTTTATGTTATGAAATGTTTGTGGATAAAAACATAGTGTCGGGCAACTTCTAAGACTTTCATCTAAAAATGCTTTACAAGATAAGTATTTTTTATACACTTAGAGCGCCCTGTGCCGTAAAAACTGCTTTTGCCTAACCATGTCCAGACCACGCAGTATCTAAAAACATGTAAATTTAATTTGTTTTAAAAAATTACTCATTTACGGAAGCTTCAATGATGTTAACACGATTAATGGAAGTCTTCTTTAGTAGGTGTGTTATCCATTTCCCTTTCAGTGTGACATTTTTCAATTACCAAGTGCGGATTCACTGTTATTGCTACAGCTGACAACTGTTTTCGTAATTGTTTACATAGGATCAATTAGGCTTTTAAAAATCAGCTTGTATAGAAAAATGAAAAAAAATGTCGCTGCTTCCATGATTTTTATAATGTGTAAAAAGAAAGCTTTTTAAAATCCTACAAAAAATCGTTTTGAACATTACGTTTAAATTACGTCGTTTTAAATATGACGTAATTTTTACAATTAAATGCTTTTCGCACGTAATAATTTTAAAATTTGTATTCTTTTTTATACTTATTTCTAAATATATTTAAAATATAAAAATATATTTATAATGTATAAAAATATATTTATAATATATTCTAATATGTTATTTCTAAATATATTGAAATGCGTCTTAAAGTTTTAACATTCGGGTATTTTAAAAACTGGCAAAAGTAGATATAACGGCAATTCCAAATTGTGAATTAATTCTTTATTGAAATAAAAAAAAAAATTATTAAGAAAAATTAAAAAAAATTCACGCACAAAAAAAAGAAAGAAAGAACTGGACTGAGGACACTTTACTCTAATAGAGCATATGGCCGCAAAGGTATTAAAGTTGCTATTTATAAATTTTTATCCTATAAAACTTATGAAAGAGAACTATCTTGACCGTATGGAGATTAAACAGCATTTAAAATAAATTCGATTTAAAAATTATCTACTTCAATAAGTTTATCATACATTTCTCTCTAAAACTAACAGATTTCATGTTTTATATGATAAATTTTATAGGATAAATTTTATAGGATTTGCAGGATAAATCGAGAAAGTAAAAAGATCACACTAAATTCAGTTTTTGACATCAACAATTTTATTTATTTATTTTAACGATATAGAGATATATGAAGTACAAAAATAAAATAAACTTCCATTCTAAACTAAAACAAAAATTCACATTGAGTAAGGATAAAAAAGTGATATATGTCATCACTGATGATATATGATTTAATAACTGAATGTCAAAATTGATTCCGTATTTTCAAAAATCCAATGTTAGATTAAAAAAAATTACTAATATGTTAAAAGATTTCTAACCTAAACTCTATTTCATACAACATCGAAGAAGAAAAATTCATTCCCCATTCTATTTATTTTATATTTGATAAATTTATTCTTCATTTGCAAACGATTTCTTAGAATAAATAGTCAGTATCAGACATTTAACTCTCTTATACTCAGAAAGTTTTTCCATATTTTCGTAAAAAAGTTTGTAAAACTAATGTTAATTTAAATTTTCTTACACTGTAAAAAATTTTGGTCTCGAATCACGGTGGTTATACCGTCAACTTTGTGACACTTCCTTTTACCGTAATTTTACTGGACGGTATATATACCGTAAAATACTTAAAGTACATGTACCGTAATTTAACTGAACATAAATTTAAATATTTTGTGGTATATATGTACCGTAAAATATTTAAAGTATATGTACCGTAATTTAACTGGACGGTATATGTACCGTAAAGTATTTAAAGTACATGTACCTTAAAAAAATATCGTTACAGCATATATACCGTAAATTAAATATATGGTATATGTACCGTAAAAAATATTTTTACAGCACAGATACCGTAAATTAAATGAACGACATATGTACCGTAAAAAATATTTATACAACATATATACCGTAAATTAAATGTGCGGTATATGTACCGTAAACACATTTGTAATCAGTATGTGTACCGTAAATGAAATATACGGTATATATACCGTAAAAATACAGGATGATCCAAAAAAAAAACCTCCCACATTTGACAGGTTAAAAAAAAAAAAAAACGACTCTAATGAGAAACTTATTTGTTAAAAACATACAAGGTGGTCATAAAAAAACTTTGCCGATACATGGAGCTCTAGCGGCCAGTCCGCTTAACCGATCGAGGTGAAATTTCAGATATAGCTATTCAGAGATATGAGCTCGAGATTCTGTGAACGGCAACAAAATGGCGCTCACGGTTACGGTTAAAGTTACAGAAACGCGAGAATTTCCAATGGCAACACCCATTTTTTTCTTCGCAAAATGCTCAGCGCATGCGAAAACCCTAAACAACGTTGGAACCGTACGTGTATCGCAAGAAACGGACATGTTATGCACGCACAAAAAACCGTTCTGGGAATCCTTCCCCCATAAAAAAAAACTCGATTGGGGCGCAAGGAGGAAATTTGCATACGACGCAGAGTCAGTACAGTAATCTCTGATTAGAATACAGATCGGAGAAGCTAAAACTTTTATTAAAACATTTTCCACATGGGTGCCATCACAGGCACAGCACCCATGTGGAAAATGTGTAAACAAAATAAAAGTTTTAGTTTCTCCGATCTGTATTGTAATCAGACATTAGTGTACTGACTCTGCGTCGTATGCAAATGGCTCCTTGCGCCCCAATCGAGTTTTTTCTATGGCGGGGAGGATTCCCAGAACGGTTTTGTGCGTGCATAACATGTCCGTTTCTTGCGGTACACGTACGGTTCCAACGCTCTTTAGGGTTTTCGCATGCGCTGAGCATTTTGCGATGAAAAAACATGGGTGTTGCCATTGGAAATTTTCGAGTTTCTGAAACTATAACCGTAACCGTGAGCGCCATTTTGTTGCCGTTCACAGAATCTCGAGCTCATACCTCTGAATAGCTATATCTGAAATTTCATTTCGATCGGCTGAGCGGACTGGCCGCTAGAGCTCCGTATATCGGCAAAGTTTTTTTATGACCACCCTGTAGAATAGATATGACGAGAGTTTAAAATGACTATTTTTCAGAAATGACTTCTGGTAAGTGTCCTCCATTGCGAGCAATATACATTTCAAGACGATTTCTGGAATCTATCATCACGACTGCATCGTCTTGTGGGAGAATTGCTACTTCCACCTGAATTACTCTCTTGAGGTGAGAATGAGTGTAGGTCTTGTCTCAAGATTGTCTCAAGCAGAGGTAGCCGCTTCCACTAGACATAATATGTTAGGGGATGATATATTTCAGATATTGTCTAGAAATTTATATTGCTTATAATGGATAACACTTACCAATCATCATTTCTAAAACATAGTCATTTTAAACTCTTGTCATACCCATTGCCTATTTTAAAACAAACAAGTTTCTCTGTACAGTCCTTTTTTGTTTTATATTATCTTGTCAAACATAGGATATTCTTATGTGTTATTCTGTAATCAAAATCGATGAATATACATGGTAAGCACAAGTCTTACTCTTATTATAAAAACTTATTTTGGCGAGAAATATTAGATATGTGAGGATACATTTAAATATTTTGATAAAAATTTTAATAAAACCATTTGTAGATCATCAAGTTGTGCAAAGATATGTATGCTGGTAAAAAACAATATATATTATTTTTTATAAATATTAGATTTTCTGTATTTCTTAATGAATATTTTTTTTCTTTTTGTTTTTTGTCATAACGTACAATTGTAAAAAAAAAAAAAAATGGTAAAATGTAACTAAAAACAATGAATTTGAATTACACTCACATAGTTGCCAATTACTACACCTTTTCTACATTTATTTTTTATACCACTATTTTAAAATAGTTACTGCTGTCACATTTCAGGTTTAAATATACAGCGAAAATTATTATTTTAAAATAGAGGTATAAAGATGCTATAAAAGTAGTATGCACTTAGAGAATTAAAAAAAAATCACAAAAAAGTGTTTACATTTGTGACCGCTATGATAATGTGAGATGATCTCTGATAAAATAAAATGCTAATATTAAATTCCTTTCTTACATTTCTATAAATTATTAAAACTGAAAAAAATTAATAGATCTTATATTATTTTTATTAAATAGTAACAATTTATTAAATTTTATTAAATATTAACAAATAATTCAAGAGTACTGACTGCCGAAAAATTATTTCACACTTCTTTTGTTGTTTCACAGACATAATTATAAAAACTAAAGGATCAGAAGGGCGTGAAGAGAATACAAATCACATACACTTTCAAAAAATAAAGTAAAATTAATAAAAGTGGTTAAAATTATACATATACATTAATATTCTTGTTACTTACTTGGAAATTAGGATTTTTATTTTTATTTTCTCAACATACAAATCTAAAATTTCTTACATTCATTTAAAAGTTTAAGAATGTCACTGTCTAACAAATCACCACTTTTTAATTTTTTTAATGGAAATGTGCTATTATATTATTCTTGCAAGAACTGATATGTAATTTATAGCTTATAATCTTAATAACAAACTTTAATTCTCCCTACAGATCAAGAAAAGTAAAAACTAGTTGTCGTGGGCAAAATTGCTTATAACGCGAAAAAAAGTTAATAAAAATGAAAAATGTATTTTCCTTCCAAATATTTAAATAGTCAAGACTAAATTTATACATTCATGCTTAAAAATAAGTTTAAAATTGTATAAAAACTTTGCATTGTAAAGGAGAGGGTTTGAGAATCATATTAAATTTACAAATATAAATGTTTTAGAACATTTACAAAATAAATTAATATCATTATGATTCAGACATATTTAAAACAAGCAATTAAAATATAAAAATATATTTATTACAACGATTAAATTACATTAATACACTATATCATGATGCATAGTTATAATATTTATGTATACAATTTATTTTCTTCTACACAGTGTGTCATTTACATTTATATACAAGTTAAAATAGTTTTGCCCACTTTGCTGTATTTTGATTATCCACCAATTGATTATTTGTAGTTTGTACCACACACAGGATTGACCAACATCAAGTACCTTAAAGAAAAAGATTCATTCAACATGGGTATAAGCATTAAATTTATTATTATAGAAAATACAAAAGTAATTTGTAGAAATGGTTTCACAAAATCATCTTAAGAGGTTATTTCTATATTCACAAGAAGTAACAAGAATGCTAATATTAATCCTATGGGACCGTTATTTTCAATTTTCTCGCTTTGTTTTTAATATATATATATATATATATATATACAATAGATGAAGATGATCTACTGGGCTACTTTTCATTTTCCTATTTTAGTTATAGATTTTTTATATATATTTGGGTAGTTTCAATTTCCAAACCAGTTCTGTAAGTGAAAGAAAAAAAAAAAAAAAAAAAAAAAAAAAATGTCAAAAACTAAAATCTAAAAATTAAAAAACTACCGCAGGTACATCGCCCTGAGTTATCCTACACAGAAATTACTGAACAATATTTATATGTTAACCCATTTGTGCCTGAATTATTTTCTTCGCTAAAATTCGAATTTTGCATTTTCCCACCGCTTTAAAAGAAAGAATAACTTTTATCTTAATTTAGCGAGGACTTCGTCTCGAGAAAGAAAGTATTTATTTTTCCTCCTTTTTACAGGTGTGAAAGGCGTTTACTTAAATTTTTTGAAACTGTCCCAAAAATGGGACGCCAGGCACTAATGGGTTAAATATTATAAAATAACGCTCCCATAGAATTTACATTGGTGTGTTCGTTTCTTCCCACCCATGACTCTTAAGAACCTACACCAGTCCCGTGGCTAAATGCCAATATTTAATGTTAAATTCACGGGAAAATTTCTTAGAAATTTCTAACTTGTATTTTAGTATTTTTATTTTTACTTTTTTTTTATGTGAAATTTTAAATTGATATATATTGTTGTGTGTTTGTACTTTTTCAACTTTTGTAACCATATCTTAAGGCGAAAATAGTTTTATTTTCAGAACTGCTTTCAAAGTAGAAGCATCTGCACATAAAAAAGTCCTTCCGGCAGTGCCGGGAGGAAAAGGTAGCTTTCATATACCTTATTTATTTATTTATTTATTTTAAATTAAGTTATTCAAACATACGAAGCTCAAATTAGTGGAGTCCGATTATATAAGATTGGATACTCGTTTTTGTCAATACTGAATATTAATGGGAATTTTTATAAATTAGTCATCTTTTATTGAAGCTGGTTTTATTTTAAGCGATTTATAGGGTCTCCAAATTCCACGATATCATGAAGTATATTCCATTTTTAAACAACATAATGAATAAAACAATCCAATGAGCTTGGTCGAAATCTTAATTCATGTACAAGCGCACACTCACATCGAAATTGATTAATATATACCAGGGTTGGCGCTGGCAAATTGATTTTAAAAAAATGTCATCCACATTAAAAATCCAAACTGCTATATCTCAGGCGCTTTTTAAGGTAAAGACAAAGCAAAAAGTATTCCGTAATTCATTATTAATATCAAACACTTTAGAATCTTTCCTCAATTTCTAAATTTTTCCTTGTACATCATTATACATTTAAAAGATTTTTGATAAACTTAAATGGACACTATTTTGAAGATTGCATCTGATACTGCCCAACGAACTTGGTCGAGCCATTTCTATGTACTTACCAAGTTTCATTCAAATTGGTTCATAAATACGATAGTTACAGCGTTACAAAAATCATATATATGTCAACATTTGAACGGAGGGTGGTTTTGGGGTCTGGGAGTCATGATCGATGAAAATATACCAAAATTTTCCGGAAGTGCTTTTCTCCGGACGGCTGCAATAGATAGCTTTTTACTTTTTCTAATGAAAGCTGCCTAAAACTGTAACAAACAATTGAAACTAGTCGTTGGGGGCCACCGTAATACTTACCCATCATGGATATGTATTTGAAAATAAAACACGTGAAACTATTTATACAATGCATTGCAATTCATAAACAAAATTTAAATATTGTTAATATACATAGTAATGCTATATTGAAGAACTGCTGATGTACCAATTTCGACAAATTATATAAAACGCCAAACTACTCAAGTAGTACCGAACTGCGTAAAAGAAACATCCTTATAACTCCAAAAATAATAATTCTATTAACTAACAATTAACTGCGTCGGATTAAGCGTCTCATTTCCAATTAAAATATACTTCTGAATTGAAATTTGAATGAAATACAGGGTCATGAAAAATCGAAGAATGTGGAAAACAAGATTACAAATATCTCGGCAACTAATAATCCGATCAACTTCGTTCTATATGCAAAATGTGTGTTATTTTATTGCCTTTTACGTCCATTCCTTAGAACAAAAAAATTCGAAAATTTTTATATACCTTTCACCAGAACGAATTTTTCGAAAGTCGGAAAAAAATAGTTCCGGATAATCGAGGTCGCTGGTATTAAATAGGGTTCGTCCCATTCTTACATACTAACTACATACAAAATTTCAAGTCTCTATCGCAATTTGTTCGGGAGATAGAGCGTTTACAGACAGACAGACAGACAGACAGACAGACAGACGGACGGCAAAATTTTTTTTCTAAAAATATGTTTTTCGGAATCTCCATTATCTAAAACGTGTAAATCCGTCAAAAAAATTTTCGATTTTCAAAACGATTGCAAGACTTACCCTATACTACGTATGATGGGTAAGTAAAAGTAGAAATGCACAATAAAATTTACGTACTGCACCCTGTGTAAAAAAAAAAAAAAAAAAAAAAAAAAAAAAAATCATTTAAAAATATTAAAAGGGGGGGGGGGGCAAGAGGTCTGTAAATAACAATATTATAGAATTAATATTTAGATTGAAAATTTCTTACCGAGCCTAGTGTAGGCTATGTGTTTAAACAAAAATGGAATTGTCGGAAATGAAATCCTTAATTTAATACATTCTCTCAACAATGCACACATTATCAAGTAATTGTTATTTATTCAGTTAAAATTTTGAAATTTTTTTCTGATGGTTTACCATATCATTTTGAAACAAAAGCACGTGACATAATTTCTCATAATGTTTTTTTTTTTAATTTTTAAATTTAGTAGTTATTAAAACGTGGGGTAATTTAAAATCGTTATAACTCCAAATATTATTTGTAGAATTTCTTTTCATTTATATAAACAGAAATATATAAGCTTTAATTCTGATTTAGGAATTTTAAAAGCATTAATTTGAATAAAATTAAAAAATATTTAAAGTAAAATTTAAAAAAAAAATGTAATTTTTTAAAATCATATTTTCAAAATAAAATTTTTTGTTTTGAAATTTGCTGAAGCAAAATTAATATAAAACAATTGAAAAAGACTTGTTCCAAATTTAAACAAAGGTTTTTTTTTAACCGTTATTGGGTTAAAGTAATTTAAATACAAGAAATGGTGAAAAAACTCATGAAGAAAAAAAGCATTTTCACAGAAAGTCATTTCTATGAGAACGATTGCTTTGAAAACTAGATTTTAAAAAGAAACCAAAAAGAAAAAAATTATATTTCTTGTTACAGTTAAAATAGAAACAAGGTTTTAAACATAATTTTAAGCAGAATTTTTAATGTAATAAAACTGTTTAATAAAATTTGAATATTTTTGTTTCCCGCACCCCCTTAAGCACCGAAAGTTTCAAGTCGCAGCATAAAATTAGCCGCGTGTGGCATCTCGCGACTGTGAATCTGTAATTATAATGAAGGGCAGGGTATGAAAAGAAGTCAATTAAAAAACTCAGTTTATTTGGAGAAGAAAAGAGGAATTAAAATGGAGGAATGTATGGAATTAAAATCTAACTAGAGATAAGTAAAAAGTATGCGTTTAACAATGATAATACTGAGACGCTATTTTAGCTAGATTATGTGTGAGTTAAATGTACCTACAAATAAAATTATGCTATAAGTAATAACTAAAAGTCATTATATTATTATTACCATTATGGGTTTGAAATATTACAAGAAATGTATCAAGCCTTTGATTAAAAAAAAAAAAAAATCAAATATCGACTTTGTGTTTGATTTTATTTGTTTTTCAAAAATTAAAATAAGAAACTATGATCAAGATTGTGCAATAAAAAAATGCTGATACTCAGTCATATCCACTATTTTTTGCAATCACTATTCATATTGCAAGCCTTATAGCAGAAAGTTAAAGAATGGAGACGGGTGTTACAGATTTTCTTTTCTTCTTTGCAGATTATTTTTTCATCAAACATTTCTTTTGTTTTAAGTTATATTTAACATTTTATTACTGAATGCAAAATGTAAGTTAGTTATTAACAGAACTGAATAAAACGCGTAAAATCGTTAAAAGTAAATGTTCAATTAACGCTGCAATTGCAAAACATTTTACCTATGGATTATTTTCTGCCTCTGTAGTATCTGCCGCAGACAATCGAGAATTTTTTTTGCTACTGGGTATCAGGTCCAAGTCTACTCCTCCACCATACTTCAAAAATGAAATTGGGAAGCCATATTCCTACTCCATTCCAAATTTTCTGTTATTGAAAATAAACATATATAAATTCTTAACGATTTAAATATACTAAATGAAAAAAAGTCTTTATACCAGCCATTTTATTAATATACATCAATATTTTTTCTGGATTGCTTGTCAAAAACTGTGAAAACATGTTTTAATTCCAAAAATTTTTGAAGATTTTGGACGATAATGACTATGAAAATAAATAAATAAATAAAATACCAGAGAAAGACCCCTAGCTTTTCCGTCATATTAAAATTACTCATTATCAAAAAGTAAATGTGTTAAAAAAAACCCGAAAATATAATAACTATATTCTTATAATTCTCTAAATAATCAATTTGAAAAACAAAGAAATCACACAAGGATTGGATGTGTAAGAAACTAAATAGTTATACTGTAAATCAATGATTTTTACTGTTATTAATATTTTATCACAAAAATTACGCAGGCTGATTTCGAAGATCTCAAATAGATGATAATTATAATTTACACTTCCCGTAAAATTTCTAATATTGAGAACGTGTGATAAAATATGGATTGGTTGGACCTCTTTGTTTTAAGACAGGGGTGCAAAAGTCTTTGTGCCAATTGCTCCTATGCTCTCACTACTAACTTTTTTTCGTCTTGTATCATCTAATAATTTGTATAAATTTCTTGCTAGAATGCTATTAAATTTTACCCCGTGGTGAGTGATTGCCCCCCGCTGGTGCCTAGATTTTTACACCAATGGTCTAAAATCTAAATATGTAAAACTGTAAATTTTGAATGTAAGCTTACGTAATAAGGCACAATCAAAGCAAAATTTGGGGCCTATTTAAAAAAAATTCATTGAATAATAGGCTCTTTCACAAAATATGACATTTCATTATTTTTACCATCCCAATTTAAAAAAAAAAATCCCTGTCGGCTGGGCCTATAGGCGGAGGTAGATTTTGAAGAGTGCTCATTTCAACAAATATATATATACATGATTAGAGATAAACCCAGTTTAATAACTTCATCTGGACATTTATGAAAATTTTTTAATTTCATTTTTCTGCAAAAACTGGTTTTATCAGCATCATCTTAAGAAAACTTCAGCTCAAATGCCCATTTTGACAACATATTTTGAAATAAATTCTGAATTTATTAAAAAATCGACCAAAACAGTACATTATACAGTTCCTGAACAACAAAAAACTGTCAGTTGAATGCATTTGAGAAAAAAATGAATTTAAAAATGAGTCATAAAATAACCGATTTGTTGTTTGAATACATCCTTAATTCTTTAATCATGATTGCTTCGGAAAATTTTGTGCGAAATACTCACTTTGGCAGCATTTTTAAAAATATATTATATCTTTATCAAAAAACTGGCCAATGCGTCACAGTATATAGTTCCTAAATAAGAGGATCTGTAAATTGGATGCGTTTGAGAGCAAAGATGGATTTTAAAACGAGTCAGAAAAAAACGCAATTTCTTATTTGAACACTTCCTTAAATTTTCAGTCACGATGATTTCGGAAAATTCTGTTCAAAATACCCCTTTTGGTAGCCTTTTTTGAAATATATGCCGTCTTTATCAAAAATCTGACCAATGCATCACATTATATAGTTCCTAAATAAGAAGATCTGTAAATTGGATGCGTTTGAGAACAAAAATGGATTTAAAAACGAGTCAGAAAAAAACACAATTTCTTCTTTGAATACTTCCTTAAATTTTCAGTCCTGATAACTTTGAGAAATTCTGTTCAAAATACCCTTTTTGGTAGCCTTTTTAAAAATATATTCTGTCTTTATCAGAAAATTGACCAATGCGTCACTTTATACAGTTTCTAAATAAGAGGATCTATTATCATTTGGATGCGTTTAAAATCAAAAATGAATTTAAAAATGAGTCAGAATATAAGCAGTTTGGATTTGAGGTTTTTTCTCCAACTCCTATTTTTGTTTAATTTCTTTTTGCTATACGAATTGGTCCTATGAAAAACTTGTCACTATAAAATTTGTAGATATTTTTGAGAAGATATAAAATAAATTTAATCAGATTTGATATCTTAAAAATTACGGAGTTATGGATTTTTCTCTTTTTTCACCGCCCTTTTTCTTTTCGTTTTTAATTTATTTCATCGGTAAAAGTTGGTCCTATCAAAAACTTGTAAATACAAAAGTTTTAGATAATTTTAAGAACATTTACAAAAAATTTAGTTGGACTTGATATCTTGAAAATTGACGACGTTATGAATTTTTTTCTCTCAAAACCCCTGTTTTTTTTCGCCCCTTGAGCTCACTTCTAAATTTATCAAAAATCTGTCATGCATAAACTTTTGGCCCATATTTAAGAAGTAATATAAACTTTAAACCGATTTGATATCTACTTTAATTAAGAAGTTATGGCTTTTTTTCGGTTTTCACCCGCTTGGTCTGATTTTGCCCATTAACGAACTTAGCCGAGATTTTATCCCCTTTGATTTTATGTACCAGTTTGGTGGAGATTGTTGAAGAATTATAGACGTTATCGTGGCCATAAAAAAGTGATATATATATATATATATATATATATATATATATATATATATAGATAGATAGATAGATAGATAGATAGATAGATAAACTGGAGCGATTGCAATAGGTAGTATTTCATACGAAATCTACCTAAAAAAAAGTTTACCAGAAAGTAAATTTTTAACACAAAGACTTAAATCCGATTCAATAAACTCTCTCTGTGTGCAAAAAAGACAAATTAAAAAAGTATCACTCCAGAAATTTGACTTTAACTGGGCGCTTTTTTTTTCTAGAGAGGAGGGTGGGGGATCAAGAAACGCCGTAATTCGCATTTATTCAGCGAAGTATTTGAATTATAGGCTACACATTTTTAATTATTTTTTAATTAGTTTAATGACACTTATAATCGTATAACATCCGGAATCACAAAATACCGAATCGACTATTTAATCAAACACTAGTTTTAATGACATTTAATTGACTTAAAATTTAATAAATAACCCAGTTTCTCACTAGTGAAAACATAAATACTGTAATAACACATAGATATGAGTTGCCAGTGAATTTTTTAAATCAGATTTGCAAATATGCCAGCTGAATTTTAAAAGGGCCATATCAACTAATGTATTCTGATTTACATTGACTTAATTTCCCCCCCCCCCTTCTTTTTACTGTGTTCTATGAAATTAAACAGGACGATGACTCTATTTTTAACCCGAGAGGACGCGCACAGGGCCTAAAAGACCCTGAGTGCGTATGGTTTTTACAATTGTAACCACTAATTTTTTAAAAGTAATCTGCAACTTATTTTATCACAAAATTTGTATGAATTGTTTCCGTCTATATAAAGTAGTTGTTATAATTTGATTTTATTGGTGACAAAATTAAGACCATTCATACACTGGGTAAGGACGTGTTCTCCCGGGTTAAGAGCAACTAATGCACAAGTCTTTTTTTTATAAACATTTAAAACCAAAAAAGTCTTAATGTAAACACCATTTCTCACTATTTTCAAAATTAGTATTATGAATGGAATATGCATGAATATGCATGCTTTTAAATAGCAACTAAGGAGCAAAACAATCATAGTTTAAAAAATATATATGTATATCTTTGTTTAAATCAGATTCTTTTTATTTAAATCAGGTTTTTATGATTTTTTTTCGTGTGTTAATATACTATGTTTTCAAACTTTAATTAATTAATGTTATTCAAGTACGGGATATATTAGTTAGTACTAGTTCTAATATTAGTAATAAATAGTACTAATATTTATTACAATATTAGTTAGTAATGGAGAATGGGATAGAATAGGACAGAAATTTTTCCTCATGACGTATTATTCTAAACATCAATCACAATACTAGATGGAGGCAGTGGCGTAGTTAGTGGGGGGCGGTCCAACCCGGCTGTTACCCAATATTTATTTGAAAATAAATATTTATAATCTTACACCATTTGGAAAAAGAATTCTGAAATAAAATTAAATTTCTAGCGTACGACGAAATAGACTTAATTTTCTTTTCTAAAAGAAGTTGAAATTTTATGCAGACTGGTGTGTTTAAATAAGATATTTGCACCAGGGAACAAAAATCTTATCTATCCAACGAGTGGATAACAAAAACAAACTTTAAAAGAAAGAATTTTCTTCGAAATACAGACACCACATTGATTTAAGCGGATTATGGGTTAAGTAAAAATTCCCCCCTCTGTTTTTTTTCTCAATGCAGGGCAAAAGGTAAATGAGAAATGATATGGTTATTTGTTATAATAGCGTACAATTGTGAATGAAAAAATATAACGGATCGGTGTGTGTGTGTGTGTGGGGGGGGGGTGACACCATGGTGTCTGGCGGTAACACAATTTACATCCGCTCTGGGTGTCACCTATCCTAGCTACACCACTGAGATGGAGCAATGACAACCAAATCTTCAGTTGAAAAAAGCTGCTTTTCAGCATAAACTTAGATTTGTATAAAAAAATTGTTTATTAAAAAAATAAATTTGCTTACTATAATTTTAATATTTGAAGTATATTAATGACTTGTTTACCTGTAGCTGTAATAGCTCCCCTCTTTAGAAAACCTAATATTATACATTATCCATAATTTTAACTAAACTTAAAAGCAGTTTAATATAACAGAACATAATGGGAAGGAATGGGACCTGCTAGCAAAAGGAGGAATGAAATAAGTCGATTTCCTTCTTTTGAATAAGATAAATGTAAATTACTAATATTACGCATATATTCTAGTAAAAATGATTAAATTTAAAAGGAAATAGTTGAAATATTGAACAGAAAATATTCAAAATTTTATAGATGTCAGTTTGCTATTTTAAACGCAATTTAATCCAACACGCACTTTTCATTAACAAAGTAATTCATTTTCCAATTTTTATATAACTTAGCCAAAGAAATGAATAACATACTTTTAAGAAAAAACAATTTAAAACATGTATAGTTCAAATTAGTTATCTACTAATTATGTAAGTTAAAGGAAAACAAGAAATACAACCGATTAACTTACTTAAATAAATAACTCGGATCTCAAGTTCTCCATTGCCCGAAATCAACAAACTGACGCCATTAGATTTGTTGGTTGGTTGGTGAATACTGAAACTTATGCTGCTACCCGTAAAGAAGGCGTTTGCCTCGAAAATCTGACAACATTACTTCGGCCGAAAGCAAATTTTCACGCTTTGTATTATCTTACCTATAATCAGACATTTTCAAAGAAAATGTTTTGCTCAGTCAATATTTACGATGGTTTTACTAGAAACAAGAATGATATATTAATTTTTTATTAGGTGTTGTGTATATATAACATTATTCTTTTAGGGGGGAGGGAGGGTCTGACACATGATATCGTAAGATATCTCTAGGGGAAGGGGGGATTATCCTTTTGATATCGATATCATTTTTGACCCAATTAGAATTATCTCTTTTTCTCTGTAACGTGGTATTTTGTTCAAAATAATACATTATCTTTTTTTTTTTTTTTTTTGTTAACTATTTTTGTTTGAATAAAGCGATATTTTATTAAATTATCTTCAATTGAATCAATAAAGTTTGCGAAAAATAAATTTAACCCGTTTTGTATGTTACTCAAAACAAAAGAATTTAATTCTAAAAAAATTTTTTTACACTTTGATAACGATATCATTACCGGGGCACGGAGTTTGATGGAAGTAACGTATGATATCTAAAGGGAGGGAAAGGGTCCAAAATTACCAAAAAGTAAATAACGTTATATTTGCAATTAGCTCCTTATTGGTCGAATGGAATTTTTGTAAATTAACCGCGTTTCTATAATTTACTTGAAATATGGTAAAGTGAGTGCAAAATCAGGGAATAGGGAATC
This sequence comes from Maratus speculifer, assembly GCA_964019185.1. Classification (NCBI taxonomy): domain Eukaryota; kingdom Metazoa; phylum Arthropoda; class Arachnida; order Araneae; family Salticidae; genus Maratus; species Maratus speculifer. The sequence goes on from OZ025291.1 coordinate 223,649,088, forward strand.
ATTATTTTACAGACATCTTTAACAGAGCAAGGTCGATGCATCCGATGGATCATACTGAGTCGGGTAGGAGGCATCGACTATTTCTTTTAAAAACATCAGTGTTAGTGTTTGCATCAAAATTCCACTGATGACCACTGAAGTAACGAAATATATCATTCAAGATCTAGTCTGAATAATTTATCCAAGCCGGACTGAAGAGAGATCGGGGGAGGGGGGATTGTCTAAGATTTGAAGACATATGGATGAGACTGTGAATTAACTTTAACTGTCTAAATGGTTTTTAATGTTTAATTTTCCAGAATTTGGAGGGAGAGATTGAGTTACCGAATGAGAGACCTTTCTTTTAACAAAAATAACAGTCTTGAAATATCAGTGTTGAATTAATGGGGTGCCCCAGAGGGACCCCCCCCCCCCCCAGTGCAATAAAATGTCCCCCCCCCCGGAAAAATAGAGTTCTTGTGTTTTCACTGGGAAAAAAGGTTTCATTCTCCCACCCTCCGGAGCCCCAGAAGTCCCTCTCGGAGAAAAGTGTCTGAATTCAATACTGAGCCATATGGGGAAAGAGCGTCGAATGAGATAGGTTCTAAAATTTTGATTTGCGATTTTTAGAGTTTTTGAACTTTACCACCTTTTTAAGGATTAGATCAACAGAATTGTTAATTACGAAATTCCTGAGCTCATAGAGATTGGGGTCTGAGTTCGATAAAATTCTAACAACGTAAGCGAAAAAGATTTTTGAATTTTAGTTATTTATGAGGTTGGTAGAGGAAAGGGGACCGGTGTTTGCAGTTTTACTGGTGGTTTAAGCGTAAATCTAAGCCAACTGACTGTTTGGTATTTTATTATTTTTTTCTGATAAGGATGTATTTTTTTCTAGTTTTATGATAATTTTGTCTAAATTTTGAACGTGGTGATTCGCGGGGGATGGGTCTTTATAGGCCCCAAAATTTCACCATCTGAGCACACACGATACGTTATACCATTTAATTTTTTTTAACAGACAACTTACTAGCCGCCGATCTTCATTATTTGAGAGAGGCGACGTTCGATACATTAGAATTGTAGAGAACGTGGACATGCGTGTTACTAGTGTGTCGCTGAATAAGGAAAAATAAAAAGGTAAAACGCATCGTGTTGCCCAGCTTGGAGTTTTCAAAAAAAATAAGCAGTACCATATTTCGGTGCTTCTCTTTATTTTACTTCATGAATAGACTCCACTTTGAAATTCCACCACGGAAATTTTTAACATTGTATTATTAGATTTTTTTTTTTTTTGAAATTTTTTTTAATTTCAAATACTTTTTAGCTGAAAATTTTCTTATTTGTCATACCTAAAAAAAATAATTATTAATGTCATAATTTTTAAACCCAAAATAAATTAATAAGACAAATATATAACAGTAAAGAAGAAGTTTATTAAGAACTAATGCAAGTTAAAAATGTAATAAAAATACATGCATAATAGTTACTTTCACTTAAAAATAGTTAAAATGTTACATACTTCTTTGTCCTGCACGTCCGGTATGAGGATCCAACTGAATGAAACACAAAGAGCATACACAAAGGTGAACAAACCCATTTAACACATAAGAATATCATTGGTATATACAGGGTGTCCCTAAACAAATGGTATATACGCTAGGGGGTGATAGAACACATCAAGACGAGTAATAGTAAATAGGAAACCAAGGGTCCCAAACGTTTTCCAAAGGAGATAGCCGCCATTAAAGTTTGGGGTCCAAAATTTCAAATACACATAAAAAACAGAAAAATTTATCGATTGATTTGCGGTTTTCACTAAAATTATTCTTTATGTTGATATTTTCTTGAAAATAAATTATAAAGATAAATTTCGAAAAATGCCGATAGAGCGCGCTTTACACTCTGAAGTAATAAAAAACTATTTTTTGCCGTGATTTTTTGCATATCATTAAATGGTTTCGTAAGCTTAGATTTAAACTTAAATTTTGAGCTCAAAATCTGAATAGTTGGAAGCGGTTAAGTAGCAAAAAGTTTTACTGTGTTCAGAGGGTTTAAATTTCAAATGATTATAAAAAACGGAAAATTGGTCGATTGATTTGCGTTTTTCACTAAAACTATTCTTTATGTCGGTATTTTATTGAAAATGAATTATAAAGATAAATTTCAAAAAATGCCGATAGAGGGCGCTTTAGACTTTGGTTTGACGAAATAATCCATCCTAATACTATTTTTTGCATCTCATAAAATGGTTTCGTAGGCTTAGATTTAAACTTAAATTTTGAGCTCAAAATCTGAATAGTTGGGAGTGGTTAAGTAGCACAAACTGAAGTGTGTTCAGAGGGTTTAAATTTCAAACGAAATGGAATACTATAAAAAAGAACAGAAAAATTAGTCGATTCGTTAGCGGTTTTTTCTAAAACTACTCTTTAAATCAGTGTTTTCTTGAAAATAAATTTTAAAGATAAATTTCCCAAAATGCCGATAGAGGGCGCCTTAGACACTGGAGTACCGTGCAACTATTTTTAACCGTTATTTTTTTAAAACTCATTAAATGCTTTCAAATGCTTAGATTTAAATTTTGAGATCAAATTCTGAGTCGTTGCGAGGGTTTAAGTAGAGCAAAAGTGAACTGTGTTCGAGGGAGGGGGGGGGGGGCTAAAATTTCAACTCCTGAACACACTTCAGTTTGCGCAAAATGTTGTTTAAATATAAGATTTCGAAAACATTTAACAAGTTTTGGAAAGCATTTAATTAGATACAAAAAATGACGGTTAAAATTTGTTGTTGGTTACTGTGAAGTTTAAGGCGCCCTCTAACGGAATTTTTTGAAATTTATCTTTAAAATTCATTTTCAATAAGATACTGACTTAAAGAGTAGTTTTATTTTAAACCGCAAACAAATCGACCAATTTTTCCGTTTTTTATTATCATTTGAAATTTGAACCCTCTAAACACAGTTCAGTTTGTGCTACTTAACCACTCCCAACTATTCAGATTTTGAGCTCAAAATTTAAGTTTAAGTCTAAGTTTACGAAAACATTTAAACAGATGCAAAAAATAACGTAAAAAGTAAATGTTCGTTACTCCAAAGTTTAAAGCGCCCTCTATCGGCATTTTTTGAAATTTATCTTTATAATTTATTTTTAATAAAATATCGACGTAAAGAATAGTTTTAGTGAAAACCGCAAATCAATCGACCAATTTTTCCGTTTTTTATAATCATTTGAAATTTAAACCTTCTGAACACAGTTAAGTTTGTGCTACTTAACCGCTTCCAACTATTCAGATTATGAGCTCAAAATTTAAGTCTAAGCTTACGAAACCATTTAATGAGATGCAAAAAAGTAGTTTTTCATTACTTTAAATTCTAAAGCGCCCTCTATCGGCATTTTTCGAAATTTATCTTTATAATTTATTTTCAAGAAAATACCAACATAAAGAATAATTTTAGTGAAAACCGCAAATGAATCGACCAATTTTCCATTTTTTATGTGTATTTGAAATTTAGGACCCCAAACTTTAATGGAGGCTATTTCCTTTGGAAAACGTTTGGGACCCTTGGTTTCCTATTTACTATTACTCGTCTTGATGTGTTCTATCACCTCCTAGCGTATATACCATTTGTTTAGGGACACCCTGTATATTCAATGGTACATAATATTACAATTACAATTGCATGACTATGAATAAGTAATTAATTAAACTAGTTTAAAATCATAGAATTTCACTTCTATGAATTGTATAATTCTCCAATAAAAATTAAGGATGGATTTGACATCATTCAGTATGATAGATTAAAAGTTCCAACTAGAAAGACGACATCTATTCAGGCCGTCGAGAACCGTGACGGGCCCAGAATCAGTCACCCCCCCCCCTTACACAGACACGCAAGACACATAAAATGCATGTGAATCTTTAATAAAGCCTCGTCTACTTTGTAGACTACTTTAGTCATCTTTCATAAATTACATTATTTATTTTCTTGTAGTTAAAGATAATAATTATATATTCTAATAATTATCTATTCTTCTTTAATACTATTTAACAAAAGTAAATACATTCCTTTCTTTTTTTTTATTGTTACATTATGGTATCCATAAAAATTATGACTAGGACTTCCCTTAGAGGGATTAGTCTGAGCGATATTGCTGAGAATACACATTTAATAACTTGCGATAAGTAAAAATAATGAGATGTTACCTTTAATTGGTCATTCATTGTGATAAAATATGATGAAAATAAGCATATTGAATCATAGAATTACAAATCTTATATAATAAGTTGCATATACTATTTTTATAAAAGAAAAGCAAACCATGCATGGATATAAAATTGGAAATATGCAAAATGTTAAAAGTAATACAGAAAACAAAATACCAAATTTTCCTATATTGGAAATATAACTCTTTGAAATGATGGCATGAGCATAAACAGAAGCTCCGCAACGATTTGAGAAACCATAAATAACATAAACTATTATGTTTGAAGAGAATGAGGTGTATTTTATATGGTGTGAGATCCGTTCGAATAGTTTATAATGTTGAATATCTGTTTTCCACGGATGCAATGAGGTTGTCGATAATAGTTAAGGAATCCTTTTTTAAGAATTTGTCCTAAACGAGCATTTACATCTTATAAGTTACTGTGATGCCAAAGTTATAGTTTCTAACCCCAACAATATCCTAGAAATTGCAATATTCTCAATAAATTGGGTTTAAAACTTTTTCTAGGAAAATTTTTTTTTAATTTGTGAAATTAAATTGTCGAATGTTTTAGAAATCGTTCATAACGAAAATATTATATCTTAAAAGTTGCCACCAAAAAAAAAAATTTTTTTTTAAATTTTTAGTCATATCAACATCAAAGAATTCTCAATTTTATAACTTTTTTTACTCGTGCATTGATGGTGATTATTGCTCCTACGCAAAATATAGTATATTTTGTAGCAAAGATGGTTACCAACATTTTTTGCCCACATTATTTTTTAAACCGGCTAGGTACTCCCAATGATAACGAAAAATACACAAACGTTATTGCTTTATAGCATAGAAATACAGAATCAAAAGCTATTTATCTCCTATTATGTACACATAAATTATCTAATTAGTGCTATCAGATGCATTTTTAAATATACATAGATCAATATATCAATCTTCATTTTTCTTTTCTTAGTATTTCTTAGTATTCATTGTTCATTTATTTGTATTATTCAGTAAAAAACTCACTTTCTTAAGCCCGAATTACGTCAAACTTTTTATAAAAGCGCCAAAGTCCATATAGCAGTGAAGTATTGTGAAGAGTATTAAATACAACGTAGTAAGACACTTAGCCAAGCGCAGGTAATAAATCGCCAAATATTGTTCTTTTCGCCCTCTCTCGAAATGCATTTTTTCCGTACATTTAAAAAACACGATTTTGAGTCATCTTATTTAAAATTCAAATAAATAAATAAGAGGAAGCAATAATAGCATAAATCAAAACATTTTATTTCAGCATCAAGGAATTGTATCGTAGTTACACATGTGGAAAAAAGCTGCTTTTGGCCAAAAAACATTGTCTTCACTAAATTTGAATCCGATTAAAAAAAGTACCGTGATTAATTAAAATGTTATAGGCAGAGCTGCCAAGTCTCCGGCATTTTGGATACCGGTATTTTAATACAGAAAATGTTTTATTAAATTGGAACATTCTGCGGATTTAAAAAATAACTTTTCCTATAAGAAAATTCTGCTGTGCAATAAGCGGGGGCTTGGCATCTCTGTATAAGAATACTTCGTAATCTACTTTTTAACCTTAAAAAAAGCAACGACCATTTTTCCGGTACAAAAAGTGTTGCTAATTGTTCCATTTTGCATACAAAGTACTGATTGTAATATTGATACATCTATGGTGATAAATTTCCAATAATTTTTCAAATCTTATTTATTTCATTAAAAATATGGCCGATATACGGAGCTCTAGCGGCCAGTCCGCTCAACCGATCGAAATGAAATTTCAGATATAGCTATTCAGAGGTATGAGCTCGACATTCTGTGAACGACAACAAAATGGCGCTCACGGTTACGGTTATAGTTACAGAAACTCGAAAATTTCCAATGACAACACCCATTTTTTTTTCATCGCAAAATGCTCAGCGCATGCGAAAACCATAAAGAGCGTTGGAACCGTACGTCTATCGCAAGAAACGGACATGTTATGCACGCACAAAAAACCGTTCTGCGAATCCTCCCCCCCCCCACAAAAAAAAACTCGATTGGGGTGCAAGGAGGAAATTTGCATATGACACAGAGTCAGCACACTAATCTCTGATTACAATACAGATCGGAGAAACAAAAACTTTTATTTTGATTATACATTTTCCACATGGGTGTCATCACAGACAATTAATGGTGATGGCACCCATGTGGAAAATGTGTAATCAAAATAAAAGTTTTAATTTCGTATTGTAATCAGAGATTAGTGTACTGACTGTGTGTCATATGCAAATTTCCTCCTTGCACCCCAATCGAGTTTTTTCTATGGGGGGAGGATTCGCAGAACAGTTTTTTGTGCGTGCATAACATGTCCGTTTCTTGCGATACACGTACGGTTCCAATGCTCTTTAGGGTTTTCGCATGCGCTGAGCATTTTGCGATGAAAAAAAAGGGTGTTGCTATTGGAAATTTTCGAGTTTCTGTAACTATAACCGTAATCGTGAGCGCCATTTTGTTGCCGTTCACAGAATCTCGAGCTCATACCTCTGAATAGCTATATCTGATATTTCACCTCGATCGGTTGAGCGGCCTGGCCGCTAGAGCTCCATATATCGGCAAAGTTTTTTTATGACCGCCCTGTACTTTTGAAATATCATTTTTCATTGGCCATTTTTTTAAAGCATTTAGAAAATGGTTGTTGTTTTCAGTCAAATATACACTTTGGTCTGTCCGCATTTTATTTTATTATTATTATTATTTATAAATGGTGGAGAAATATTCATACTTAATCTATAACGTACATAATATGTGACTCTGTTATTACAAGTCACCTTTTTATTATCATAAAAATTAAGTTTTTACTGATTTTTATTAACTCAATTGGAAAAATTTTGTGCTTTGAGCAACAGATGTCCGCATTTCATTTATTTATTTATTTTAACAAAATTCTTTGTATTTAGAAGAATTTTTATTTAAATAGGATATCCAAATGTCGCTGTTAATAAAGAAGAAAGTTACAAAAAAAAGTTACAAAACGAGTAGACGCATACTATCAAATATGAAAAAACGACGAATCCAAAAAAGACATCGTATGAAATATAATTTTTAAAAGCAAAAAAATGAGGCCTGATTATCGAGCCTACTGATTACAAAATGTGCATTACATAAAAAAAAAAAAAAAAAAAAAAAAAAAAAAAAAAAAAAAAAAAAAAAAAAAACTCTGCAAATATTGATTTTTTTTTCTTTTGTGCAGTTTTGGCTTCGAAAGGTGCGCTATGTTGCAAAAAGATATAAGCGACTATGAAAACACACTTGGTAAACGTTCATGCTCAGTTTTACGAATAAATATGGCACATATATGCCCTATACACACCGAGGTACCTAATTGGTGCCAAAATGGCGTTCAGTTGCCTAACATGCTGGTTATCATATAAATGTTATAATAAATTGTTTGTTCTAAAAATATTATCATTTATTGATTGTTATTTCTTTCTTTTTTTTAATAACAGAAAATGTTTTGTTTATTCCTTTTTTTCCTTTTGAAATAAATAAATAACGTGTTATTATAGCATACTATATGTATCTGGTAATCAAAACGATGTTTTCGCCTAATTGGCATAAAAAATCTCGCCAAACCCGGTGCTTATATCTCTAGTATATTACCTCAAGTATTTTATTTATGTATACTATAATTGTTTTTACATACCACTTACTTCTTCTTGTATATAAAAATAGGTAAGTGGCTCCTTTATGCAGTATAAATTGTATAAATCTTTAAAAAATAGCCCCCGTTGCCCCTTTTTGAATCGAATTAAAAAAAATCAATGTCTAATTCCAGTATTGCTCCCAGGTATGCATACATATTCCAAATTTCAAAGTTGTATGCCAACAGGAAATGGATGAAAAATGGGAAAAGATGTCACATATGCACCAGGGTACTTAATTGGCGTCAAAATGGCATCATTTTACCTGCGATGGTAACCCGGCTTTATTTATTTATTGTTTATTTATTTACTCATAAAATGTCTATTTACTTTCATTTCCTTTTTTTAATTATATAAAATATTTCTTTTTATAGTTATTAATTATTATTATTATTTTATTTACTGTAAGTTCTTTTTGAAAATAGAAAATAATTTAAAAATGTGTATGTAAGCGTTATTTGAAAACAGAGTTTTCGCCAAATGAGCTTCGAAAAAAATTGCGCCAAATCTGATGCGCTTGTGGTATCCGTGCCGAAAAATTAGTGAACAGAATTGACTTCCACACACAAACAAAATATAAGTTAAAAGAAAACATGCAATAAAAATAAATATAAAGGGAAAATGATGTCATAAAAGAAACTTTTTATTTCAAAACGTAATTGTTTCTAATTTTCACACGCGAAATATATAAAACATTCCTTTAGCGATCAAAAAATACTATTAAGATATTATCACAAAATCTCAAAATCAAAGTTTTTATGACTTTTTTTAATGTAAAAAAATAAGTTTTATTTTCCTGCATGGTTAAATTTTAAAATGTTTTATTGCATTCAATATTTCTGAGTGCGTAAATGATTACTATTTACTCCATGTACTAATTCGGTTATCAACGAAAATATCCAGACCGTGAAAATCACGCACACCAAATTTCTGTGACGTATGCAAATAAATTGTGCTTTTTTATCAGTTTTTTTAATATAACTTTTAAACTATTTGGAATTAATTTTTAAAAGTAGGTGCATTCACCAGATTACCTTCATAGGTACCTTCTGGTACAAACAGAATCGAAATCCGACAAGTACTTTTTGAGATTTGCTTGACGAAAGAATTTTTTTGATTTTTAATATCGTTACGTACTCTGAGTATAAGACTTCGCTACGCTCAGACAATAAACAGTGTGTATTGCAGGAGTTGTGACCCTTTGAGATTTTTGGACTCCAAAACAAGTTAACGGCTGCACTCCCCCATCTCCTCAGACCTGCGCGCATTTACATAGCAACAATAAGAACATCGCTTGAGAGAATGCCGTACACCGAGGCGAGGATGCCATATTTTCCCTTACTGAAATATAATTAATTTCAGTATAAATATCGCCTTTTTACTGAAAAACAATCATTTTATGGTATAAATACCGTTTATAATTGAAATAGCATAGAAATTGGTCATTTTATGGAATAAATACTGTTTATAATCGAAATAGCACAGAAACTGGTTTTTTTAATGCCTAATATATCTTAGAAATACGGTACTCATACAGTAAAGAATGATAACAGTAGACGTACCGTAAAATTTAGGTACATCTATTGAAATGCTACGAAAATTTTTACAATGTCGTTTTCCTTATTGAAAAATAATTATTTTACGGTATAAATACCGAGTTTTTACGGAAAAATAATAATTTTACTGTGTAAATACCGTTTTTAATCGAAACAGTACAAAAAACTGTTTTTTACACTTAAAATACCTTAGAAATACGGTATTCATACCGTAAAGAGTGAAAATGGTAGAAGTACCCTGAAATTTACGGTACATCTACTGGAATTTTACAAAAATTTTTTACAGTGTACTCTGTTCATTTCTACAATGTACTTTTTATCTTTTACGAAGCTTTCATTACAAAAAGAAAAAGTTACTTCTTACAGCCTGTCCGGAGGAAAATTTTTGTGCATTTTCACAGATCATGACTCCTAGACCCCAAAATAACCCTCCATCAAAATGTTGACTTATACACACACACACACACACACATATATATATATATATATATGTGTGTGTGTGTGTGTGTGTGTGTGTGTGTGTGTGTGTGTGTATCGTGTTTCAAAATAGCAGCCATTTGAATTTTTTCGAAAATTAAAAAAAGTGGTTCAAACAAATTAAAATCTAAAAAAAAAAAAAATTAAGAGCCTTGCCTTAGTGCAAGGATTCTGAAGCATGTTTTGTTTTGTCTTTATCTTAAAAAATGGCTGAGCTATGGTAGATTCAGTTTCCAGGGTGGCTGACATTTTGAAATAATCTGATTTTCTTAATGCAATAACTCTCATATTTATAAACTTATTTGGATGAGATTGGTTGCATAATTAGTACACTGTAAAAAAATCCGTTAATATACACAAATTTTTCCGTAAACTTTTTACGGAATAGTTTCATTTTTCCGAAAAAACAGCATTACTTCCGTTATTGACATTTTGAGGTTATAAATGCAGTATGTTTTCCGTAAATTTTCTGGAATAGAAAAATATTATAGGGATTTGTTTTATGAACAACTTGCTATAATATTTTTCTCTTTTTCATTCTCTTTTAATAATGGAAATCTAACATATATTTACAATATTTAAAAAGTAATAAAAATTATAAAATTTTATTAATCCTTTTCAAGTTTGAGATAGTTGGAAAGGAAAGTTAAATTATTTTTATTATGATTTTAAAATAATGTTTAACTCATTTATAGCATATTTTTTAAAAAGTGCGTAGGATATTTTAGAATGTATAAAAAATCTGTTTTTAATTTTAATACAAATTTTTTAATCTATTCACTTTAAGAAATTCGCCTATAAAATTTAAAACATCTGAATTATACTAACGAAATTATTATAATGTTGATGATTATCTAAGTTATAAAAAGCAATAAAGGAAATTTATTTTAATAACCCGTAATAACTATCTTTATTGAGTTTTAAATCGATCGTCATACAAATACTTTGTTAAAATAGATGTTTTTTTAAGTATGTTTGTACCCTTTCAAAAATAAATAAATGAATAAATATGAATAATATTACAATAAACTTTTAAAACTCTCCTTAAAATGAAGGAAACAAAACTCTTTAATGCATTCAGCTTTTAATACATGTAATATTTTAAAGGCTAAAATTTAATTTTTTATAGAGCAGAAATTAAAAATTAAATATTCGAAATTATGGAAATAAAATCTATTAAACATTTAGAACTGTGCACTCAATAGAAAAAAAATTCTCTATAAAAATTAATGCCGCTCTCGATATAAGGGCTTTGCTAAAATGCATCCGAAATAAGTAAAGATATTTGAAAGCGCGGTTTGTGGAGCTCTGGCATAACGGTACTACAGTACTGAAGTTGCCATAGGACAGGACCTTGGTTCGATCACCATGGAGAGTAAGTCATATATTCTGTACCTGATGTTAATGTGCCTTTGTGAAGGGAAGAATAAAAATAATAAAGATGTCAGTTTGTTCTTGAAAAATCCATTTGTGCCTTTCAAGCGAAAAGTTTTATATATAAGTAAACATGTAAAAGAACCGGAATTTTTTTTTTTGCAGTGTACATATGAATTCCTAGACCGAATGGATTGTCCAGCTTTATCTGCCATCTTGTTTCAAAATGGCGGCCATTTGAAGCGTGTATTGGCACACAATGCTAAACTATTATTAATATACGTTCTAATTACTGCCAAGCTTGGCGACATTTGGTGAAATATCACCAAATTTGCGGACTAGAAATAAGTAACGATGAATGATGACAACTTTGCTACAGCTTATTAATTTGGCGTAATTCTTATTTAAATTCAGTATTGACGAATATTCTCTTATCTGGTTCGTCGCATTTTAGCTTCTTAAAATTTGAGTAAAATTAGTTTCGAATAAAACTTGCAAAAATCTAAAACAAGACATAGAAAAACTACACTAAAAAAAGGGTGGGGGGGCGATTTTATGGAGATTGTACTGAATTTTTTATGGAAAAATTCCCGTAAATTCCAGAATTTTTTCCCCTCGAAGAAAACAGATTTTTTTTTTTTATTTACGAAAAATTTTCCGTAAAAATAAAGTGAATTGTACTGGCGTCTCGAATGCAGTGCAATCTCAATAAAATCGTCCATATTTGTTTTTTTATTTTCCTTTTTTTAGAGTGTACCTCTTTCTCCCGTCTCTGTCCGAAAAGACTTTTTATTTTACAAATGTCTTAAAATAAAAGTCTGTTAAAAATGTGTTTGTCTACAATCAATTAAAGCTGTTATGAGGAAACAGGAAGGCATTTGCAATCTTACCTTGAAGTAGTATTAGTAGAAAAAACAGCATTAATAGAAACCCAGAATTAAAATTTATTACATAGTTACTTAAAGTTAAGTACCGAGTAAAAAAGATATATGTACTTGTGAAGAATTTCATTTTAAATAAAACTTGTGTAAAATATTCAAATACTATTAAAAAATTTTTATAATTTTTTAAATGCAACAGTTAAACTTTGAGATATATGTACATGCTGGACAAGATTTTATTGATTGGTATTTCGTGACATTTAGAAAGAGATTTTTTTATATTGTTGTTGTTGCGTAATATTATTGGTTTATTAATAACTTTTATTATTGAATTATTGGATTTTTTTATCTATTTGTTATCATGAAAGCGTTTAGTTATCAAATATGCTAATCCAATTCTTTTTGAAAGCTACAGTGGAAACTTTAATGCATACGATATAAATAAGTAATTTCTAAACAAATGAAAGATCAGTATGAACTGAAAGTTTTTGTAAATAGTATTTTGATGAAGCAGAAAAAAATTCTTTTTGCAACTCTTATAATTTTATTAGTTCTTAGCCACTATGTTTATATGTTTATCATTTTCTAAACACAAATCTGAACAAATAATTTAGGTAAAAACTAAGTATAGAAATATATAATTACTATTAATCAAGAGTAATAATGATCTTCCAGCATTTAAAATGAGTTTGAAATTTCTTTAGCAAAAATGCTAAACCAGAAAAATCTTTAGCAAAGTGCAACAATATCAGTCCCTCCTGATTCTAATGTGGAGGAGTTGATATGTAGCATTTTCATATGCAAATTAATTGCTAAAAATGAATCATGGCATTTTAAAAGTATTTCTAATAATTTCTGAAGCGATAATGCAAAAGAAAAAATAACTTTATTTTTATTTATTTTTTTAATAATTATGTTAATTCTGATCTGTATTCATTATCTATCAGTTTGATTTTATTAATTTATACAACGCATTATAAATATAACTACAAGTTGGAAATTGTACGTCAAACATGGTAAATGAAGTGTGTTCGTACTATGACTATTTTTTAAAGTATTCAGATCGTGCTGCAATAGTTGTTATATAACTAGAAGTTGGAAATTGTACGTCAAACATGGTAAATGAAGTGTGTTCGTACTATGATTATTTTTTAAAGTATTCAGATCGTGCTGCAATAGTTGTTATATAACTACAAGTTGGAAATTGTACGTCAAACATGGTAAATGAAGTGTGTTCGTACTATGACTATTTTATAAAGTATTCAGATCTTGCTGCAATAGTTGTTATATAACTACAAGTTGGAAATTGTACGTCAAACATTGTAAATAAAGTGTGTTCGTACTATAACTATTTTTTAAAGTATTCAGATCTTGCTGCAATAGTTGTTCCACTCTTATACAAAAATTTATGAATACAAAATTTATAACGATTATATAAAATAAATTCCGTAATGCAGAAATAATTGGCATTTTCTTATATATAACGTAATCTCCATGGCAACATTGCATATTATCGGATATCACTGAATTAATTACATGTGATAGAATTTAAAAGACTGAAAAAGTTTTACTAATATTTTGTAAGCTTCGATTTGATTTTAATAAAATTTATTTTCAATAACCGAACATGGTACAGTAAATCTCAACAACATCTATCAATTACAGTGCAATTCAACTATATTAACATGAATTAGAATTCGGACAGACCGACAGACGGACAGATAAACAAAATTCATAAACCCTTTGTACGCAGGTGCGCCATCATGTTGGAACCATACATTCCGGAATTGCAGAAACGACAGAATTTCAACACAAAATAAGTTATAACGTCCGACAAAAGTTTAAATTTAGTGCTTCCGTTAACGTCCTTCGGTAAATGTATAGGGCAGATCAGCTTGTTACTGTAAACTACACACAAACAAATTATTAAAAACCGAATTTCATGTTGAACGTCGGCAGAACTCATTGACATTTCTAGCATTCAGTAATGGGTGTTCTTTCTATTGTACATTTCACTCTGAAAAACGCATGCTTTACCTGTCCGCATTATGTCTACGATAATGTTAGCTTGTCCTCTATCTGGTTCACGACAATGTTGCATCATATATAAAGTTTTTCAATACCCCGTCATACCTGCATGCTAGTGTTGGCCGATACGGATGAGCACCTAGTTCATTTATTTTTTTCCAAACTCAACTTTTTGAATAGCGATAGTTTCGAGTTACCTATCTTATACTGCTGTTCGAATATGTGATGGCGTATGATAATGCATTTTCCAGTTGTACTTATTTAGCCTTACCTTAGATAGTCACTTAGCCTCTCTCCCTTAAAACACGTTCACGGCCTGCGCCGATATTCATGTTTAACGCTGTGAGGTGATTGCGTGAATTCATGCGTCTCTTTATTTAGCGTCACAGAACCGTCGCTTATACAGACGTTGTATGTGATAATTAGTATAGTAAGATATCACGCAAAAACAGGGATGCCAAATGCTCTGGACACCAGTATTTTAAAGTAATTTTCTCCATATTAACTAATGTCAGAATTGATTAAGGCGAATTGATTAATAGAAAATTTTTGAATAAACCGCAATAAATTAGTGGTGTCTAGTTTTGAGTAGTCCACCGGTTGTGAACGTCGTCTAAAGGAACAGTCGAGTGTGACTCACTAGTGAGGAGCGCCGCCTGATGTGATAGTCGAACATGACCCACCGTTGATGCCCGCGGCCAGACGGGACAATCAATCATGAAACACGAGTGATGCACCCCGGCATAAACGTGTTAAGGGTGTATTTCGATTCAAACTGCTTATTTTCCGATTTATTTTTAAATTCATTTTTGCTCTCAAATCATCAAACTGGCAAATTGTCTTATTTAGAAAGTGCATAAAGTGCCGTGATTGTCAAACTTTTGATAAAGGCAGAAAATATTGCCAAAAAAAGCAATCAAAAACAGCATTTTGAACCGATTTTTCCGGAGCGGGAGATTTGGGAACGAAAATAAGAGTCATACTGAGAAGATAATTGTTTATAAATCAAATTCTAATGAATTGAGCGTAAAATGACATCACACGGCACTTTGTACGTCTCTTCAAAAATCCCCTCAGCAAGTTTCATGTTTCTACTTTTAAACATGTGTCTGAAATTGTAACAGAAAATTTCCAGCTGTTGAAAGTGGAAAAACGTTTTTTTCGAATACACCCTTAAACGTTTCTCAACAGGTGGGATGCTTTGTGCGAAGGATGGAGGCCTCCAGGGAAAATTGGACGATACCATTATGCTGCCAACCGTGCCTTCTGCTCACATTCACCGTACAGTAAAACGATTTCACGATATTCATTTTTGGAAAATTGCTCAATGATCTTCAACATACAATCCCGAGGAGATACTTCTTTTATAGCTGTGTCAGGTGAATGGTTGCGACGTGTCGTTGTATTTGCATAATGCATAAAGTTCGCACATAGAGCTTAAGTTACTTTAAATTGATACTTTCTGCGACACGATTTTGTTCGATCAGCATGTTGTACACTCTTTGTAAAGACAATTAGTGAAAAAATGCTCCACCACAGTCCTCCAGAGTGGGAATCGAAACGATATTACTATATTTGATGCGGTCTCGTTTTTCACGCGAAAGATAGTCATACCTTTGTTTCGATTTTCGGTCATTTTCTTTTCTTTTAAATTTCGTGACATCATAGTTTCTGAAATCGTGAACAAACAAATGCCCGTTTTAAGAATTTTGTTTTTAACTTTGATATTCATAAGGTATCATTTCATATTAAACCTATAATGCTCTACAATTTACTGGGTGTGTGAATTAATTTTAAGGGTTCTTTCTGTAAATTAAAGGTTTTATTATGAACAACTGAATACATCATTATGTTTCAAAGTAATGCCCATTGCTAGCCACTACTTTCTCCCATCTTTCTGGTAGCATACGGATTCCGCGTCGAAAGAACAACTCATCTTTTGATGCAATCCACGAATCAATCCAATCTTTCGTACCTTCGTAAGATTGGAAGCGCTGCGTAGCCAGGCTGTGTTCCATGGATCTGAACAGGTAGTAATCCGATGGAGCAATATCTGGTGAATATGGCGGGTGGGGTAAAACATCCCATTTTAACGTTTCCAAATATTTTTTTCACTCCACAAGCAACATGTGGTCGAGCGTTGTCATGAAGAAGAATAACTTTATCATGCCTTTGCTCGAATTGCGGAAGTTTTTCTTTTAAAGCACGGCTCAAACGCATCAATTGTGTTCTGTAGCGTTCACCAGTTATTGTTTCATTCGGTTGAAGCAGTTCGTAATACACAACACCGAGCTGGTCCCACCAAATACAGAGCATCAGTTTTGCGCCATGAATATTCGGTTTCGCCGTCGATGTCGATGCATGACCAGGCAAACCCCATGATTTTTTCCGCTTAGGATTATTGTACCGAATCCATTTTTCATCGCCAGTGACGATCCGATGCAAAAATCCCTTCCTGTTTTGGCGCTGAAGCAATAATTCACAGGTGAATAATCGGCCTTCAAGGTCTCTCGCCTTCAGTTCGTATGGTACCCCATTTCCTTGCTTTTGAATCATACCGAGAGCCTTTAAACGTTTAGAAACTGTTGTGCGTTCAACATTCAACGATTCAGCAAGTTCATCTTGTGTTTGACATGAATCTTGGTCGAGTAATTCTTCCAATTCCGTATCTTCGAACTTTTTCGGTTGACCTGGGCGTTCTCTGTCACCTGTATCGAAAGCACCACTTTTAAAATGTCGAAACCAATACTCACATGTTTTTATCGACGGAAAATGTTCGCCATAAGTTTCCAATAGCATTCGATGACTTTCAGCAGCACTTTTCTTCGAATTAAACAGGAACAATAACACTTCCCGCAAATGGTGTTTTGTTGGCTCGTACTTCGACATTTTCAGACCTGCAAACAAGTGTGTTGTTTACACATCAGCCCAAAGTCACATATTAAACAGTAAAGCCTATTCATAGAGCTTACACGAGAATATAGTTACAGACGAGATTGATGCGATATAGCACAAGTTACGCCATCTATTGTAAATCCCTCAAAACTAATTTACACTCCTAATAAGATTTCATTTTTTACCACATCTCGTACTATTTTTGATATAAATAACATCACACTATTGCACAGGAAATACTTTAATCCTTTATCTACCGCATTATGAAATCATAAAAATTTTACATTCTAAAGCATTTTACACAAATTGTTTAAACTAAATTAAAAGATTTACATAATTATTTAATAAATATTTGAAGGATTTTAGAAGGATTGAAGGATTTAGAATGATTAATTAAATTTGAATTTACAGGGATTTTGTGCAATTTCAATAATTCCACTCATATCTTTTATTTTTAATTATTTTCTTAATATTTTGAAGAATTATAAAATGTAGAAATATGATGTTCTTACAATATAAATATAGAAATATTTCTGCATTGAAAAATCTCTACCCTCCTCCCTCAGCACCAAGAAAGCTGAAAAGATGCAAAGGCAAAAGAAATCACCCTTTTAAAAATATTTTTGTTTTGCGTAACCAATAATATTTTTGGAACAAAATAAAGTAACGTATCTATAACTCATTCCAAACAGTATTACAACTAACTGACGTATTAAAAGAATTTTATAATACGTAATTTTAATAGTACTTATAAGTGCCGTCGGTAGATAAAGGGTTAAGCAGTCTCATTTAGTAGCCCATAGCGACTTTATTGTACCTAGACATCACTTTTAAGGCAATTGCTTTAGCCATTTGGCTATTAAGAGGATGGTAACACATTTTATGTGCGCCCTCTATATGTACCTCTATATGTAAATCTTATCTTAATATTGTCTTTTAGCAATTGAAAAAAGAAAGATGATGTGACAAATTGAAGTGTACTGTTTCAGTTATAGTTGCACTGTTACCGTTAAAGTCTGAGTAACTAGTACAAGAGTAAATTGAAAAAAAAAGTAATTAGTACGCTTCAGTAATATGTATGTTACAGAAAACTCTATCTAAGAAGAATCGATTGAGACAGAGGAAATTTTCCGTAATAGTCAATATTCCGCCTTAGACATATTTGACTGTATGTCTATGGATTCACGCAGCTTTGGAGTGTTTCTTTTCTTCCAGAGTGTTTCTTTTCAGAGTACATCATGTTGGGAAAAAGAGGAACTGATAATGCGTGTATTTTCGTATTTTATTTCATAGTCTATAAAATGAGCACAGCGACAAAGAGAGAAAATTGGTAAATCTTTTTTAGCTTTTCGAATACTTTTCTTAAAATTTGGTTTTAAAAAGTTAGTAAGAACCTCTAGTTTTAATTGCGCAATCGGAAAAAATAGCAGCAGATGATTGTTATTTAATTCTAAATCAAAACCCCGTAACTATAAAATTATAATAAATATAAAAAGGTTGGAAATTGTATGCCAAGCGTATCCAATGACGTGTATTCGTACTATAAAGAAGTTTGAAAACTATTTAGATATTGGTGTAATAGTATACAGTACTTCAAATACAGTGTAGTAGCAGAAATCTTATGTGGTATCTGTAAATACTATCTACTTTTTATTATACAGAAAATAACTTGTAGTAAACTTCAGTAACGTATATCGATTTTCTGAGATGTGAAGTAGTTTAATAGTATTAAAACGCGCTCCAAATAGTGTTTTCCTCAATACCACTGTGTAATGGAATACTTTTGTGTGGCTCTGTAAATTAATAACGAATATTTTTTGCATCGTAGATTGTACAGAATGTATATTTTAGTATATACTTCATAGACGCATATCAATTTTATTCTGTTCGAAAGTGTGTTAACATCATTAAAATGCACTTGAAATTATTTTTTCCCTTTGGCCGTAATGTAACGGAATACTTCCATTGTCCCTGTAATTAAACTATTCATCCGATTTTCATAAAATTAAAAATGACTCGACAAAATTATGCAACAATTATATATTTTAAATTTCAAACGATTCGTGTGGATAGTTTTTACTCGATTATACATGACACAGCGGACAGATGGACAACAGGACTGAACGACGAATATAGGTGTTACGCATAAACATAATTATGAACGCACCTAAAAAGCAGTAAATCCAGGTAACTAATTATATGTTTTATTTGTTATCTAGTGAAAAACAAAAAGTACTTAATTATATATCTTCTTAACTTAAAAAAGTATAAAAGTAAAAGTAATTAGAAAAACCCACTTGTTTATAAGCAAGCAATGTTCATCTTGTAAATCAAATCTAATGTTTTTCGTGAAATTCATGTTTTTTACATTTACGTTTTTAATAAATTAATATTAAAAATTATGTAATAAAAGTGAATATATATGCATATTTTATATTGAGCTCTTTCTTTTATTTCTAATATCTTTTGTTACGTTTTATCATTTAAAATATTCTCTTTTTCGGTTTGAAAATCATTCGGCATATTTTGACGAGTTTTTATTGGCGCATAATTGAATGTATTGTTAACATATGTAGGACAATTGCACCGTGAAATGTAATAAATGTGATGTATACATTAATATTTTAAGCGTCTTAAAGAATTTTTCTTTCGTATTTGAAAATTCATTAAATAGTCGCTATGAAACGTATTCGCATGAGAATTTTATTTAATAGATTTGCATGTTTGTATACCTTATTCACTTCAAAAAATTAGTTTCAATTTCAAATTTTGTACTAATTATGTCTTTGATTAAAAAATCTACATGACGGAAAAACCCGGTTAAGACGCTTAAAGGGTTAAAAACAAATAAACTAGCTCAATCACATACATAAACAAGAACTTTCAAACGACATTGTACAAATAAAATCAAAGATAAATATAATTTCGACGTTTCAACAGTATATTATAACATACAAATTATCGTTACAGGCATTATGCTCATGTGCAATTATTTTAACATCCAACTAAATTTAAACATTTCAACATCATATTTATCTTGAAAACGACTATAGAAGCAGATCGAAACGTTGTTTTTATGCTTTATCATTCATTTTATTCGCTTGACTACACATAAAAGTTATTAATTATTTGTACCACTAAGCAAGTTTTTGTGGTTTTAACGTATACATCATAAGTCCACTGTTGTTTCAACACGTGCATATACCTACGAAATAGAACAAATGGACTCCGTGGCCGAATGGTTAAAGTACTGTAGCGCTAATCGCTTGAGAACTTAGAGGTTTATGGCTTCGAATCTCGTTGGCTTCGTTGGACACAGTTTGGTGGAGTACCCGGCTTTGTTTCTCTAGTGTACAATAGAATTATATACTGAAATTATTTATTATCACTATTAGCATTAAAATAAGAATTTAATTTTTCTAAAAACACAGGCGCAACGATTGTACAGTTACAATGTCATATATATTTCTACATAATTTGATCTTAAATATTAGATATCGGAATAATAAATATATACTTATATTTTGAGTACATGACATACGAATTTACAAAGTCTTTCGACTTAAGAATATGAATTGTTTGAAGAAAGATATTTAGTTTACTTTCTTTCTTTCTAACCGATGACCAGGCCCCTACCTGCCGAGTTATCTCAGCTTAACGCGTTAGATACCTGGTATCGGGGCAGACGATCGCCTAATTGCCACGTAGCGGCAATAAACTTCGCTTTGCATGCCATCATTTCTGCAGTATTTGCTTGTCGTTGAGCATACTTTGTTTCGCCTGTTAATTAATGGTACATCCTGTTGTTTAAACTCAGGCTGAGAGTTATTGAAGGTAACAAGTAAAAACATTACTGAAATTTAAAAAAAAATATTTTAAAAAGCAAAAATATGTGCTTTAAATTGATAAACATGTTTTATAGTTTGACGATTAAAATATGAATTGTTACCTGCAGATCTGGATGTAAGATAAACTAAATGATGAATATTTTATATTAAAATTTATATATAATCTATTTAATAAACATGAATACCTAAACATCCTTATCAATTTCTTCCACAGTATTATATTTTGTAACTCATATTTGAAATCTAAGTCGGTTCTGTTTCATTCTTCCATTTAGTTGATAGAAACAATAAGGGAAACATAAAAAAATGTAATAAAAGCCTGATACTTCTTTTACATAAAAATCCTCAAGTATCTATACAAAATGTATTTTTTTTGAATGTGTATTAAGAAATTTATAAATTTCTAAGTTTAATATTTTGCCATTTAAGATGTTTCACATGGGACTATCATAAGATTATAAACTTAGAATTTATTGATTGATAACCCTTCTTCCAATATTTCAGTCTTCAGAAATGCTATTCTAAATCGATTTTTATAACTAATGCAGTCTGCAAAGTATTTTGGTTTCTCATACAAAATAATCGAAATCACTTGCTTCGGAAAAATATCTCACATGTCAAAGCTTTTATTAGAACTGACAGTAAATGCTAGGAACTCAATTCATATTATTGAAGCAATACATAATTTATGCACTGTTTGACACCTGTCAGAAAAACTGAATTAAGGTAATTCGTTTAAATATTTCTCTAAAAGATCAAAGCATATCATTATGCAATCTTTTGTAAATGATGAAGATTGTTATGTCGGAGTATTTCAATATGGCAAACAGGGTTTCATTTGATTACAGATGTTATTATATGATAATTTTATCGCGGTGAAAATAACGTATTTGGATAAGAATTTTTTACTGGTTAATCTTTGAAATCATGCGGTTATAACCAATAAGAATTTTCAAAAAGTGTTGCGAAATTTTAAAAGATTTTATCAGACAAAGTTAATGGAATGTTCATACGGTAAAATGCATTTTAAAAATTTAATTAAAAAATAATTAAAAGCCTAGAAGAAAAAGGTGTGTTCCACGATTTTTTTGCTGATTTGAATGTTGTAACTAGTTTTATAAATCCGTTTAATATTGTAAAATGATGTATGAAAGCTTTAATGAAATATTAGAGATATTTCTATCAATAATTTATTACACTATAACAGTGTTCCTTTTATAACTTTGTAATTATTTGAACTATTAACTTTTTTGTTTATATAATATAAAAAATAATAATCTTAATTTTGAATTTCACTGACGAAAGGAATAACACACTGTTGAAAAATGCGTGCAAAATATGAAAATGAAACTATCTAAGCATTACTAAAAATAAATGCATTTTTTTATTTGCAAAGAATGGTATATAATGATCAACAGTTAAAAATATTCGTTTTAATAAGTTGCAATTCAATTAAATATCAATTTAATATACAGAAATATTTCAAATA
This sequence comes from Maratus speculifer, assembly GCA_964019185.1. Taxonomy (NCBI): domain Eukaryota; kingdom Metazoa; phylum Arthropoda; class Arachnida; order Araneae; family Salticidae; genus Maratus; species Maratus speculifer. The sequence goes on from OZ025291.1 coordinate 223,671,515, forward strand.
CTTTATTCATTTCTTTTTAAGTGGAGTGAAATATTATTCATTCAATGATCATTTTACAAGAAAGTAATTTACTATTTTCATATCTAATATTTAAATCTTATTTTAGTATACATATATATTATTTAATTAAACAGAAGATAAATAAAAAGCCGACAGAAAGAGCTTTTAAAAATAGACACAATTTTAATCATTCCAGGTTATCATTTAAATGGTTCTTTAAGAAAAATTTCTGAAATTTATTCTCTAGTTTTATATAAATTTTGAGCTTCAAAATTATGGTTGTACAATCATTTTCCCAGAAATAGATGAATATACGTTTTGAAACCACTAGATGTAAATTTCATCCCATATATATATGTTGCTGAAAGTATCTATACTAATAAAATCCGTGCGCCTCTGTCTGCTTGAAGCCGATTAAACTTCGGAACGCGGGCGAGTTGGAAGTCGCGAGAGGTGTCTTTCGATTGGAAAAATTCCGGGGAAGTCATTTCGGGCATTTTCGAGGCCGTGGGACCAAAATTTAAAAAGTTATGAATTAAAAACCCCTTGGGAATCGGAACGAAAAATGTCTCAAATCCCAAACGGCGCTCAAACGGAGCTCTGAGGCAGAACACTGCGCCACCTTGCGGTGAAGAAACTGAACTTTTCCCCTTTGGCTAAAAGAAGAAGCAGTCGAAAACCTCTTTTTCTCCTTTTTTGCGCGTTTTTTCTTAAACCATCATGCAGACAGTTTTTAAAGTAGAAAAAACTGATTACATATTCAGAATCTGCGTAAAAGTCTGCTTCTGATGAACCAAAAAATACGAGAAAATGTCTTATGGGCGCGCAGAGCCAACGGTACAAAACCAAATATTTTTAATGGGACGATGGTGACCATGGAGCGTAGAGCCCACTGTGCGAAATCACATATTTTTAACGGGATAATGGGCGCATAACAAACATAGCTCTTTAATTTACTTTTTTTGTGCTTGAGGATTCGAACACCAAGACTTGCTTATTAAATGTTCGTTTGGAAAAACTGGCCCAGCTAGCGGGCGTAGCTCGCTAGTCTTATACTAATAAAATTCGTGCGCCTCTGTCTGTCTGCTTGAAGCCGATTACAGTTCGCAACGCGGGCGAGTTGGAAGTCGCGAGAGGTGTCTTTCGATTGGAAATATTCCGGGGAAGTCATTTCGGGCATTTTCGAGACGGTGGGACCAAAATTAAAAAAGTTATGAATTAAAAACCCCTTGGGAATCGGAACGAAAAATGTCCCAAATACCAAACGGCACTCAAACGGAGCTCCGAGGCAGAACACTGCGCTACCTTGCAGTGAAGAACCTGAACTTTTCCACTTTGGCTAAAAGAATAAACAGCCAAAAATCTCTTTTTCTACCGGCGCTAATTGTGTTTTTTTTTGCGCGTTTTTTCCTAAACCATCATGCAGACAGTTTTTAAAGGAGAAAAAAACTGATTACATATTCAGAATCTGCGTAAAAATCTGCTTCTGATGAACTAAAAAATACGGAAAAATGTCTTAAGGGCGCGTAGTGCCCACCGTGCAAAACCAAATATTTTTAACGGGACTATGGGCGCGAAGCGACCATAGTTCCGATCCACAATCTTTTTTTTTTCAAGTGCACGTGGCCCACAGTGCGAAATCACATATTTTTAACAGGACCATGGCTCTTTAATTTACTTTTTTTTGTGCTTGAGGATTCGAACACCAAGACTTGCTTATTAAATGAATTTTTTTGCTTATTATATACTGCTTAATACCGAGGTTCGTTTGGAAAAAGTGGCCCAGCTAGCGGGCGTAGCTCGCTAGTCTATACTAATAAAATCCGTGCGCCTCTGTCTGTCTGTCTGCTTGAAGCCGATTACAGTTCGCAACGCGGCCGAGTTGGAAGTCGCGAGAGGTGTCTTTCGATTCGAAAAATTCCGGGAAAGTCATTTCGGGCATTTTCGAGACCGTGGGACCAAAATAAAAAAGTTATGAATTATAAACCTGTCGGGAATCGGAATGGAAAACGTCTCATTTCCCAAACGGAGCTCTGAGGCAGAACACTGCGCCTCCTTGCGGTGAACGACTAGACCTTTTCCCCTTTGGCTAAAAGAAGAACCAGCCGAAAACCTCTTTTTCTCCCGTCATTTTGTCAAAGAATGTATAAGAGAAAAAGAACTAATTGGTAAAAAATGTTGAACACGGTTTAATTAATATAATAAGTACAACTATTTAAGCACAGCAAGATATGTTCACTTAGAGGTAATAGTGTTGCTAATTAATATTTTGAGGATCTCAGATGTAACTGGCTATTCATATATTTATTCTGTATGTGAGTATTAATCGTTGTAGCTCATTTTCATACTTTTTCTTTTTGGTAGCATACACGAATATTGTGTAACCTAAGATTTACGCGATTAATACTAATTTCTGTTAGTACAAACGGAAAACGAGCTGCCAAAATTATTTGTTAGTTATGTTGTTTGTGATATTAATGAAATTACTTATTTTTTTTAATATTGCAGTCTTGAAGTTTTTAATACCGAAACTTTTTTTTGCGCGTTTTTTCTTAAACCATCATGCAGACAGTTTTTAAAATAGAAAAAAACTGATTACATATTCAGAATCTGCGTAAAAGTCTGCTTCTGATGAACCAAAAAATACGGGAAAATGGCTTATGGGCGCGCAGCACCAACCGTGCAAAGCCAAATATCCTTAACGGGACGATGGAGACCATGGCGCGTAGCGCGGGAGCCGGTGGGCCGGCTTCGCACGGTGGGCGCGTAGCGCCTACCATTAATATATATATAGCAATTAAAAATTTAAGTAAAATAGACCGGGAGGCTGCATCTCGGATAATCACCTCATCGAAATCACGGGTGAAAATCAAGGATTTTAGTTAAATCACGATTCGCATATTAAAACGCAATCGGTTTGCCAAGTCATATCTTGGTGGAAAACACCTAAAACCCGGATTTTAACGGTTGACTCATAGGTTTAACTTTACGTTCTCTTGCACCCAATTCTCCATGACCTCATACTTTTGGGTGTATGGTCAATGTAATTGAATATATATATAATACACTCATGTTCATAAATAAAGGATAATGCCAGTTTCAGCAAATAAAGGCACGGAAACAAAACAAACGTTATTTATTCGTCAAGTCCATATATTAAACAAAAGAAAAAGAACAAAAACGATGGTATATGTATGATAAAATCCATAAAATCTATAATTCTTGCTCCCTAGATCAATTAACAAAATTATCCCCCTTGAGAGAACTTAACATTATATGGTTGGTATAATGGTTAATAAATTGTATGCCACCCAGATGATGAAATACAATCCGAATAATGCCTAGGCATGTTGAGTATCAAATTATCAAGCTCATTTTGGGGAAGATTACTTTAATCAGCAAGCAATGCTCTCCGATGTTCCGGCACACATGTAGGAGGTAGTTGACGGGTTGTAACCCGTCGGCCAAGCATATCCCCTACATGCTCTATCGGATTTAAGTCAGGCAAAAATTCTGTCCAATCCATACGGGTGATATCTTCAGCTTGAAGGCATTCATTTACGATGTTTGCTTGGTGAGGACGGCCGTTATCATCCATAAACACAAACTCTGAGCCCATGCACCCCTAAACAAACGTACATGTTGTTCCAGAATGATGTCCCGATAAATTTGGCCTGACATGTGAAGATTTCAATTTTTCGAAAGTTTATTTTATTAATATTTTACTCAACTCAAAATTAAATACGCATCTCTCATTTTAAACAGTTTATTCTCATGAGTAAACTCAACTCAGGTTCTTTCGAACATAAATAATTTCACAAAACACAACTCCAATAAAAACCGTAACATTTTTACACATATTCTCATAAAAAAAAATTCTAATCAAACTCAAAAACAAAAAGAATATTGTTTCACACAGCTTAGGTAAAAGCTGAAGAAATAAAACAGATAATGTATTCATCACAAATTATCGTTTGCACAGAAAACTTTTTACATTTTGAAATAATTAGGTATATCTTGGTTGCTAGGTGACAAAGCCAGTAGAAAATTAAATAGCATTTTATCAAACATACCGCCCCTCTTGAAACCTCTGAGGGGGGTTTCAAACTAAAACACTGCAATTACAACCATTGTAAAAAATATTAATAACAATACAATTAAACACAATATAAATGAGTCACAGTTAAGTTAAATTTAAGCAAATATTTAAAAAATTTTACATAATACATAATACATAAAGAAATTTTACAATAATGTACACTTTCTTATAAAAACTGAATTACTTTTCAAGAGGTAATACAGCAATTTTGGATACTGCTCTTTTATATATTCCATTTGGGGTTTTTATATTCACAACTCTTACTCTATTATCATTACCAAAAAATACCTCTACAATTCTCCCTAATAACCATTTAGACACTGGAAGATCATCTTCCTTTATTACAACCATATCTCCTATTTTGAGGTTGTTTTTGATATCATCCACTTATGCCTTTGCTGCAATGTACTTAAATAACTATTTTTCCACTTTTTCCAGATGGTCTGAACCATTTTAGTGGTCTTTTGCCATAAGTTAAGTCTATTATCTTCAATATTACTCAGGTCAGATTCAGCAATGCTGCTTTCTTCAATTCAGCAGATGCTAGCTTACCTGAATACCTTTCTTTTGGCTTCTTGACATTCTGAATGAACCTGAAAACATAGCTAAGAATTCTTATTAATTTAGCATAATTATTACTCAATTGCAAAAAATAGTCAATAAAAATGAACAGTCTAATATTAAAACTGAAGTCTCTGAAAAAGTCTTTTTAAGTTCACTTCTGTATAGATCCTTATCATTTTGCTCAAGTTCGACAGTATTTAAAGAAGGTTCAGTTTGTTGTGTTAGGAATAGTGGACCCTTCCACCATAAGTTACTCTGGAGAAGTTTGTCTGGATCTACACCTCGTGACACAAGATCAGCAGGATTATCAGAAGAAGCCACATGTCCCCAATGACTGATATCAGAAAGATTCTGAATCGTAGCCACACGTGATGACACAAAGGTTTTTAAGTCACACGGCTGTTTTCGAATCCAACATAATACAATAGTACTATCTGAATAATAGTAAACAGATTCTTTAGGAATTTTTAAGGTTTTGGCAACCTTATTCATCAATTTGGCTAATAAAACTGCACAACAGAGCTCCAAGCGAGGAATAGTGATTGTTTTGATTGGTGCAATTCGACTTTTACTGCAAAGCAACTGAGAAATTTGCTCTCCTGAAGAATTTGAAGACACAGCATACAATGCCACACCGTAGGCTTTCTCCGAAGCATCTGAAAAGCCACAAATTTTAATTTGCACTGGATTATTTGTAAAAATGTATCTAACAGCACTTATATTATTGATGGCTCTTAATGATTCTAAAAACTGCAACCAATCATCAAGCTCAGCTGTAGGGAGATTTTCATCCCAATCAATTTGAAGTCTCCACAGTCTTTGTAGGAAAATTTTTGCTTTCGTCACAACTGGTCCAAGTAGACCCAAGGGGTCGAAAATGCGAGCAATATTTGACAGCACACTTCTTTTAGTTACCTTGGTTTGCTCACTGAATGATACACTAAAAGTAAAAGTATCATCATTGGCATTCCAGCAAAGTCCTAGTGCCTTAGTTTCACTCATATTTTCAAAAGTGTAATTCTCATTTTTAAAGGCTGGCTCCATTAATTCTGGATGGTTACTAAACCATTTATGTAAGTTCATGCCGCACGTATTTAATAGTTGAATAAGCTCAATTTGCAGTCTCTTAGCCGATTTTAGGTCAGCTGCTCCAGTCAGGACATCGTCCATATAAAAGTCTGATTGTACCACACCAGAAGCATACGGAAATTGAGATTCACCATCTATACCAAGCTGCTTAAGGCAGCGCATGGCTAAATAAGGGGCACTAGTTGTGCCATATGTGACTGTACATAGTCTGTAATATTTCATCTCACCATTTACAGTATCTTTCCAAACTATGCGCTGTAAATCACGTTGACTTTTATCGATAAGTATCATGCGATACATCATTTTTACATCTGCTGAAAATGCATAGCGGTGTGTACGAAATCTAAGTATTATGCTAAACAAATCATCTTGAATGACACCTCCATTCAGCTGTATGCAATTTAGGGATTCTCCTGATGAAGTTGCATGTTAACCATTAAAGACAACTCTCAATTTTGTAGAACTTTTATCTGGGCGATAAACAGCATGATGAGGTAGATAATTCGCATGTATTGGCTCATCTGTTTTCTCTACTTCCTCCATATGGCCTAACTCTCTATACTCTGCCATAAATGCGCAATATAACTCTAAAAGATTTGGATTTTTGACTAGCCTATTCCAAAGTGAATTTAATCTATTTTCCGCAAATTGCTTTGATTCTCCCAAAGAACTAGGATCTTTTTTCAACGGCATTTGTACTATGAATTTGCCCGTTATATCTCTCTGATGTGTGTTTATAAAGTGGGTGTCGCATGCTAATTCTTCTGTAATTCTCAATGGTGTACTTTCTTCTACTCTTTCAATTTCCCAAAATTTTTTCATTTCGAAATTTAAATCTGTTTCAGTTATTAACCCACAATGTATTTGTTCCTGATCGTTACAATCGTAAACACTCCCACTTACTATGCAACCGAACACCGTATTTTGCAGTATTAATTTAGAATTTGGTAGCTTCATACGACCCACCTTTATCAATTCTAGAAATACTTCAGCTCCTAGCAAAAGATCTATTTTCCCTGGTCTATTAAATTCCGGATCAGCAAGAATAATAGACTCTGAAATTCCTAGCTCTGAAATATTAATATAATTCGAGGGCATAATTTGCGAAATCCTTGGTATGATAAGAAAATCTAACTCCCGACTATAATCTCCCGAATTATTACTGATCAAGGCAGTAGTTTTATTTTTTACCGCTACAGAGGATCCACTTAAACACGATACCGAAATATTACTTTTTTCTTTTCGAATTCCTAATCTTTCAACTAACTGCAATGTTAAAAAATTGCTCATTGAACCATTGTCCCATAAAGCACGCACCGGAACTTTATTTCCGAATTTATCTCTCATATAAACAATAGCAGTGGAAAGAAGAACTGTTTTAACATTATTCGATCTCACATTTGAAGTACCAGTGAAATTTTGAATTTGGTTATTTAACTCAAATGGTATGGCTTCAGCATTTAATGTTGGTTTACTTTCATTCGTTGACAATGCATTTGGCACTTCCTCATCACTATAATTTTTTGTGTTTCCCACCGCATTGGAATTTCTCTCAGACCTATCAAAACAAAGAAGTATATTGTGGCGTTTATGGCATTTTGAACACGAGAATGATGAGTTACATTTTTGACGCAATGGAATTCTGAAAGACAGTTAAAGCACATATTTTTTTTTTAACAAATTCTATTCTTTCCTGTACATTAAATTTTTGAAATTTGGAACATTTAAAAACACTCTGATTTTCCTGGTTACATACAACACATTTGCGCATATTTTTCTCATTTAAACTCGCAACCATGGATGTTACCTTTGAAAAGCTATGCTTTGTTTGGCTTTCGTTTTGAAAATTTCGCTTTGTATTTACTTGTTTGGACGCACTTAGTGTACGCGCGTGGTCTCTCAAGAATTCTAGCAATTCTGTTAAACTCGGTAAATTATCCCGCTTAAGATGTCTTTCCCACCACATTTTTGTATTTACATCTAATTTTTGAGCCAAAATATAAGCAAACATAGTAGTAGAAAACCCCTCAACTTTTTGTTCAAAAATCTCTAACGACCTAATACATTCATTTGTTATATCTATTAGATTTAATAATGCTGCTGGGGACTCATTCTGAATAACAGGAATATTTAAAAAACGTTTTAAATGCGCGTAAACTTGTTCTCTCGAATTTGAAAACCGTTCTTCCAAAAGCGACCATGCAACTTCATAATTAGAATCCACGATTGAAATAGACTGGATTATACGAAAGGCATCTCCTCTCAATGAAGACTTTAAATATTGTAATTTCATTGCCCCTGACAAATTTGAATTTTCATGTACAGTAGCCTTAAATATATCCTTAAAGGAAAGCCACTCATGCAAATTACCCGTAAATACAGGAAGAGTTAACTTTGGCAATTTAATGTTATTATCAACCTTTGTGGCGTTTTCTAAATTAACAGTTTGCAATTTCATTTTTGATAACTTTTTTGTAAGTTCAAATTCCATTATTTCTAAAATTTCGTTAATTTCTTCGTTTTCCTTAAAAAAATCCTCAATTTCATCTTCTTTACTTATCTTATAAATAGACTCAAATAACTCAGCAAAGTTTTGCTCTAATTTATTCCGTTTCTCCTTTATGAGAATTAATTCATTTAATTCTAGCTCAGAATTCGATAATTTTTCTTTTAGCTTTGTTAAATTGGTTTTGAAATTTTTCTTTTTTTGCTTTTAATTCTTTCATACTCATTTTTAACGAATAAAAATTAAATGGGTGCACTTACCCCTCTTGACTCTTTATAATATTATCTCTAACATCGAAGAAATAGCAAAACAGCACAAAATATTCACCAGTTATCCTTCAGTCATTGACGTAGAATAACAACTCGCTGATTTTTCTCCGTATAAGACGGACCATATGAAGATTTCAATTTTTCGAAAGTTTATTTTATTAATATTTTACTCAACTCAAAATTAAATACGCATCTCTCATTTTAAACAGTTTATTCTCATGAGTAAACTCAACTCAGGTTCTTTCGAACATTAATAATTTCACAAAACACAACTCCAATAAAAACCGTAACATTTTTACACATATTCTCATAAAAAAACATTCTAATCAAACTCAAAAACAAAAAGAATATTGTTTCACACAGCTTAGGTAAAAGCTGTAGAAATAAAACAGATAATGTATTTATCACAAATTATCGTTTGCACAGAAAACTTTTTACATTTTGAAATAATTAGGTACATCTTGGTTGCTAGGTGACAAAGCCAGTAGAAAATTAAATATCATTTTATCAAAGAACATGTTTCCTGTTTGAACATGTAGATCTGCTTTAGAGCCCAGTATAATTCCATTTCAAACGAGCAATCCTGCACCACCGTAGCGATGTCGTTCATTGATGTTGTCTTGGTGGTAACGGGTGCCTAGCGTTCTCCATATGAAATTCCGACGTGAATCAGACTGCAAACTAAACCTGGACCCGTCAGGAAACTTTACACAAGTCCACTGTGACGATGTCCCCATTGCATGTTCTCTACTCCAGGCTAACCACAGGCGGTAATGAGTTGCCGTGAGCTAAACACTTCTAACAGGTTTGCGAACGTCTTCGCTTCCCAAACGTCTGTACCCGGTTTGCCTTGAAACAGTCGTGCCCATGGCAAAAGATAGCTGACAAAACAGGTCTGATGCTGTGCTCTGTCTGTTTTTTTTGGCAGTTACTGCCAAATAACGATCATTATTCGTGGCTGTAACTCGGGGACGAACTGTAAAGTAAAGTCTACTGATGCTTCCATCATCATGGAATCGTTGCCAAAGCATAGATATTACACTCTAGGCAATTCCAAGTTCCTCGGATACTTCCATCTGAGTACGCCCACATTTCAGACGGCCGATAATTCTATCACGTAAAATATCATCCACATGTGTCCTCTGTGTCATAACTGTTCGGTTTTGACACCGAGAGGCTTAGAAAATTATTATTGTTAACAATTTTACTTCTTTGCCACCGTTCCTTATATACGCTTCCCTGTACACTTTCGTCATTGTGACGTACTATCGGTGCCATCTGGTTGCTTTCTAAAATTTTGCATGTTAGTCTTGAAGATGGGTGTGATAATTCTGCAAGTGAAATTTTTACTTTAGAGTTTGATTTCCATGTGATTCTGAGTTATCCTTAATTTATGGACATGAGTGTACTTGTAATAGTCATTGTAATTGAATCTATATAAAATACTTAAACTAACATAGCTTTTAGGCTATACATGAAATGACTGCTTTGGTGCATTCAGTGTATTTATTTTTCTAACTATTTCAATTTCGATTTGCCCTTTTAATCATAAATGTAAAATCAATCCGTGAGATAATGTCAAATTTTATCTTTTTTCAATTATTTATTTTTTTTAAATCATTGCTGAGCATGATATAATTCGGTTTTCTGCTTTTGTGACAACATTGATTTGCAAGAAAATTCACATTAAAAATATTGCTGATTTTATTTTTAATTAACTGTAAATTTTAAACAAAAAAATTAACGAAACATAAGTGCACTATATGAGAATCAAGTCCAAAATCCTTTCGAATGATACCTCATTTCTCGTTGTGCATTTTGTAAATGCATAAAAAAGAGATTATGACAACAAAAGTAATAAATATGATTATTCTATTGATTTTTTAAATATGTTATTGATTTTCTAAATTGTTTACACAAAAAAACTGTTTTGTTGAATCAACCAAAATTTTGGTTAATATAGCCCCAATTAAAACTTTTGGTTAGAATACCCATACTTTAAACGAAATTTTATTGAATTAACAAAATTATTTGGTTAATCTAAACACAATTTGGTCATTCCAACAAAGATATTCGGTTGGGGTTATATTAACCAAAATTTAGTTGTTTCAACAAAACATTTTTTTGTGTGTATACTGGTACTTTGTCTATCACATGATTAAACAATGAAGTTTTGTTACAATGTCAAATTTTATCTTTTTTCAATTATTTATTTTTTTTAAATCATTGCTGAGCATGATATAATTCGGTTTTCTGCTTTTGTGACAACATTGATTTGCAAAAATATTCACATAAAAAAATGCTGATTTTATTTTTAATTAACAAACAGTAAATTTTAAACATAAAAGATAACGAAACGTAAATGCACTATATGAGAATCAAGTCCAAAATCCTTTCGAATGATACCTCATTTCTCGTTGTGCATTTTGTAAATGCATAAAAAAAGAGATTTTGACAACAAAAGTAATAGATATGATTATTCTAATTGATTTTTTAAATATGTTATTAATTTTCCATATTGTTTACACGAAAAAACTGTTTTGTTGAAACAACTAAATTTTGTTTAATATAGCCCCAATTAAAACTTTTGGTTAGAATACCCATACTTTAAACGAAATTCTATTGAATTTACAAAACTATTTGGTTAATCAAAGCACAATTTGGTCATTCCAACAAAGATATTCGGTTGGGGCTATATTAACCAAAATTTAGTTGTTTCAACAAAATATTTTTTTTGTGTGTGTACTGATACTTCGTCTATCACATGATTAAACAATGAAGTTTTGTTACAATGTTGTAAATGTATTGTAAATTGTTTCATAATCTATGTTTGACGCATGTTTTTTTTTATTGTTGTTATTTTGAATGTAATATATCAATTTTGTTACATATGAAACAGTTTAATATATTTTTAAAATGTCGCACACTATTCTCCCCCTTTACCATTATCCAATGAAATTCTTTTGTGTGGCCCTGTAAATAAATAATAGCTATATTTTCACCGCATATTTTATAGAATGCATATTTTAGTGCGTCTCTTAAATGCATGTAAATTTTAATGTTTGACAGGGTGTAACATCTTTAAAATGCCTTTGAAACGATTTTTCTCCATAGGCCATAATGTAATGGAATATTTTCGACTATCCCTGTAAATAAACTAATCGTGGTAGAAACATCATTTTCAATATGGTTCGTTCTAGGGTAAACGTCAATAACATACAAAAAATTCAGGGCAATTCGAGTATATTAACAGGAGTTAGAGCTCGGAAAGACGGCCATACCGCCAGATGACCAGACGGCCATACTTCCAGACAGACAGACGGACAGACATACATTCGACATTTTTTTTTATTCTTGTTTGAATAATAATAGTTCTAGTACACTGTATTGTAACTATGAATACATTATTGAGTTAAAGCATTGACTATCGTTTTTCACGGCATTTTTATGTTGTATATGAACAATAAACAGTTCTTTTTTTATTTCTAGATATTCGTGGATTTCTTCTTCCACTCTTTTTATTTATAATATTTGTTGTAATATCATAAATTATAAGAAACTTGGGGTAATGGGAAATGTAAATTAGGAGTCTTTACACATCTAAAAACGTTTTAGGGGATTCAAAGTTGTCCTAACTGTAATATTTTTTTATACTGAATTAATTTTTATGATATCTATCATACGGTGCAAAGTGGCTACATGGCTGGGTCACTCTGAACCCAGTTAAAAATTCATTTTTTATTGATTTTATCATTATTATTTCTTATTTTATGTATAGTCATGTACTAATTAAGGATCATTTCTTCTCTTTTATGCCCCTAGTTGGAAGAATATTCTTCATGTAAAAGTGTTCACCTGAAAAGAGAAAATGCGGATCAAAGCTACTTGGAATGACTGTACTGAAACCGAATTATTTTATGTGTACGTTAGAGGTCTGCACGGGCCGGGCTCGGGCCGATTTCGAATAATGGCATTCGGGCCGGGCCGGGCTCGGGCCTTACTTCTGAAGACTCGGGCCGGGCCGGGCCGGGCCGGGCCTAGTCACTAATCTTTTCGGGCCAGGCTGAGCTCGGGCCTTAATTTTTCTGCTGGAGTATCGGGCCGAGCCTAACTTTTTTTTTCCGTACGAAGCCGAGACTGATACCATTCTTCCTAGTTTTCATGGACCAAAATAATCAGTTCCTATTGAATCTTCCTATATGAAAATCCTTTTCTCGACTTTTTATAAATCAGTGATATTTGGCTTTGTCCAAAAATTTCTGCAAAAAAAGCATATACTTTTAAGCCGTCATTATTCTACAACTAAACATTAGAATTTATTCCTTTTAAAGAATCGTAGATTACTAGGCGTTTCAAAATAGAATTAAACACACACACACACACACACACACAAAAAAAAAAAAAAAAAAAAAAAAAAAAAAAAAAAAAAAAAAAAAACATGATTATGACGGATTTTTTTTTTAAACTGAAAACTGAAAGTTTCTTTTAAAATGTTCATCCATGCAAAATGAATACAACAATACGGGAGAAAAAAAAATATTAAACATTTACATCTGTTAAGAAGGGAATGCATTTTTTTTTTTTTTTTTTTCGTTCCAAAACAATTTCGTCTTTGGAAATTTTACCATATACCGCTTTTTCGATTTTTTGTCTCCATTACAGGGAATATGGATTAATAATACTAGTGATAACTAAAACATTTACATACAACAAACAAAGATTCATTTAAAAGCATAAATATCGCAGCCTACGGCATTTCTGCATAAATGGAGATTATAAACATGGGGAAAAAAAAAAGACTAATATAATTTTTTTTGGTCAGAACTCTTCCATAAGATTAAAGATCAATGTTCTGTAGAAATTCACTCGAGCCGGGCCGGGTTCGGGCCGAATTTTAAACTTTTTTCCGGACCGGGCCGAGCTCGGGCCGAAATTTTAACTTTCGGGCCGGGCCGGGCCGGGCCGGGCCGGGCTCGGGCCGAGATTTTAACTTTCGGGCCGGGTCGGGCCGGGCCGGGCCCGGGCTGAAATTTTAACTTTCGGGCCGGGCCCGGGCCTGGAAATTTCGGCCCGTGCAGACCTCTAGTGTACGTTTACACCCCGAAAAATGTTTTTTTGAATCAACAAAAATTGGTCTTGTTTGGTGGTTTTGTTGGTCCCACAAATCTTTTCATTTAAATATGGGTCAATTTAAATTTTCTTTAAATGAACAAAAAAAAAAAAAAAAAAAAAAATGTTGATTTTTCTTGTTTTTTTTCTGTAATTTTCCGTCCACAATTTTCATTTGAAATGCATAATAACGTAATAATAACGCTGAAAAGTTTTAATTTGAAAAGTTTTTATTATGAAAAACTTATGTTAAACCTTTATAGCTATATAAGTCAATTAAACATAATTACGTGAGAAAGTTATGGCTACTGCACGCCAATTCAAATTTTGCAAAAACAACAAAATTTTGTTGGAATTACAAATTGAAAATACAAGACAGTAGTCGAACTAAAAACAAACAGACTTTGTTAATTCAAATAAAACTGGTGAAATTTTGTTAAAAATTTATAAGTGTGTTAATAATATTTTTTTGTCTGAGTAACAAAACCGATTTTTTACTTTAACTAAAAAATTCGCTTAAAAATAGCAAAATGTACTCAACAAAACATGTTTTGTAGTTTCAATCAATTCCTTTTTCTGGGTGAATAAAAACGATAATGCTGTACACACTACATACACCGTTATTCATTTCCGCAACAAATATACGAAATTCGTTTAATTTTCACCTAAAATTAACTAAATAAAACTACCGTTATTCTATTCAAACAGCCAGAAATATCTCAGAAGGTAATTATTTCTTTCCTTTTCTAAATTAGCAGAAGTTCAACTACCTCAAAACTTATACAGAAACTTGTATGTTAACAAACTTCAAATTGCCTATTATTTTAATGTCCACCAATGCAAATTAATTATAAGAATACGTTTTATTGAATTTTTTCTTTTTATGTCTTGTGTAATACATTGTTCTAAATATCTTCTTCCATCCACTAGTTTTGATAGTCTACATTGCTAATTCATGCAACCAGAAATTGAATTTTTAGATTGAAAATATCTGAATCTTTATTAGTTGATGTATTATTAATTTTAGGTTATTTACGCATATTTTCTGGGTCAATCAACTGTAGTTTGCTCAAAGAAAAGCTAGGTAATATGTATATTTTTTAAATAAGTATAATTAGTTCAAAATATTGTAAATATTGTAACGTTACTAGACTTAATCTCTTCGGGACAAATCTGTTATACATAATATTTAGCTTTTCCTAAACATTTCTTTGAAATAGGAATCTCCGGTTTTTAAAATGTCACATATATGAAATGCTGAAGGTGTTAATAAATAAGGTTTAAGATAAACTTACCAAATAGTACTTTTTTGTTTCTATACAACTACTTTCCGCTTTATACGGTGTTATTCAAAATGATATAGTTATTCAAAACGACTATAGATCTCCGAATGATAAATGTTTATGAAAAGTTCTCAAAAAGAAGCCCAAATGTTCGTTAATTGTGGCTCAAAAGCAGTGAACACTTGTCCCGTATATGCACGCAACGGTAAAAAATCTGCTTCCTTGCAGAAAAAACTGGATGATAGTAATAAGTCTATGGGAGCGTTATTTCCAAATACCTCGCACAAATTTTCATATTTTTGAATGTTTTTTGCATAGAATAGCTGAGAACAATTTACAACCGGGTTAGTTTTTACCTTTTCGATTTTAATTGTAGTTTTTTTTAAGAGAGAGAGTTTGAGTTTCGAGTTGAGAAACCGGTTCCGAAAGTGAAAGTTATCAAATAAAATAAACTGAAATTTATTTGAATAAAATTAGATAAATAAATAATAAATAAGTATTGTAATTTAACAAACTACAGAGACCATTTGGAAAATGATATTTTCAAACACTAATATTTCTGACTAAAATAAATTCTATATTTTAAAAATTATAATAATAAATATCATTTTTTAATGATCAAAACATGGCTCATGAAATAACAGAGTCGTATATTACGAACGCCATGGATTAAACGTTAATATTCCTGGTCCAGGCTGAAACAAATTTTAAATATAATTTCAGTTTTACAATTTTCAGTACTACGAATTTTTAAATTTGTTAAGATCGCGCATTTTCCATTTTTACACCGTTGTATAGGTAAAAAATGTTCTTTTAAATGCAATTTATTTGAAAGCTTTTCTCAATTAATTTTTGAGTTGTAAAATTTTTGTAATTTTTATTACTTCTTTTTGGTCATCGTGGTAACAGAAGTATTCCATTTCTGGACACTAAATATGGACCAATCAGAAAACGAACAAAATCCAAACATCACAATTTTTCCAATATCTCTATTCTCGACCAACAGAAACAACCATTTTGCAAATAGTTTAAAAAAATCTGGAACCAAAATCGAAAAAGTATGAAACTAGCCAGATTGTGGACCGTCCTCAGCTATCCTATGCAACCCCTCCCCCATTCAAAAAATTGTAATTTAACAAATTAAAACGAATATTTGGAAAATGATATTTTCAAAGACTATATTTTAGACTTATAAATGATTTCTATATTAAATAAACAATAATAACATCATTTTATGATGATCACAACGTAGCTTACTTAATAACAGAGTCCTATTAATGTGCCTGAACATTTAGAGTGACGATAGTATTTCTGGGCCAGTTATAAAGAAATATTAAATGGAATTTCAGTTTAAAAATTTTCGGTAATGTAATTTTTTCAATTTCTAAACATTGCACATTTTCAATTTTTACATCGTCATATAGGGTAACATACCCAGTAATTGGCATGCACCAATGATTGGCACATTCCACAAACATGCCCTAAAATAAGATTTATATCCAGTCTTTTAAAAATGCAAGATTATATACCAGTTATATGCTTATTTACGTTAAAGTTATAACTTTGATTTATGCTACTAGATGACAGTAGTGCCCAGGAAAGAGAAACAATTATGGCTTGTATCAAATTAGCCATTTTTGTTGCAAAAGCTTCTTCTTTCGCTTAAGGAAGGCATACTTTTCAATTCATTATTATCTGATTTATAATATATTTTAAATTTTAATTGACAAGTTTTGTTTAGTTAAAAAGGGTTACTTTAATTGTTTAAAAGTATTTTCGACACAAATACTTGGTTTCTGAATTAATGATAGATGCCAATTAATGGTGCTTCAATTTTTTTAGTTCCAAGTAATTGGCACCTATTACAATTACAAGGAATTCGCAAGGAATTTGAGATTAAACCACTTATTTTGGAAGTACTTTTAAAGTTATAGACTAATTTGGTTTATCATTTGTTTTTATTTGAAAATATGAACTTATATCAGTAATTGGAATCCATTAAAGCTTCATGTGACAATTACTGGGGACATCATGAAAATTACTGGGTAATTATATAAGTATATTGTATTGTTTTAAAGTGTTCACATTTCAGACTAATATGCTGATTTCTTACTCTCAAAAACCTGAAATATGGCTTCTTCATCTACAGTAAATTCATTTAAAGCGATTAAACCCAATACAAAATGTAAAATATTTTTTTTAAAAATACAAACATGTGCCAATTACTGGATCACAAGGTGTCATACATTGGTGCTCCAGGTGCCAATTACTGGTGATTTTAACAACTTTTTATAAATATATTTTTATAAAAATACTTTTTCAACTTTTTTTTGTTTTAGTGGGCTAAATACATGCAGAGATATGCATTCTTTGATTTAAAAATATTTCCTAGTAAATATCTTATTTCTTTGTAATGAAAATTGAAATAAGTTTAAAAACAAATTCTTAATGTGCCAATTACTGGGGATGTTACCCTACAGAAAAAAATTTACTTTTAAATGCAGCTTGATCGAAACTTGTATCTAAGATCTTTATTGGGTTATTAATTTTTTGGTAGTTTCTAATACTTTTTTCGCCATCATGGCAACAGAAGAATTTCATTTCTAGTCATTAAGCATGGATCAATCAAAAAAAAAACAGAAGTATTTTATTTTTGGACATTAAACATGGACCAATCAGAAAACGAATAAAATGAAACAAGTTTCAAAATTCAACAAATGAAAAAATTCAGATATACTTCAGATTTCCCAATTCTCTATCGAAGACAAAATTATTTTTCAAATTGTAAAAAAAAAATCATTCAAAAGTATTAAAATTAAAGCGCAAACTTTGAAGATAACGTTTTCCCAGACTTAGCATTGTCGTTTTTTTCTTCCCGTAGCTGAAGTGCGTTCTTAAGGGATCTGGAACACATTTTTTGTTTTTTATTTATTGAGTTAAAAATTTAAAAATTTTGTGATGATTATTTATATTATAAACAAAGTCACATGATAAAAAGTAACATAATTAAAAAAAGGTAAATTTAGAATTTATTAAAAAAGTGGAGTAAATTAAAATTGCTATAACTCGAAATATTATTTGTAGAATTTATTTTTTTTTCATTTAAATAAACAGAAAAATATAAGCTTTAATTATGATTCAACATTTTTAAACACATTAATTTAAATAAAAATTAAAAATATTTAAATTAAAAATTGGAATAGAAATTGTGAAACTTTTAAAGAAAAAATCGTATTTTTTAAAGTTATTATTTTTTTTTCAATTTGATGAATCAAAATTAAAATGAAACAATTGGAAAACATGTTTCAAGTTTGAACAATTTATCTCAAATGTTTCTTAAGCTATAGCAATTTAAATAGGAGAAACGGCGAAAAAAAAAACGATCATGAAGAAAAAAGCATTTTCAAAAGAAATCGTTTCCTATAAAGGACGTTAAATACTAATAAAAACATTAAAAGATCTTAATAATTTTATTAGTATTTATTATTTATTATTATATATCTATTTTTATATATTTTTCTATTATTATATCTTTTATTAGTATTTAACGTCCTTTATAGCAATTAAATACTTTAATGCATATTTTTGAAATGTTTTTAATGGACGTATATGAAAACTTCTATTTATAATTAATGAAATCGTTTCCGTAACAACTGTTACTCGAAAGCTATATTTTAAGTACAAACCAAAACATAAAAATTAACATTTCCTGTTTTAATTCATATAGAAACGTGATTTAAACATTTTTCAGTCATTAAAATGTCATTTTTTACACAGCATAATAAACCGTTAAATTGGCAAAACATACGAAATGTATTTTAATTAAATTTATCGGAATATGAAAGTTTCAACTTCTAGCACAAGGGTTCGAACTAAGAACCTCCTGATTACTAGCGAAATACTTTACCTTCAAGCTATGGTGTCTGCACGATAAACGATGAAATTAAGATTCTCTTGTAAAATTTAAGTCGCAAAAATGAACGGATGCCATTGAAAAAATTAATTTAATTAAAATAATAGTGTGGTGGTTACTCCATACCCCCCATATGTTTAGTTTAATTCAATTTTATTAGCCATTTTATTTCATATCACCTTCCTTTTTATTAATGTTCTCAATTTAAATTTAATTTCGGTTTCGCTTATTTTCATTTCGTCGCCTGTAATGTTTTCTTTCTTACTTAGCTTTCGAATGTTTCAGGCCGGAAAAGTCCTGTTTGAAATCATTCCTTCCGGTTTAAAATTTGTTCGAGAACATTCTCGCTAGTTCTTTTGGGTGGAACTTCCGTTTATTCGGACACACCCCTAGCCTATCAAATTAAATTTCACAGGTGACGTATTTCAAGCCGTTAAGTACATGGCCACCGGCTTTGGCCTCCCCTCTTAAGATGGTTATCAATTTTATTCTTATTAGTTACATATCTTTTCATACTGTATATTGTAATTTGGCTTATTTTTTCCTCACCCCCTCTTTTGCTCTCTGCCAAATTGGCGTATTTTGCATTTACAATAACCCTTTCTCTTTTTCCCCTCGGCTCGCGGCCACCTGCGTCAGTTGCGCCGATAGACACCAGCTGTGATGGATGCGGTCCGATGACTGCAGGTTTTGGGTGGAAGTTCGGGCCATGTGCGCGCCCCTTTGAAGCCGTTTTATACGGGCTCCGTTCTATGCTGCTGTGATCCCCGCATGGTTTTAGAATAGGCTGATTTTTCAAGGCTGCGAGGAGCAAAGCCCCTTCGTGCTGCGACGAGCAATGAAGTGGTTTAATGCATTCCTGAATGTATCCGTTTTATGTGCCTTCTCTTTTGGTTTATTCAACGTAAATAAGCGCACTCCATAGATCTTCTGGTTGGTGTTCTTGTGGAAGCTTCATAAGTGATGTAGTATGTCATCATGAGTCCACTTAATACCTATTTCATCTTTCATCACCTCATCGTTAAAAAATAATTTTTCTGCAGCTATTATTGGTGCTCGAAATTTCTTCAATAATTGTTTTATGTGATGCCAGTCCTCTGATAAACAAGCAGAGGTGAAAATCTTTTCTTTTCGTGAGATGCAAATATTTATTTACATAAAGTTCCTTCATGTCGTTATCTGGCCCATTTTATATATATAATTTTTGATTACTCACGGGGCGTTATGAAGAAAATATTGGTTTGTATCTATGCAATATGAAGTATAATATATTTTGTTTTTTTTTTTAAAGTTCATATTATGAAAGTTGCTCTTTTTCAAGAAGAAATAATATTATATTCTCCTTTTATGTCATAAGAAAATTTATAATTTACATCCTGTTGAGATATCTAAAATATATTATTGACAAAGAATTTTTATTGCTTGGAGATAGCAATTGTTGTGATTAGCATATATTATGATATGGTTTTTTATGAAAAGAGAGATTAATATGTACGAGTCAAAATAATATAAATATGTGAAGAAATATTTATTCATGAAAAAAGTAAACAAGTTCTTCATGAAATAAAAATAGTTTTCTTCAAATTTTGTGTGCATAATAATTTCTTGTGCCTATTGTCTGGATTTATTTGTCATCAACGTCCAAGGACTTGACAGGTAACTTTTTTACCTTTTCAATTTTATATTTTTTAACTTTATGTTTGACATTTTATGTCATCATGGATAAAGATTTTTTCTATTGTTCTAAAGAAGTAAGGATGGTCACTTGGGTCGTTTGCAGGCCCCCATTCTCCGCGATGTGCTGTCATTATCACGATCATTTATTTGGCCTAATTGTGGGTAGAGGCAAATAAAAAGTGCTTTTTCCACTTTCAAGTAAACATAACATTATATTTCCTTTGATGCCCTGACCAAAGCGTCAGCTCAAACACAACACTTATTTCCTGTGGTGCCGTCACCAAAGCGTGTCCAACATTCCATGACCATCCATTTTTCCTTTGCCACCATCGTATTTTTGTTATATTTATACATATTGTCGTCATTATCTTCAGTTAATTCTTCATTATTTTTCAAGTTATTTTCTTCATACATTAATATTATTAATTATATTATTATTGAGAGTGGTGCAGTAATTAATTGCAACATATTGATTCTATAATGAAATAATATTTTTCTGGAGCAGTGCATGATATATATATAACATAATTTTTCCATATATATTTTTTCTTGTCTTGCTATATTTTGCAACTAATATATATATGCATTATTTAACGGAGGTACTGGTAAAAAATATTGTTCATGCTAAGATAAATTATTCTTCTTGTCATACATATAATAATTTATGTTTTGAGCCATATTATATATAAATATTTACATAAAATATTTGGGTCTTATATTCTTCATATGATACTAATATGTTAGTATACGTTTTCTTCCTTTTTTTTACATATAAAAATGATGTATGAAGTAAATGAAAGTCATCAATATTTTAAGTAACGGGTCAATTTATATATATTGTTCATCATAGGACCTGCCAAATAACCAAATTTATCATGTCATACATTGAGTTCTTATATTAATTATTTCATCATGCCTCCAAAAGCCAAACTAAATATTGCAATCCAACCTTTCGACGGTAACCCTCAGACTGTAGAATTTTTCTTCGATCAATTATCTGACTTACAGGAACTAAATAACTTTACAGACAAGGAACTTTTTGTTCTCTTTAAATCAAAACTTGAGGGCATCGCCTTACTCTTCTTTCTTGAAACTCAGTCACAGCTCAAGAACTCTAATTTTAGTGAAATTCGAAAGGCATTTATAGACTATTTCTTACCCACAAAAAAATCTGTTTCTCTAAAATCTTTACAGAACTTGTCTTTAGATTCAAATGAATCAGTTAAGAATTTTGCCTTTCGGCTGGACAAACAACTTCGTCTTGCTTATCCAAAATTGGATACTTCTGCTCTAAATTCATTGAAGTTCACTCATTTTCTTGAGGCTTTACCTAAACAAATCAAACGTAAACTTTTAGAAGAAAACATCACTACTTTTGAATTAGCTCTTGAACGAGCAACTTTTCTTCAAGATATTTATGACTCTCCCCCTAAAAAATCTTACGAAAATTATAATTCAGCCTTTTGTTTGGATACTGAAAAAGTTCAAGATAATTCTAATAATGCTCTTCATAAAACTCCTATAAAGCATACGAAGGATAAAGTGTATCACAATTCTCAAACCAACTACTCTCCTTTACAAACTCAAAAGGACAGTTCTCATACTTCTCGTAATTTTCAAAGAAAAACTAGAACATTTTCGCCTTCTCCACCGAGACAAGAGGCTACAAATAAACGTAACAATAATTTTCGTCATCAAAACTTTCACCGGAAACGTCCTTATCAACCAACCTTTGACAAATATTCTCACAAAAAAATTCTACATCCTTTTATCACAGACGAGATGTTGTGCAGTGTGCGTTCTGTGGGAAATTTAATCATCGTATGGACTCATGCTACAAATTCAAAAACATTATTGGTAATTCTAATCACAACTCTTCAACTCAGGTTTCGTCTCACCCTTACAGAAAGAAAAGCCACACCTCTTCTTCTTCTGAAAATAACAATGTTTATCATTTAAACAAATAAGGGAGACTGGTTCTACTGACCGCCTTCTCTCCCGTAATTCTCATTCAGGGTCAGTACACTTTGACAACAACAACAAACATCAACAATTGGACAAACGCTCGTCAGTCACTTTAGTGTCATCCACAGCTGTCCAAACTTCTCCTATGACATCTAAATTTAACAAATCTTCTTGTTCATATAATTCTTTGCCTTCCAAACAAAATTTTCAAATCAACGATGACATACAAGAAAATCATGTCATATGCAGTTCTTTTAACAACTCTTATGTTCTTCCATGCATCCTAATAAATGTTCAACATAATGAAATCTCCACATTAATAGATACTGGATCAAGTTTATCTCTCTTGGATGAAGAATGCTTTAATAGCATTAAATCCAGGCTTCATTACAAATTTTTATCCAGAAATGTATCAGTTTCCACCATAAATTCTAAGGTCTTCTTCAAAGGATGCATAGAGATAGCTTTTAAGATTGATAAATATTTTTTTCATCATGTATTTTACCTTACAAAAATTCAAAATGTTCACTTTCAAGCCATACTTGGCTTTGAGTTTATTAACAAGCATTCTATTACTATTTCTCCAAGTTTTAAGTCTATCCTAATTAAGGACAAACACATTCCTTTTCAAAGTTATAATGAATCTCCTACTTGCTATTTTATGAATTCTGAATATAATTATGTGAATTCAAATGTACCATATTCTCTCGATGCACACAAAATGCCTTATTATGAAGAATTTATGGCAAATAATCTAACGAGTGATACTTACATTGATAATACTTGTGCAAACTATGATAATTCAAGTTTACAGTTGTTCAATAATTATACAACCTATCCTTATAATTATAATGTTCAAAATAATGGTTTGTTTACAAATAATATGGCTCATTCTGCTATGAATTTTCATAATCCTTATATTGATGGTCATTCTACTTATTTTTCTAATTATTTTCCAACTGATTATGCTAATGTGGTGAATTATGTGTCTACTAATGATAATAATATTCCTAGCAAGAATTTCTCAGCTGAGAATACTAATGATGGTAACTATTTTGGTGAAAAGCAAACTCATTTAAGTATTGGTGACAAAGTTTTGGTGAGTTCCAACATGGTACAATTACTCAATAGAGAAGTAATACCTCCTAATTCGTTTGTTTATTTACATGTTAAGTATCTCAATCCTCCATCTGAATATTTTGTTTTCAAACCAAATTTAAAAAATAAAGGTCTTATATTACATGAATCATTGCACTCAAAATCTTCCATTCAAAATGATTTATTTTTGGTTGTATGTCAGAATGTTTCAAAGCTCGATATTCATTTAAATAAAAATTCAATTATTGGTGAATGTATCAATGTAGATGAAAAAGATATTGAAGAATACTCTTTTGATTTAGAATTTGAAAACGAATATTGTACTTTAATTTTGCCATCTGAAGAGATTAAGAGAAAACGTATTCAAGAATTATCTCCAAATGACTTTGATCTTAAACATTTACCTCCTCATGAAAGGGAAGCTTTAACAAAATTATTATGTAGTAAAGCGCTTGCCTTTTCGAAATCTCTTGACACTTTAGGTCATACTGACCTGGTCAATCCTCAGTTTACCATGTTAAATTCTCATCCAGTAAAAACATTACCTTTTCCTGTACCTCAAGCACTCGAGCAAGAAGCTCTTGACCAAATTAATCAAATGTTGAACGCTGGTATTATTGAGAGGTCAAATTCATCTTGGGCGTGTCCCATGCTTCTTGTTAAAAAAAAGAGAACTGATATGTCTAAGCCTCAAAAGTATCGTTTGGCTCTTGATTTAAGATTGTTAAATTCGATTATAATCCCATCATCATATCCTCTTCCTAGAATTCAAAATCTATTGGTGCAGTTGTCAAAATTTAAATATTATACCACTCTTGACTTACCCTCTGCATATTGGCAGATTGCTGTACCTAAAGATATGCAAGATAAACTTAGTTTTACTACTCCATGGGGAATTTTTACCTATTTGCGTCTAGTATTTGGCCTGAAGACGGCCGCCAGCACTTTCCAACAGTTAATCGACTCTGTTATTCAATTATCTCAAATTGATTCCTGTTATGCATATCAAGACGATATTGTAGTGGGTGCTAATTCATTTGAAGAAATGTCCATGAAACTCACAAAGCTATTAGACACTCTCATTGCTAATAACATTACTCTGTCTCCTGAAAAATGTGCATTTATGCAAACAAGCATTAACTTTTTGGGTTTCCAACTCACAGATCATAAAATCCTTCCTATTACAAGTAATATTTTAAAAATTACCTCCTTTCCAAAGCCTAAAACCAAGAGGCAAACAAAGAGTTTTATCGGCTTGTGTTCATTTTATAGATCAATTATACCTAATTTTTCTAAATTGATTGCTCCTCTCATCGAAGTCACCAAACCTAAAAATAAATTTTCTTGGAAAACTGAGCAGGAAAATGCATTTAAAAAGTTACAAAACATATTTTTTCAAAAACCTATGCTCAATCTTCCTAATTGGAATGAAACATTTTATGTTAATACAGATGCCTCAAAAACAGCAATATCAGCTGTTCTTATGCAGAAATTTGATGGTGAACTAAAACCTATCTCCTATTATTCTAAAACTCTATCTCAATCAGAAAGACACTACCCTGCCATCAAATTGGAACTTTATGCCATTTACAAAGGCATAACTGCTTTTAAATACTATATTTTTGGTCGACCCTTTATTCTACTATCTGATGCCAAACCACTTAATAATTATAAAAAAGCTACATCACCTGCTGATATTACTACTCGTTGGATGTTAGAACTGTCAGAATACTCGTACACATTCCAACATGTTCCAGGCAAAGAAAATGTCTTGGCAGATTTTCTGAGTAGAACTCCTCACATTCCTACTGAAGATCTCAATAATAATCCAGATCTTATTTCTTCACAAGAACCTCTACCTGTTGTTGATAATCAAAACGATTTACATAATGACATTCCTCACTTTCCATGTGGTTTAGTTGACAAAATCCACCATACATGTCATCTTCAAAGTGACTCTTCACCTCCAAATAATGATAATAATCAAGATCCATTATTAGAAATTCTTGATCACACCATCTTCTCTGAACAACAAAAGGACCCAAAAATCAAACAAATTTATGAAGACCTTAAAAATAATAAAAAATCTAAAAGTTTAAATGGCTACTATATTAATCCAAGTAATGAGTTACTTTGCTATAATGGTCATTTCTCTTCAGAAGATATCGAGCTACACAAAGCTGTTTTACCTCTATCACTTCGAGCAAAGGCCTTAAGAATTGCTCATATTACTCATACTGGAATTCATAAAACCATTGTTAATTTAAAGAAAAGATTTACCTGGAAAACCCTTGTTTCAGATACCATTAATTATGTCAACTCTTGTAAAATTTGTTTAGTAAATAAGAATCATAAAAAAAACACTGCTCCATACCTACCTGCACCACTCCCAACAGCTCCCAATCAAAAGGTCTCTATGGATTTACTCGGCCCATTGAGAAATCGTCAATATGTGTTAACAATGATAGACCATTTTTCTCGTCATTTAGAATTATATGCCTTGAATAATATCAGTGCTGAGTCAGTTACAAAGGCTTTATTGCATTATATTTCCACTCATGGAAAACCTGAATTAACTCTTACTGATCATGGTTCTCAATTTACTAGTGATATGTTTGCATATTTTAACCAAAAGCTTGGCATTAAGTTGGAACATAGTTCTGTAGCCCATTCCCAAGCTAACGGTTTAAGTGAACGTGTCAATTCTCAAATAAAATCGTCTGTGAACACAATGGCTTCACAAGGATGTGATATACCAACTGCTCTAAAAATTCACCAATCCATATATAATGCTACACCTCATCCAGCCACAAAATTCACTCCAAATCTTCTTCATTTTGGAAGAGAAATAAATGATATTTATTCCAATTATAAATCTCAAGTTTCATGGAAAATTCTCAACACTGCATATGAAATTCATAAATTGATGGATGTTATTGAAAAAATATACTATCAAGCTTACAAGAATAACGAATCATCCAGACAAAAGGTGTACCAAAAATCCAGAGAAAAATTAAAGTTTTCCAACATCAATGTTAATGACATTGTTTACGTAAAATTTCCCAATGTGTTTAACAAGAAAATACAAGGCCCATATGTGGTAAAAAAAATAATTTCTCCTGTGCTCATTCAAATTCAAGATTCCAATAATAGTCATGCTTCACCAATGTTGATTCACACTAATCGAATCTTGAAGCTTCAAAAGAGAAATGAAGCACTGCAACATCCTTCAGTTTCTTCAAAAGGTGCATCACATGATCAACCAGCTGTTGATAATGCATCCTCCACTCCTGTGAGACAACACTCTTCTATTCAAGTTTCAAATCATGATGCAGCTTGTAATACTTCTCCTCAAATTCTTTCTTCTTCTAAATGCCAGCAAACATCTTCATGTTCCAGTAAATCGGTACTGTCACAAGCTCCTCCTGATAGCACTCATACTGGTGCTAAAAACAAATCCACTCAATATAGAAGTTATGATCTTCGTCCTCGCAATCATAAACTACATAAAAAATAGACTAACTCTCTTTTTCCTTTTACAGGATGACTTTTGCTTTGTAATATATTCAGTCGAAGCTAGCCGCACTGATTGTCCAGCAAGAAGAATCGCTATGTAATTTTTTTTTTTCTTTTCTCCAGGCTGCAGGCAGCTGTTATTTTTTTTTTCATTTTATTTAAGTCTTCTTCTCCCTGGTACAACTCAACGGTCATCCTCGGGATGTATGTATGAATTTTAATAGTTTTATTAGTTACTGCATTTATCTATAAGTCATAATTCTTACAATATATACATATAATCTCATGTATGCCATACTTTTAAATTTTATAAGGTCTTTAATTACAATAGTTGATAAAAAAAATTGAGAAAGAATTTGTCTTTGTTAGAATATGATGTCAGTATTTAAGGTGATTTTTGACAAATGTGCATTATAATAAGAAAAGTGAAATTGTAATTCATATAAGGTAAACATAAAGATGAGTACTCATCAAATTATTTTCTCTATTGTGTCTGCTCTTTACAATGCATGCATGTTTTAACATTTAACCTCTTTTAAAAAAAAAAAAAGAGAGAAAGTGCATGATAAACTTATTCATACTAATGTTTTCTTCTCTTCTTGTTGAAATATAGAAAGTGAATGACTCACAATAAGTAATATTTTTGTATACTTTTGGGTATTTATACTTTGGATCCAAAGATGTTGATTCAGTCATTATATATATATTTATCCAAAGTTCTTGATTCAGTCATGATATATATATTTGTCCAAAGATGTTTAATGAGTCATTATATATATTTATATAAAGCAAATTCTTGATTTATGACAAATGCAAAAGTGATCACTTACTTAATTTTTTTTTAAAAAAATGTTTGAAAATTACAAGTAAATATGTTCTAGATATCTTCTATATAGAAATTTTGACACAATTGATTTTTCTTTGTAAGTTGACATTATCAAGTCATATATAAGATTGACATATTCATATAAGTTTCTTCCTTTTTTTTCAGAATATTAAACATCTTATGTTTTATGTTTATTTTGAATGAAGTATAGTATTAAAGATATTTATGCAATTATTGTCAATTTATATTGAAAATGTTTAAGAATATTCCTTTATGAGAGTGTAAAAATTCTCTCTTTGAAAATTATTATATTCACTTTGAAGATATTTTTATTGGAAAATAATATCATGCTTTTATTACCATTCTTTTTGCAACTTATTATTTTATTCTCTGCGAAAGTGTGTTATTGAATAATACTAAGGTTATTCATTTAAGATTTATTGAAAGCTTAAAAGGCTATGTGGTGATATAAGTAAATATTTTTTATGAGAGCCTAACTAATCTCTCTGCACCATTTATATATATATTTTTTATTGTTCAATTTTCAGCTTACAAATTCATTCAAGTTATCATGTGCTATTTGAAACCATATATTTTATATATAGTTATAGTATGATTCATATACAGTTATAGTATGTTTCCATTTTGTTGACAACTAAGAAAATAAATATACATATTATTGTGTAATCAAATATTGTGACATATGCTAAAGCATTCTACTGTTATAGTGCATTTTGCACAGCCTAACAAGAGACTCGTTAAAGTTAAGGACTGTTGCACATAGACATAGACTTTAAATTTTTTTTGATATATATGATAGATACTTCTGGAAGAAACTTTATATACCTTTCATGTTAACATTTACTACAGTTGGTATATTTTCATAAGGATTACTATCATAACAGTAATTATTTTTTTTTATTATTTAAATATCATGTACAACAATTATGTATATTTTTATAACTATTTCTGATATTTATTGTGTGTAATTATTTAGTATATTTGTACATGTGTTAGAAAATATTGTCTCGATGAAAAATTGTCATTATTGTCATCTCACCAATATTTTCTTTTGGGGGACCCTGGGTAATATGTGGTGGTTACTCCATACCCCCCATATGTTTAGTTTAATTCAATTTTATTAGCCATTTTATTTCATATCACCTTCCTTTTTATTAATGTTCTCAATTTAAATTTAATTTCGGTTTCGCTTATTTTCATTTCGTCGCCTGTAATGTTTTCTTTCTTACTTAGCTTTCGAATGTTCCAGGCCGGAAAAGTCCTGTTTGAAATCATTCCTTCCGGTTTAAAATTTGTTCGAGAACATTCTCGCTAGTTCTTTTGGGTGGAACTTCCGTTTATTCGGACACACCCCTAGCCTATCAAATTAAATTTCACAGGTGACGTATTTCAAGCCGTTAAGTACATGGCCACCGGCTTTGGCCTCCCCTCTTAAGATGGTTATCAATTTTATTCTTATTAGTTACATATCTTTTCATACTGTATATTGTAATTTGGCTTATTTTTTCCTCACCCCCTCTTTTGCTCTCTGCCAAATTGGCGTATTTTGCATTTACAATAACCCTTTCTCTTTTTCCCCTCGGCTCGCGGCCACCTGCGTCAGTTGCGCCGATAGACACCAGCTGTGATGGATGCGGTCCGATGACTGCAGGTTTTGGGTGGAAGTTCGGGCCATGTGCGCGCCCCTTTGAAGCCGTTTTATACGGGCTCCGTTCTATGCTGCTGTGATCCCCGCATGGTTTTAGAATAGGCTGATTTTTCAAGGCTGCGAGGAGCAAAGCCCCTTCGTGCTGCGACGAGCAATGAAGTGGTTTAATGCATTCCTGAATGTATTCGTTTTATGTGCCTTCTCTTTTGGTTTATTCAACGTAAATAAGCGCACTCCATAGATCTTCTGGTTGGTGTTCTTGTGGAAGCTTCATAAGTGATGTAGTATGTCATCATGAGTCCACTTAATACCTATTTCATCTTTCATCACCTCATCGTTAAAAAATAATTTTTCTGCAGCTATTATTGGTGCTCGAAATTTCTTCAATAATTGTTTTATGTGATGCCAGTCCTCTGATAAACAAGCAGAGGTGAAAATCTTTTCTTTTCGTGAGATGCAAATATTTATTTACATAAAGTTCCTTCATGTCGTTATCTGGCCCATTTTATATATATAATTTTTGATTACTCACGGGGCGTTATGAAGAAAATATTGGTTTGTATCTATGCAATATGAAGTATAATATATTTTGTTTTTTTTTGAAAGTTCATATTATGAAAGTTGCTCTTTTTCAAGAAGAAATAATATTATATTCTCCTTTTATGTCATAAGAAAATTTATAATTTACATCCTGTTGAGATATCTAAAATATATTATTGACAAAGAATTTTTATTGCTTGGAGATAGCAATTGTTGTGATTAGCATATATTATGATATGGTTTTTTATGAAAAGAGAGATTAATATGTACGAGTCAAAATAATATAAATATGTGAAGAAATATTTATTCATGAAAAAAGTAAACAAGTTCTTCATGAAATAAAAATAGTTTTCTTCAAATTTTGTGTGCATAATAATTTCTTGTGCCTATTGTCTGGATTTATTTGTCATCAACGTCCAAGGACTTGACAGGTAACTTTTTTACCTTTTCAATTTTATATTTTTTAACTTTATGTTTGACATTTTATGTCATCATGGATAAAGATTTTTTCTATTGTTCTAAAGAAGTAAGGATGGTCACTTGGGTCGTTTGCAGGCCCCCATTCTCCGCGATGTGCTGTCATTATCACGATCATTTATTTGGCCTAATTGTGGGTAGAGGCAAATAAAAAGTGCTTTTTCCACTTTCAAGTAAACATAACATTATATTTCCTTTGATGCCCTGACCAAAGCGTCAGCTCAAACACAACAAATAGATTTTTTCAAAATTTAATGATTGGTTCTGTGACACGAAGTATTCAGTTGTATGTGTACAAATTTTGAAATCTCTGACTTATACAGTTTTTGTGTACGGACTCTGTCATGGACAGACAGACAGAGGACAGAGACGAAAAGGGTTTCGTCAGATGAACGAAACTCTAAAAAGATTCTTTATTTTAAAGATGTAAAAAATTAAATTTAAAATATTGGTTTCATTACTTTATTTTGAAAACTTTAAGTTAATGATTCTTAGAAGATTCGCCAGCTTTATGTCTTTCAATATCATCTCTTCACAGAAATAGAGAATAGTAATCAAATAACTACATAAACTTTGAATTTATATGCATACAATGCTAAATCTTAAGCCTTAACTTAAAATAACGTCTACAGGATTTTAAAAATGGATTCTGTCTTTTTCGAAGTTAAGCTTCTTTCCAAAATTTTAAAAGCGTGTACGTGTCCCACGTCATTTTATCCAGTCAAAATAGAGACTTATATAACAAATGTATCGACAAGCGGATATTGTAAAGTTCTAAGCTTTATTCATCTTTAACCAAAGAATAAAATAAACATTTGAATTTGTAAGAGACTTATATAACAAATGTATCGACAAGCGGATATTGTAAAGTGCTAAGCTTTATTCATCTTTAACCAAAGAATAAAATAAACATTTGAATTTGTAAGGAAAATCTAAAAACTGAGAAACGAAAGCATTTTTAAAAATCTATACTAATATCGTGTGTCCCAAAAATTTATAGACAGTTGTGTTTTTGTATTTAAGTGCTAACTAAATCAATAAGAAAGAAGAAATACATTATGCAAATATATGATGATGAAATAAAAATAAAGTACCCAAACAAATTTTAAAATCATAAATTTAATATAAAATAGTAAGAGTATTGTGCAGTTGAACTGATAGAATTGAGTTCATAGGCTATGCACACTAATTGTGTACTACAGCCTCATTTTCTTCAAGGAATAATGCCCTTCGAAAAACAAATTAAAGAGAGTATTAGCTCTCCCACTCCTCCTCTTTATATTTAATCATTGAACTCTCAAAACTAATCATGGTACGCCTCATCATATAATAAACGGATATATAAATTTCGAAGCAAGTCAGATAATACTGCATGAAAGCCCATTTATATAATTTAAAAGGAGTTATCCCCCCTTTCCCCATTTATACTCAACTATTAAATTCCCAAAACTATTCAGAGATTCGCCTTATCAAAAAGAACTCATATACAAAATTTAAAGTAAATCTGATAATTCTGCATAAATACTCATTTATATAATTCAAAAAGGATTATATCCTATTTCTCCCTTTATATTTAAACATTAAATCTCCAAAACTATTTTTAAATCATCCTTATCAGAATAAATCTATATCCGAAATTTAAAGCAAATCGGATAATTCTGTATAAATACACATTTATATAATTCAAAAGTGGTTAACCCTCTCTCCTTCTTATATACTTAGCCATTAAACCTCCAAAACTATTAAGAGATTCGTCTTATCAGAAAAAACATATATCTAAAATTTAAAGCAAATCGGATAATTCTGCATACAAATCCATTTGTCTAATTTGAGGGTAATAAGCGTCCGTTCCCTCTTTATACTTTACAAAAGAACCTTACAACTAACCAAGGAAGCGTATTATCAGCATGAACTTGTATTCAAAAATTGAAGCAAATAAGCAAAATTATCGGCACAAATTTAAGCTAAAATTCACCATGAAAAGCCATTACCTAAATTAAGAGGATAGCCCCTTTGATACTCCCTTTTACTGATCCAATGATTCCCTAAAATAAATAAGGGAAGCGCCTTATCAGAACCTATATCCAAATATTGGAGCAAATCGGCAAATTCTGAGAGAAAATCCCATTTACATAAATTAAAGGGGGTTACTCTCCTACTTTCTTTCTTTATATTTAACAATGAACACCCAATACTAATCGATGAGGGGCCTCATTCAAATGATCCTATATCTAATATTTGAATGAAATGTAATAATTATGCGTGAAAAATCCATTTATATAAATTAAGGGGGTAAATAGCCAGCCGTTCTCCCCTATACATATCGAATAAACTCTCAAAACTAATCAAGGAAGGCCTTTATCATAATAAATCTATATCCAAATTTCGAAGTAAATCGGATATGTTTATCATGAGTTTTTTCACTACATACATATGTACATACAGAACGAGCGGCCACATAAGCTCTCAGGCTTTGGTAGCCTGTGAGCTAAAAAACTAAGGAACCTAGCAGGTTTGGCCTTATCATTTATAGGAGGCTTCCCGTGTAAAATAAAATGAAATAATACGGCATTTATACATTCTAGCCCACAAATTGTTACAAAGATAATCTAGAAAATATAAAGTAATTGTTTCACAAACATAATAAAATCCCTAAGATTCAATCCTTTCAGTGTCAAAGCACTTTCATTGCTAAAACTTTGAAATAAATGAATGGCAACGGAATTTATGAACAAATTTGTTTTCAAATAATAAAATGGGTATATTACACAAACATATTAAATTGAAAATAGTTTACCGAATTTCTGATGCCATAGATGCGTTTGGGTAAGTAAAATTATACAGTAGTTTCATAAGCATATCATGCCCCTGAAAGGGTTAATATAAGAATGTGCGTTTTCTTTGTGATTGTAATCGAAAATATACGATTTCCCTGGCAATACAGAAACAAATCCACAAAAAAGCACAACATTTAGTGATATTTCTGTTTGTTGGGAATCTAAATGATAAAGTAAAAATATACTAGTGAAAAATGTTGACATATACTAATGATGGCAACGACCTACCCTGTAGATTATGCCTTTAATGAAATTTTGCTTATTTTTTTGAAAATTGTAACTCAATTATCTCATTTTAACGGATTTTAAAGTAATCTTCAAGCATGGATATTCTTAAACGTGGATGCAACCCAATAACGAAAGAAATAGCAGTTTTTTCTTAATGAAATATTAATGTGACATCTTTACGAATAACTCTAACATCATATTACTTACCCATCATGCGTAGTATAGGGCAAGTCTTGCAGTCATTTCGAAAATCAAAATAATATTTTTTTCACAGATTTACACGTTTCAGATACTGGAGATTCCGAAAAACGTATTTTGAGAAAAAAAAATTGCCGTCCGTTCGTCTGTGTAACCTGGACCGTCTGTCTGTCTTCAAACGCTCTATCTTCGGAACAAATCGAGATAGCGACTTGAAATTTTGTATGTATTTAGTATGTAAGAATGGGATGAAGCCTATTTAATATAAATAACCTCGATTATCCAGAACAATTTTTTTCGGACTTCCGAAAATATCGTTCCGATGAAAGGTATGCAAAATTTTTCGATTTTTTTTTATTTTAAGGAATGGACGTAAAAGGCAATAAAATAACACAAATTTGAATATAGAACAAAGTCGATCGGATTATTAGTTGCTGAGATATTTGTAATTTTGTTTTTCACATTCTTCGATTTTTCATGACCCTGTACTTCATTCAAATTTTAATTCAAAGATATATTTTGAATGGAAATGAGACGCTTAATCCGGTGCAGTAATTTGTTAATGAATTGATCTTTTTTTTTGAGTTATAAAGATGTCTCTTTTACGCAATTTGATACTGTTTGAGTAATTTGGCGTTTTATAAAACATGTCGAAATTGATTCATCAGAAATTCATTAACAGAGCATTGCTCTGTACATTAAAAATATTTAAATATACTTTTACATTTTATTTTGGATTTCCGATGCATTTTGTAAATAGTTTACACGTGCTTTATTTTCATATTTTATATTATACTTATCCATGATGGGTAAGTATTACGGTGGCCCCTCAATGACTACTTTTTCGTGGCAACAACTTCACCTAACTATAAATTTAGCTTTTACCGCAATTTGATGCAGGATATTTATAAAATATTAACTTAATTGTTCAAAAACATTGTAAATAATTTATGTATTTGTTTGTTTTCGTGTAATATTCTATAACCAAATTGGCAAATGTCAGTTTTTGTTTGTTTTCATGTAATATTCCATAAGCAAATTGGAAAAGGACATTAAAACGTAACAAATAAACTAAAATAAAACACGATTTTTACAAACATCAAATTGAACTGCGTATAATAATCTATTATGTCTAAAAATGCAAGTGGAAATTTCATTCTGGACTCTTTATAACTTGGATTCTTCTGGAAGCATTTCAATTACACTTACAATATTAGTTTTTCAGTGAAGGTTTAATGTGTAACATTTTTTACGCTGATTAGTCATAAAGCTATAGTGGAAATTTTTGTAATCATGTGAATCTATAATTATCATAGAATAATCTTTCTACTGAAATATTTCCTTGGAACTTGCATAATTTGTTAGATAATTTCACACGGGTGGATTTAGAATATTGCATATAGTTCTGTAAGTTTTGGAAGAAAGCACATGAGCCCGAATATAAATGATTAAACTTTTTTAGAATTTTACTATACAGATTTTGGAAGAATTTGCAATGTTATTTGCATTATTTTCTGATTTTTTTTTTTTTTTTACTATGTAACATTTTGTCCTACATGCGTTGTTACAACATTAACCGAAAAGTTTTACAATCACGTTAAACCAATTTTGAATGATTAGCCTTTTATAAAAGTTAGATAATTTAAGGGATAATTTTAGTAAATTGTATATCTGTCTATCATTCTTAAACCAAATCGTATTGTAAATGATCAACTAAAAAATTTGTTCCTTAACAGCCTATTTTCTTTTACACCCTATAAAATATAATAGCATAGTGACCATCGTGTTGTTTTCACACATGGAAGAACATTTGAGACCATTGATCCATGTTGCTTTAAAATGGAAGATTAAATTCATTGATATGCTTCCTTTACTTTAAGATTTGTTCGGAAAAACCATTAAGCGTAATGGCCGAAGTGTGCAACTCGCGAAAATAGACGCAGTATAGTGAAAATATTTACGATTAACTAGTCGCTAAAACGAAAATTCCAAAAGCGTTTTTGATACAGCCCATTGAAAAATACAAAAAATGTACTAACGGTTAAAAATGTGTTTCTGTTTCAGGTTAAAAATGATTTTTACTTATATTCTATTTATGAGAAGTATGTCAGACATCTTTAACACGGGTATATCAAGGTTTGTTGCTGATAATTTTTAAATGGAAACTCATATATCCATTCATAAAAACCAAACCAGTGCGATTAACATAAAAATAACATAAATTTTTATAAGCATAAAACCATGATGTCAGTTATGAAATTTGTTTAAAAAGAGAAAGTTCACTCTAAAAAATAATAGCTACACTGTAAAAAATGTCAGATGTTTCTGAATATATGAAAATGTACTGTAATCAAAAACGAAAATATACTCTTCTAACTCACGTAAGGTTTCGAAAACCGTTCCTTTACCTTTAAAATCCCGGAAAACTATTTGTTTTCGAAATTTAAAGAAGAATTTACAAAAATTAATTTGTATTAGCTGCCCGCCCTTTTCGGAAACGTTTCTAAGTAGCTTTTACAGTACAATAATCACTTTTCTCAAATCAAAATATCACTTTATCGGATGCTACCAATTGATACAAAAATGTTTTGATATTCAGAGAACATGTTTAGTAGACAAACCTACAATTTTAACAGTATTAACATTAATATGAAAAGTAATATTGTTTTGCTACAATTGCATGCACAAAATCAGTTATGCAGCTGAAAATGTTAACTTGAGAATTGATAGAATCCGAAAAAGTGATATTTTGATTTGAAAAAACTGATTATTGAACTGTAAAAGCTACTTAGAAACGTTTCCGAAAAAGACGGGCAGCTAATAAAAATTAATTTTTATAAATTTTTAATTAAATTTCTAAAACAAACAGTTTTCTGGGATTTTTAAAGGTAAAGGAACAGTTTTCGAAACCTTAGGTGAGTTAGAAGAGGTCACTGTATATTTTCGTTTTTGATTACAGTACATTTTTATATATTCAAAAACATCTGAAATTTTTTACAGTGTATGTTTCAATTTCTATTCATTGTAAATCGTAGAAAATTCATATTTAATGTAACCATTTTCAATTTAATTAGAAGAATGTTAAGAAAGCATTTAAAGTATTAAAACAGTCATCTAAATGATTTAATTAAAGCTACAGCATTTCAAATAATTATGAAATAAATTGTAGTAACCGCTTCTCAGTACCGGTTTAAAGTCATATTTCGGAAATTGACGCCATATCTAATAAACGATTTTCCGTATTATAAACTTTTCCCCAAAATTGCGTTCCTGAAATTTCAACACCTATATTAAAATAGTTTTTTTTAACTTTAAAAAATTCAATTGAAGATATTTTAACACAGGTTTAATTAAAATTTTTAATTATTCATAAAAAATGTTCTCTGTTTGCAGTGACGTTGATTTAAAAAATACAAGATAAATATCGCAAGATATCTGAATTTTTATTGGCAAACAAAAACAAAATACACGTTATCGTTTATTTTTTAAAAATTATTATATCATTTTTAGGGTGTGGCAATAGTAAAGAAATGATTGGAATTAAAATTAAAAAATCATATACCTTTATTATAAAGATCAAACGTATCTGTGCGTAACGCATATGTCATTTTGCGAATGGCAACTCTTTCCCATGCAATTTTAGTTTTGCATTTTTCGCTACTGCAAATTTTATACTTCTAAAAATCGCATATTTCCGATTTTTACATCGTCGTATACAGAAAAAAAATGTACTTTTAAATGCAATTTGTTTGAAAGCTATGTCTCAGTTTGTTTTTCAGACATTAATTTTTTTTATAATTTTTAACACCAATTTTGTAATTGTGGTAACACAATCACTCCATTTTCTCTCAAAATAGAAAAAAAATTGGAATTTTAATGCGTATACTTTTCAAAAAATATCGTCTGTTATAAAGTTTCGTGATTTCGGTTTTATTTCGTTTTTAATCATCAGTTAAATAACTTCAAGTTTTGAGTTAATGTGATTTTAAAATGATTAAATTAAAATACCATTTTTTTTAAACATGGTGAATATGGATAAGAGAAGTACGTATTTAAATTTTGAGAAGATGGAAATTATGACGGGTTTTAATTTCGCGTGAAATTCTATGATCGTGTCAAATTGGAATAAATTTTGTTTTTTTCATTCGCATTTATACCAAACATAAGAGTCTCAATTGATAAATTTATCATAATAGCTGATCTTTATTATATTTTACTGTTTTTATATGCAATTAAAGTTTAATTTAAAAAAAAATTGGACAACTGAGTTTTATAGTATTTTGTTAATCTTAGCTTAAAATTATATTTGTTTGAGAGGTAGATTGATCAATATAAGATGCATTTTTTACTATAAGCAATTTTGTAGATTTAAATCAATGAAGCAGTTCCTTCTTAAATATTTTCTTTTGTCGAATTTCGACGGGTTCCACCTCGTTTCTATAATGATCAATTAAGGAAAGTGTTGTAGAAAAAATGGGTTAATAATGATATGATGATTTTTTAAAGTTGTCAGCGACTGTTTCTATATTCTAAAACATACGTACAACAAGTTTCGTGCAAATCAATCAAAAATAGAAAATTTGGATAAGAAACATACATTCAGAGAACGGCTTTCATATATTTAATATTGTAAAGGACAAGCATATCTGTGTGTAACGCTTATATCACTATGCGAATGGCAACACTTTGAAATTAGAAATAAAATTTCGTTGTGCATTTAAAGAAATCATTTAAAGAAAAATCAGCTTGAACTTTAGTAACATTATCTTTGAATTTTGTGCTGACTGTTTGATTCCGAAACCAGTGAAATCACGACTTCTTTTCCTATTAGATCGATTACTTTCAGTGACAAATAATAATTTATGTAATAATTTTTTGCTATTAGTACGTTCAGTTTCTTTATGTCTACTAGTATCATTATAAAATGTAAAATATATAAGAAGGAACTCACTCTTAAGAATAATATTCAGCTTGAATATGCAAAACAACTAATTCAGAAGAATAAATAATAATAGTCGGTTAACAATATCTTCTGATACCAATTTATGAGGCGCGAAGCCTCTTATTCAAGATTAGAGATGTAAATTTTCCGGAAAAATATAAGTGGCAGAAAAAAACTGGTTTTTTTACCGGTTTTTTTCGAAAAAAAACGGAAAAATTGGAAAAATTGATTTTTCATGACTGTTTCTCTCAAATAAATTATATTTTCTTAGAGAATATTAAATAATAAAGATTTTTTCCCATTTATATGTATTAAATGAAAATTATTTTCACTTTATATTACAAAATAAAAAGAAAGTAGCAAAGCCTGCTTTTAAAAGTTTAGTTTTTTTTCCCACAGCCTAAGAATTTTTATTAAATGCTATTATTTGTTACATCATACCTCTGTTGAAATGATTTTTCAGTTACATGTTTAACTACCAATTGACCTAATGTACAAACCTGAGCCAATATGTCTGCAGTTTAAAATGAAATAAATTATGCATTCCATTTACATAAGTATAGTTTTTAAGTAAATGATACTAGTTTAAAGAAATTCTTGCAGTTTTGTCATTATTATGAATATCAGTATTCAAAAATTGCATTGTTTGTTTTAAAAATGTATATTTTTACATTATAATTTTTTTCTTAGAATTATAATTTTATTTCCTTTATAAAATATGTTTAGTTTTGGTATAGCTTTCCAATCTCAACTCAGAAAAGTTTTGATTTAGTTTTGTAATCTAAATTCAAACAAAACAAAGTTTTACTTTGGGTTACTCAGGTCTGCAACTAAAAAATAGCGTAAGATTTATTGACTGTTAGATTTTTACTCACTGAAACCAGAAAAATATTAAGTTTAATTAAATGTAATTTTTTTCTTTTTACCCTGAAATCTGTTATTCTATTCTTGAGTAAGAAACCATATTCAATAATGTTTCCACATGGTAATTTTATATTTCTAAGAGTGGAACTCAAAAGTTATGAAAACCGAACACTACAAATAGAAAATGCTCACTGTTTGAGGAATTAACAAAAGTAGTTACATACAGAGATAAAGTTCTACTGTTCTTTAGAGAATTACAAAAATTCAATGTTTAATCAAGAGGGAAAGTATAATTTGGAACATAGTTACTTGTAATAAAATATGGGTTTTTTTTTATTGCAGTTGTACTTTTCTAATGCAAACTGCCCATGTTTTTCAACATAACTGTACATTATGCAGGTAAAATGGAGGTCAATTTTAGATTCAACACCTTGAAAAAACATTCAATTAATCAGCTATATCGAAATCTTGAAAAATACAGCATAGTAGTGTCACCTACAGGGCAATTTACACCAAAAACTAAACAACATTAATGTGTATCAGAAACTGTCTGAAGCTATAGTTTGATTTTTTTTTAAATCTTCCTTGAGGTAAAGCTATTGCGATAATCATGAATAATGCAGCATAGCAGCGTCATCTGTTGAGCAATTTACATCAAAAAGTAATGAGCATGAAATTATGTCAAAGATTAACTTAATCTAAAATTTTATAAAATAACATACATTAGTTTGAGATAGAACTATTGTGGAAATTATGAATAATGCAGCATAGCAGCGCCATCGGTTTGGCGATATACACTAATAAATAAACACCTCGAGTTTATATCAAGGTGTAACTGAATCTAAAGTTTTGTGAAAGTATGTGCATCAGATCTTGAGATAGAGTGCCCATAAAATTTGCCACATACAGACTCACAAAGTGACAGATATTTTAAAAAAACCATCAAAAGGTGTTCAGGACCTTCTAAAACATTTAAATACACCAAAAACTGGAAGTTAAATTTTTCACGAATTCAATACTTACTTCCTGAAAAGATAGATTAAAGTAAGAAATGCATACTTCAAAATTTTATGTTGAATTTTTAATTTTATCATTTCCATTAATTGGCAAATTATTGCAATAATTTTACACATGAATTATTTTTTAAAAAGAGAAGTTGCATTTAATTACATATCTAGGTTTTTTTTTCATGTAATCAAGTTTTTGTGAAATTGTGAACTTTTTGTATATACTTGAACAAAATATATTCAGAATTTTTGAATAAGATATTATTACTGTATTTAGGTTCCTATTTATACATTTTTAATAAGGTTATTTACATACATATATGCAACTTAATAAGATTCAGCTGCTGTATGGCATGAGATTTTTTTTTCTTCAATCACTGCACTTGCGAAAGATTCAATTTGTTGATTAAACTTTTTCTGAAATGCCTATTTACAAGAAAAATTTTGCAAAGGGTCTTGTGTTTCAAACAAGAAAAAAATGTGAAGAATCCTCTCAAGTCTTCTCAAACAGATTTCTGCTCATAGATCAGATTACCCACATTAAAATTTTCATGTGAGACACTCAACATAAAAATAAATAAAATAAAAAGTATGAGAATGTAGCTATTACAAAATTTTCACTATATTATTTCATAAATGAAATTTCAATTTTTCCAGTTTGGAAAAATTGAAAAATAAGCCTTCGGAAAAAAACCGGTTTTTTTCCCAATTTTTCCGGTTTTTTTTCGAGCATTCCCATCTCTATTCAAGATTATAACACTTTTTAAAGACGAACACTACTTTTATTGAATACGAATAGACAGATACAAACGAAAGACACAAATATTTTCTCATTCCATAATATACATTTAACTTAGATATGGCAATAATCAGCTTATAACATTACGTCATTAAATAATTTATAGTTTTTTAAGGTCTGTTCACATTTTGTATTTTAATTCGTCGAAAAAAGATTCTGCACTGACAATACCAGTTATCATATTCTTAAAATAAATTCTATTCAGTCTTTAAGCAATTTTTATTTTAATCCTCTCAATGCAGCTTCATTATTTTTAATCTCGAAAATAGAGCTTCCCTTATTTCCACGCACAATGTAGCATCGATAATATTCAGTCAGTATGCAAGTGAAGCTACGAATATTTTCCACATTTGTAAAAATAAATATAAAAATAATTCATTTAAACATTCTTCAATTAATACTAGAATTCCATTTCAATATCTAATAACATTACAATGCATAAATATATCAATTATTTTATATGCATTTTACCAATTAAGAAAATAAAGCTATTTTATCTAATTGAAATTTAGGTTACTTGTGTGTACCTAAAATTATTATCCACTTAAGACACATAAAAATGTAAATATGTATATACATTATATATACTAGTACACCGAACCCGGGGCTCCCGGGTCACAAAGTAAAGGTGAAAAACTTTTTTTTTAATTTAAAATTGTAAAGTCTGATAAATTTTTCCTACGTAGTATGTTTTTTAAATTACCAACTAACTCCAGATAGCAATTTTATATGAAACGTATCAATTATGTAGTCATATAAATCTTTGAAAATTATCGAATTCGGTATTTCCGTATTAGACACAAGATGGGCGTTATTAGTCAAAGATTTTGCCAAAGAATAAAATTGCATTCTTTCAGCTTTTAAAATCAACATAAAGAATATGACTCACAGATATTCTTTAAAATGCATTTTTGTAAAGTTAATTGATGTATTTTTTATAAAATAAGTGTGCAACAAACTAAAAAGGATGAAATTGATAGATAAAAACGAAGTAAAACCAACAACATTCACCGGCTTTTATAGCCGACGAAATTGTGACATAGCAGTTTTTAATTACTACTTTTTTTCAGTTACTATGAAAAAATGGTAACAAAAATAAGCAGTGGTCTGTTATTTTTCATGGAGAAAAAGAGAGAGATGGAGGTGCAGTATGCGATAAAAACGATTTGATACGCGTTATCCTTCCACTTTTTATCTCTTACTCAGCTCAAACAAAACTATCACGTGGAACAGAGACCTAATTATTTAACGTCAGGGATGCATTTTTTCTCCAAATGAAAAAGATCTGCTTATATTTAAGCATTCTAAAGTAGCATTTCATTATATTATGAACTAGTAAAAGCCATGCTTTGTTTGGATTCGCGAAGCATTATTTCATTAGATAACTATTTGAAAGTAACAATATGTTTTTATATTATTATTTGTACTATTTAATTACCCCGTCGACCAAAAAAAGGTACCGCCAAACTAAAAGATTAAATGCCTGTGATGTTGATCACATATATTTGACTTAACTTCATTAAGAAATTTTAATTATTAAACTAAATAACTATTTTTTTCAGGCTCGATATTTCTTTCAGAAAAAGGAATAATTTTTTATAATTAATCATTACTTATTTTAATATATTTTTTAAATCTTAATAAAGACAAATAGATACATTACAAATTATTTCAACAGCCGTTATACCTTTTGTAAATAAATCTATTTGATTTTCCTGTGATTTATTATTTTTAGATTACTTTAGGTGATAATATTAATTTTGTATCTCATAAATAAACATTTCACTCTTCCGTTAGACATCATACACTGTAAAAAAAAATCTGGAGACCTACAAAACTAGTTTTTGTATAACTACAGAAATCTGCATGCTTACTAAAATTTCATCTGTAAGCAGGGTATAATATTATCTCTCGCATAGTATGAATACATGAAATATTTTAGTTTCACCTGTCAGCCAATCAAAAAGATTTTTATTGATGACGTAATGCCTATTCATCCAGCAACAGACGCGTGAAAGGCATCCATGTTGAATCCAATGTTGATAAAGATTTCAAGTTAGGTTGTAAGCAAATATTTCTTATTTATGAACTAATTTTGTTATATTTTTGTTTTACTTGATTCATAGTTATTAACACAGTAAGGGCTGTTTCAGTTTGATTTAAAATGTAACATGACTTAGTATTGATGGCTAATTTTCCTATTTATATCTGAGAGCTAAATATTTATCATCCATCAAATGACTTTTATTTACGTTGGTGTTAATAATATTTGTGCAGTTTCTCAAATGTCAGTTCTCAAGGTATATTTTGAAATTCTATTAAACTTTCAGCCTGCAGTATTGTTTCTTTCATATTTGTAACGAAATTACTATAAGTAATATATCAAGTCGTTTCGGAGAGTTTAATAATACTACTAAAAATACAAAACATTTGTAAATACAAATGTTAAAAACTCAAAATAGTGTAGTGACTTTGCTACAATGTTCAAGTTGAATGAAAACATTACA
The DNA here is from genome assembly GCA_964019185.1 of Maratus speculifer. Taxonomy (NCBI): domain Eukaryota; kingdom Metazoa; phylum Arthropoda; class Arachnida; order Araneae; family Salticidae; genus Maratus; species Maratus speculifer. The sequence goes on from OZ025291.1 coordinate 223,715,497, forward strand.
CAATTACATTTTGGAAAACTTTATATTTTTTCTAAGTTAGTTATTGTATAAAATATAATAACTACTTAATTAATATAAGCTATTAAACTACCTTTTCCTTTTCTAATTGTTTAATATGGAACGTAGGTGTATTGATGTTTAAAAGTAGGTGGGTGAGGAAAGAGTAGGGAGGAGTGGGACTGTGGGAGGAATGGGACAATAAGATTTCCTCTTTATTTCATATTTTTACCATTTCATCCAATGGTACACAAGATGAAGTAATAGTAGCCAAATTTTCAGTTGAAAAATGTTCTGATCTGTATAAGCTTGCAATTGTGTAAAGCAAAAGATTATTTCAGGAATCAAAAATAAATTTGCTTCATATACTTTTTATATTTTTTGTTCATTAGTGACTCGTTTATGCACAGCTGTAATACTTTTCCTCCACGTTAGACTATTTGAGCCTTATAGGCTTGTTTTATTACTGTCTCATATCTCCCTGTCAGTGGAGAAGTAAGGGAACTATTTAAAAACTTAAAATTTCTTTAATTATAAAATACCTTTTTCATGTTATGTTTATGTATTGTTCAGGGAGATTAAAAAGTGTTTAACCTTGCACTCTATAAATTGAAATTTTAGTTTTTGTGTCAAACAAAGTTTATTTTCTGTAAAAAGTGTCCCACACCACTCCATTTTCTCCTATAGCTACCTACTTTTAACAACCAATATTCTTGTTTCATGAAACGCTTTTGTTTTGAATCTTAATCCTTAACTCCTGTTAAATTTCACTGACCACTGCAATATTCAGTTTTCACAGTATTTGTCAGGTACCCTTTATACAACCCAAAAATCTATTTTTCAAATAATTTCCAAGTAAATATGATTTTTAGTAACGTTAAAATAAAATGCATACAAAAATGTCCATTAGAAGAGAAATTATGTCTAATACACTTTAAGCTTTTCATACATGATCAACGGGTGATTTAATATTTTAACGTGAAGTAACTTGCAAAAACAATTACATCAACAGTTGGTAGATTTCAACTTTTAGAGCATGTAGAGTAGGTAGGGTGGGGGGGGGGAAGATATGCACTTCCATAAATTTTTATTTTTAATGAACACATTGGTCTAAACTTATGTAACGAATAATTAAAATATTATATTAGAACCTTAGGCATGGATCACGATCAATCATTATGTAGCCAAATTGCAATTTTTAAAAAGTATTGTTTTGCATATCTTTGCCCCATCGGTAGGGTAAAAGAACTCAGTAATGAGGCAAAGTGCGCAGTGCGTATTTCTCTCGAGAGCCCATTTCTCCTGAAACGAATGTGTTATGTAAAAGCATTAATAAACTTCACAAGTATTTTTATAGTCAAACTGAAAATTATAAATTAAACCTAAAAAATAGCAGTCTGGGAGATGGTAAATAGCAGTTAAACTCTAACTGTTCAGACAAAAATTGTTCTAAAAATATGATCGGTACTCGAGACCGCTTGATCGTAGAATGAAGAAAAGTGTTGATTGACTCATAAAATTATATTTATGCACTAAACTTTATGTAAAAACCTATTATAATAACTCTTTCATTTAGAAGTCTCTAACAATTCTACTAAGAAACCAAACGAATCAAAATTAAACTATAACGAGAGTTTTTTAACTGGAAATTACAAGCTAAATTGTGAAAACTAAATATAGAAGCTATCTGTGAGGCCTTTAACAGAAGTTAAGGGTCAAGACTTAACACAAAAATATATCATGAAACAAGAATATTGGTTTTTAAAAGTTGACAAGCAGATACCCATTTTTTATATTAAAAAAATAGAAAAAGGGGAAAAAAGTTAACTAGCTGATTTTGGTTAAATAGCTATTATATTTTATACAAAAACAACAATGAAAAAAATAGTGCATAGAGCTTTCAACTACGTAATTGTAAAAAGCTTTGAAACTTGTGTGCATTTTTGAACCAAGACAAATGCATACATTTACCCCATTTTGTAGTATTTTGCTTAACCGGCTACCTTTAATTTTAAACAAATGCGATCAAGGTTATCTACACGATATATAGAAGCTAAGAGCTGCATTTTTTGGATTTGTGAAAATTCAAGATATTATCGGCAAACGAATAAAGTGAAATTTTAAAAATACTAGATCAAAATTCGAAAATTTAAACTTGTCTCATTTTCTCGGCATGAAGTGCTACTTTTTTGACAAGATTTTAATACACAATTACTACACATGTAATCAAACTGCTACGTGGCGGTCATGATTGTACAAACATTGTTTCATGTTAAATCAGCCAGTGCGAGAGGGGGGCGGGTGAAAATAGGTGCTAAGGATGAGCTCCAGCGTATTTCTTCTATAATCTTCTGTAGGGGAGAGTGAGGAGGAATGGAATATTTTCATAAAATAAGAAAATCAACTTTGTTTGACACAAAAATTTAAATTTATAGAGTGCAAATTAAAGCACTTTCTAATGTCCTTGAACAATAAAGAAACATAATTTGCAGAAACTATTTTATAATTAAAGAAATTGTAAGTTTTAAAATGTGACCAATACTTCCCCACTATTAGGGAAGGTATGGAGCACCCCTGAAACGAAGCCATAAGCCAAAAATAGTCTAGTGTGAGGTAGATATACAAAATAACAAAGATTGGAGATTTTTAATAACAGTTTCACAACATCAAATAACAGTACCTTCATCAATAAAAGGAAAATTCATATTGTGATCAGAGGTCACATAAAAATTTACCAGTTCAATTCATTTACAACTTGAAGGAAATTAATATATTTATAATGTTATAATTAATATACAACCCATTAAAAATATTTGCATGTTAGTAATTTACATTAATCTTATTAAAAAGAAGAAATTAGACATGTCTTATTTCTCCCACTACTCTTTTTTATTTGCAACTTCTTGCATAAACAAAAACAGCTGCTTTTTGGCATTGTTTAAATTATGCATAACATACAGTATAATGTTCGGTAAACAAAGACATTATTATATCTACTCATAATCAAGTCATTAATAGGCGAAAATCTTAAAGTATATGAAGTAAATTTACATTTGATTCTTGAAATTATCTTTTTCTTTATACGATTGCAAGCTTATGTTGATAAGCATTTTTTCAACTGATGATTGGGGTACCATTGGTTTATTTAGTGTGTGATTTATGAAGTATTTAGAATGATACATGAAGAGGGGCCTACTGTCCAATTGTTCTTACTGTCCCATTCCATCCCACTCTCCCCTTTAGAGATTGTTAAAAGTGTTGTGATGTGTTTTTTCATACTTTGCGAATAAACTTTGTTTTCTTCGAAAAAGAAGCGTTTTATGCTAAAGTTTTAATTTTGATAACCTAGGATTACACATGAAAAATTAAGTGCAAAACCTAAAGGAATATGACAATCGTAAATTCTTTTGTGAGTTCCTGTAAATAAACAGTTATGTACACCCTTTTTAATACCAAACATATCATAATAAGCTTGGATTGCATAATTAGACTTTGTTCCAGGATTATTGTAACTATGGGGCTTGGCAAATATAAAGTTATCATTTTAGGAAGGAAGGGGGGAGGGTCTGGCACACGATATCGTAAGATATTTCTACGGGGAGGAGTGTGGTCTTTTTGATGTCAATATCACTTTTTCATCCAACAAAATTTTCTCTTTTTATTTGTAACAATCTTTGTTTCAAAATAGCATGTTATCTCTTTTGAGTCTGTTATCTATAATTATGAAAATATAAAGTTATTAAAATCGCTAAATTATAAAATTATCTAATTTTGAAATGAAGAATACCTCCACGTTTGGCATCCATATTCTTCTGTCATATGTATACATATATAATCACGGTTCGAGAAATTATATGTGAAGAATATTTGTATTGAAGCTTTTGTTCACTAATAAATAAATGAAATCGAAAGAATGTTTCCCTCTTACTTTGTAGATTAGAATTTCTATCCCCCTTCCCCATTTTCCGTGCAGGAAAAGTGTATAAAACAATATTACTGTTGAATGCTTTATCTAAAAAAACACTATTATAAAATACTTTCTAATGGTAACTACTCTTTAAAAGTATTTTTCGATAGAAAGTAATGTTTAATTACTTCTCTTCATTTAAATAAATAAATATGCTAAAAAGAAATGTAACCAGTTTTGTATATCACTCCAAAAAAAGAAATAAATTCTGAAAAAAGAAAAAAATCCGCATTGATAACTTTATCATTATAAGGGTGGTGGTGGTGGAGCCGGGGGGGGGGGGGGGAGATTCGAAAGATAGCGTATGATATGGAAATTGGAGAGCCCAAAACTTCCAAAAAGCTGATAACGTTATATATGCATAACCCCTATGTTCAAATATATTCATATTTTATGTCAATTTGTGTTTTCATTTTCAACTTTTTTTTAATTTAGATCCGCCGAAAAATAATAAGAATTGTTATGAGTGATGTATAGAAACATTTAAGCAGAGAAATTTAGAAAACAATTGCTAGAAGAAACTGACAATCAAAATAATTAATTACTCACGGAATTCAACTGATCCCTGCAAATTTTAAAGAATAATGATCCTACTTCTTAGAAGATGTAAGTATGTTTGTTTTTCTATGACATGCATTTAAATTATCTTTCAAAATACCTTTTTAGCATATTATCAAGCAACTAATTCTCTTTTGTGTGATATATATATATTAATGGATTATACTCAGACTATATTTTGTACTATTATTTTAAAGATAAATACCATTCTGTATAAATTTTAATGATTCATTATTTTATTTTGAATATCAAAAATTTTAATCCAATTACTTATCAGTGATTAAATGGTGTTTTCTATGAGATGATTTTTTTAAATAATTGATTAAAATCATAATTTTTATAAATGTTAAAAATTAGATAAAGTATAAAAATTTAAAATGGACATAATTTCAAAAGTTTCTGTGGATATTTTGCTTTATAAATGAACAATACAAAACGTGCTATAAATAATTTCCCAACTAAAACTATTCCTTAGACTTGTAAAATATTAAATAAAATAGTTTTGTAAAACGAAATAACTTATCTGGCATAAAATCATTTCAGTTAAAACTGGTATTTAAATCTAACAAAATGTGCTGTATCGTAATTTCAGAGCTGCCAACTACTACGCCTGTTTAAATCATATAAATATGTTTGGAACCACAATTTTATTTTAGTAAAATATATGCCAAATATACTTAATGCTATGTATTACATTACATATTCTCAATAATTAATTAAAATTTCTGTTTCTAATATGTTTATTTGACTACAAATAGGCGTAATAGTTGGCAGCCATGTAATTTATTTAACTAATAAAGTCATTCATATTTTATATAAAATAAGCATAGAAAGTATATATTAAATTTATCCAAGTAAAAAAAAGGTACGCCTTGGCAGAATGTTATTTTCTCAGCCTGCTTTTGCAATTACAAATTTATAGCAAATCGGGATTAATGAAGATTAAACAAAGTGACAGCTGCTCAAAAACTTTATTAAAGAAATATATAAGAGAAAAAGAACTAATTGGTATAAAAATTTTAAATATAAAAAAACCCTCTTCGGTTGCGGTTGAATGCATGTTTTTATCAAAAAATATTTTGTGTACAAGTTTACATTTAAGCAATTAGCATCAATTTTTCTAAATACAAATGCAAAACGGTCTGAAAGATTTTTCATTGTTATTTGTGATACTAACTAATGAAATTTTATTTAAGTGCATTTTTTATTAGTTCTGTAATTTACTTATTGATCCCTCTAGAGTCTAGGTCATATTGAAGCTTTGCAATAACCTGCTTCTTTTAAAATTGTAAAAATTTACTTTGATTAGAAAAAAATAGGGAAATTCACCTTTTGTAGTAACCAGAGATCATTTAACAAGAAATTCTTGAATTATGCATTATTTCTAAATCTGTGTGCCCAACACTTTATAAAAATATAGAACTTTATTTAGAAAAAACGGGATTTTGATAAATCATGTTGTCTTTTTTGTAATTTATTAACATTAAAAGCTAATGTTACCTTATTTTTTATATTAAAATATTATGTACTTTTTTCTTATTTTATTAAGAGATTGCAAATTTATTTTCTCAAGAAACAATGTCTTTTGTTAAAAACTAGTGCTTTTTTGGGGGAATGGCTACATGGCTATGTTTTCTTTGTAGAATGAATACTAAATTATTATTTTAGCAATTAAAACATAAAAATAGGTATTGTTTTCTTAGATAATAAATTCATAAATAATTTTATATACAGTTTTAACAATTTAATGATAAATGCAGTGAATAATTTTAATGCATGTAAATATTTGTTGTATTTAATATGGTATTACATAATTATTACAAAATATTTTTATATATAACATTGTATACTACTGACTAATGTAAATGATAGCAGTTTTTATAATTATTGTAATCACTAAAAATTATAATGAAAGTTTTAAAACATGTTTTTTGTTAGCAAATAGGGATTTAATAGTTTTGGGAACCTAATTGTTTCTGGTTTTTACTTCTGGAGGGGGAGGGGATCATAAAAATATTTTTTTTAAATGTAAAAAAAAAAAAAAAAAAATGATTCTTTAACCATATTTTTCACCAAGAAAAGGTGCAAGCTGAATTTTGTTTGCACTATCTTAAAGTTTGTGGGGAGGGGGGGGGGGTTCTTGCTGAGAAATTCATTTAAAATCTGAAAAAAACACTTCCGTGGCATAAATATATTATTGAACTACATTTAATTTAGATAATGCGATTAGAAATTACTTCTAGCATTTGCTTTACAAAACATGCCTATAAGCATTATCTATTGAATAAGAAGGTATATTGTGTCCGAGTATTGTCTAATTATTTAGACATGCTGTCAAAAGACAATGACACTCAGAAATGTTGGGGAATTTTCTAATTCACAATTTCAATATCATGAATGCCTTCAGGACATTCTTTTTGTACCAGTTGAGCAGTTTTAATTCAACATATTTAGCATTCATAAAGCATATTTAATATTTCTTATGTGTTATTGTACTATGTACCGACAGATTTTATATTTTTATTTAATAAATGACAAGCATGTCAAAATTTTTAAAATACGACTTTTTCGTTATCATATGGTTCTACAAATACATTTTGTATGAAATTAGAGTTGAATAATGACAGTAATTTACGATTTCTTAATGTTATATCAGCATATTGACTTTTTTATAATAGTATATTTATTTAACTTTTCATGTTAACATTCAGTTTTCTTCTTTAGGTGCAGGAGGAAACAGAAATTAGAATTAAATATATTGTGAGCCTTCTTTACAGTGAAGGTTCAGTTAAGTCAGATGCGGAATCAGAACACTACTCCCACATCCAATTGTGGGATACTCAACAATTATATGTAAAGGAATTGAAAAATAAGAGCCAAGTTCTCATAGGAGAATTAGATTTTTTGATGCTGCGTTTTGTTTATTTCGTATTATTTCGTATTTTATTTAATTCATGTGTTATTCAATATTCAAAACTGAGTTTAAAATGCATGCTGTTTTTGCAGATAGTACTGACTATATTCATGTATGAGGAATTTCAATTACATAACTATACAAATTATGTAAGATTTGTAAAATGTGTCACATTAAAAAAATGTTTACAAATATGTTCTTGTTATTGTAATGGATGCATTAATTTGTTGTTTAGAAATAAAATTTATTCATATTTCAATGAATCTTGTCATTTAATGATATTACACTTATTAGTTGTACAAGTATGCATGAAGCATTTATAATAAACTGGCAGCTCATAATGCTTTCTAAAGAAATATAGCTTCCTTTTTGTTTCCATTTATTTTCTTCTTTCAGAAAGTGTCTTTAGACATCTCTATCATCAAATACTACTACGTACTTAAAAATGTGAAATCAGCTCACAATTATTGTTGATATGTCCAAGATGCATTTGTGAATAAATTCAAATCGTTCAATCGCAAGAAAAGTGACAAATCTCGCACAAATTCATTTTGAATATTATTCCACTAATAGTTGTGTTGTAGGTGCGACTTACTACACAAACATTTTCATACGTGTAGATATGCAGAAAATTACTTTCTTACGCTATATGTCCATTTATGACAACATAGGAGAGGTGGTTTGTGTGGGGAGGTAAAACTGTCCAACCTTCCAAACCTCATTATACAACTTCATTTTTAAGTGTTTTATGCTTTTATGCACGTTTACTTTCCTGCGAGCAGATTTAAATGCTATAATTTTATGTTACAAAAAAAAAAAAAAAAAGAAAAAGAAAGCAAATGTTCTTTTGCCTATGTGAAATTTTATTTTCGTCTAGATGTGACCTTTTCTTGAGGGTGAATGATATGTTAAGGTGTGTATGTCATCTCTGTTGTATATGTAACAATTTTAGTTAGAGATTCTAATTGGATTCTACTATTTCTTATTGGAGTAACCACAGTAGAATCATACTAAATTCCCACATCCATCTTTATGTATCTTTAAGCAAATTTAGAGTTTCAAAAGTGTGACCTATCAAGAATTTTTATTTTTAATATTTAAATTTGAAACATACCTCACAAGAAGATAAAGTATTAAAAAATGTGTTGCGTACATTAATGGAGTATAAGTCTAAAAAAGAGACATATCAAAGGAAGAAGAATCCTTTTGATCACTGATAACTGTATAGCGCATTCATAAAAATAGAATAAGAGGTACAAAAAAAAAAAAAAAAAAAAAAAAAAAAACCTTGAATGAGAAATTCAAGGTAAGAAATTAATTTTTTTTCAGATGTCACAAATGTTTTTCTGACATAGAATCAGTTACTGTGCAGTGTTTCAAATATATAGAAGATACTTGTTAATAAAATTCTTATCAGTTGAGAATTTAAAGAAACTCCATAAAGAAAATGTCAAAAAAAGAAAAAAATTGCAAGACTACTGTATTTCTACTTCTAATTTATAAGCATATTTATACATGGTCCGTACGCATCAGGGGATTCCTGGGATTTTAGGTGGTTTTGCACCAGAAAATTCATACTGTACTGATTTCTATATCTAATAATTGAATTTTCCCCATTAAAAAAAGGCAAATATTACTTTACAAACATTCTGGTACAGTATCCTTGAAGCGTACGAACCCTGTTATAGAAAACGAACAGAAAGTATTTCTAATTATATACAGATTTTCAAATCATGTATATAGTATTATATGAGGCACAGTGCTTACTTATAAATACGGAGTTTAGTCCTTAAAGGTTGTAAATTTTATTTGCCTCAATTACATCGAAATTCTATTTAAATGTGAAATATTTTTTATAAACTTACTAGTGATACTTTATTTAAATTGCTTCTTTTGGACTTCTTTTTTTTATTTAATTGAAAACTGTTATACTTATCTGCTCATTTAGTTCCATTGCTATAATGTTCATTCGATATTATTATCCTATTTAAATACATAAAATGAAACTTTTGTCAGATTTCTCATGCATAACATACAAATATTCATGGAAATTGCTGTGATAATACTGAAACACATGTCAGGCCATATTGCTTATTTTGCATCAAAATATTTTGATACATGACGAAAACACCTCTCAAGGTATTTTAAAAAGTAAAAATTCAACTTCATACTGAAAGAATACCGTAACAACAACTCTAATCAATATAACTTTTAGTTAAAAAATGGTATACAACTATAAACCATTATTAAGCCACTGCAAAAATTTTATAGTTGCATATAATTTTTGATAAGTATAAATAAAATGTTAGATAAAATAAAATAAATAAATAAGAAATTACTGCATTGACTCTTGCACAGTTGCAAAGAACTTTTCCTGCGTGAGTACAAAAACTGCTTTAAATACACTACCGAAAAGTCAGATTTTAATACTAAGAATTTTTCTGACGGTACCTTAATAAAGTTACCAGAAATATTTTGCTAAATTACATAAAAGATTTTGGGTGCAATACTAAAAAAAATTGCTGTAAATATACTGTAAAATCTGTCTCAAATTTGCAAAAAAATTCTTAGTAAATACACTAAAAAATTCTTTGTAACTTTATTAAAAAAATATTAGAAAATTTGCAAAATATAGTTTAGTAAACGCACTAAACAATAGTTAGTACGTTTACTAAATAATACGTAGCGAATTTTCGAAAAATTCTTTAATAAATTCCCTAAACAATAGCTAGTTACTTTATTAAACATTATTTAGTAAGTTTACCAAAACTAATTTGAGAAATATCCTTAAAAATCGTTCATAAATTTACTAAACAACATTTAGTAAATGTACAAAAAATTCTTTGGTAAGCTTCCTAAATGATCGTTAGTAAGTTTACTAAATAATATTTAGTAAATTTTCAGAAGATTCTTTAGAAAACGCCCTAAAAAATCATTAGTATGTTTACTAAACAATATTTAGTAACGCTTACTAAAGCAACTTATGTAATCTTACATGATTTTCTTTTGTTGCGGTTACATAAAAAGTTCTAGGCATCCCAGTTTCCTAGAAAATGTTTAGTAACCTTGCAGATTTTTTTTTACAGTGTAGAAGGATTGCATTTCATTGTGCAATTCGATTTTATAATCTAAGCAATAGTCATAAATAACTTGTAATTTACTGGTTAATTTATTTATTTCATATTATAGATAGTTATTGCATCTTCTGGGTGCAATCATCCTTTTATTTATAAATAAAGGGGTAATTTCTTTTGGAAAAACACTTAATAAATCAAAAGGAATAATTCAATGTGGCAGTTATTACAGAAATCTGTCTTTCCTATTTCTGAGATAATGAGGTAATAATTTATTGAAGATGTTATTAAATGTTGATGAAATAATAATGTATGTCATCAGAGTTAGTTTACTGGGGTTGTTAACTTTTTCGCCAAATTGTGTCTCATTTTTATCTTGTTCATAAAATATTGGCGAGTTTTGGCTAATTTGAGCCAATGCAATAAAACTGGAATACACGAGTGTTTCGTGGCAGAAGATTTTAAATTTTAATGTAACATGTGACACCTCCCTGCTTTAAATTTGTGCCTAGCCTTATGGCTCGGAATGTATGTGCGTTTACAAATAAAAGACCAATTTTTTGTGCTCAAGAATTTGTGATTATATTGACTGTCTGTTTTCGTCAATTTCTTTCAAACTTGGGATGAGAACTTAAAGAATGGGTTCTTACGGATCGTAATGTTCTCCACAAATTACGAAAACGGCCATCTCTACAATTTAAAGTATGGGGGTTATGTTTACTCTCCCACACATATTGGTGCCGCTGTTTGCAGTTTGAATGGAATTCATGGTACTTTTGTCAATATTAGCACAGGGAGGTGTCCGAAAGTTTAAATAAATAATAAAAAAATAGAAAAAGCACAACAAGGAACTGCCTCAGAACAACGTCATCGCCATTGCTGTCTGTTTTAGATGTCAATTTCCTTGGCTCCAGGGATGTGTATCCTCAATATCTGCATCTGCACCCTTTCCTTTGTCTTTCATTAGCCATTCAAGTCTTTTCAATTTCATAAAAAAGTTGTTATAGACATCTATTGGATTGAACCGCTTAAGATTTTGATGGAAAAGACTTTTTTCTCTTCATTAAAAACCGATTTGTTTCCAAAGCACTCGCCAGATGGAAGCACCATAAAACTTTTTTGTCCTGAAACGAAGAAAAGAACTCTTTAAAAACTTTCTTTGACGTCACATTTTTTCTGCGAAGCTACACTCACTCAAAAATGATTCTAAGCTGGTGATGTTTACATTTTCCTAAAACTGTAAAATTCGGAAGCAAAGTATTCAGCTCCGATAATATTTCTTTTTAAAAAAAAAACTTTAAGATTACAAACATTTAAAACTATTCTTAATTGTGTAATTACGTATGCTGTTCAGTGAATTTTTTTATTTGTATAATTAAAGAAGTCATCTTTCCCAAAACGGAAGTGAACAAATTATTTGTTCCATAATACACAGTAATAAAATAATAATATATTATTATTCCAGTAAATTCTACACAGGCCTAAAGAAGAAGAAAGTCATTATGTCCGAAGCAGATTCCTAGAAAGGTAGGCCTGAACTTATATACTTTCTTTTTATTGAAATATCACTTAACCGAAAAAGAACTCACGCCTTATAGATTATGAGTACCGAGATGTTCTTATATATATAAATAAAAGAGCTTGCCCATGATTATATTATTTGAAAGTATTAAAATATAAACAGTCTTTTGAAAATATATATATGATTGTTTAATAAACGACTGAATTAATATAATTGAATAACGATTGATTTGATGTTGATTTGAATTAATATAATGGTTACCAGTAATATAGCCCTTATTGAAAAGCTGAATGAACAAAATTATAGTAATTGGGCATTTAAGATTGAAAATCTTCTCCAAAAGGAGAATGTGTTCTCAGTAATCAAAGATCCTCCACCGGATCCTATCACTGCACAATGGAATAAAGATAATATTAAAGCGAAATCCATTATTAATCTGTGTATTGAAGATTCGCAAATAATTCATGTGAAACATTTAGTAAATGCTAAAGATATTTGGGACGCTTTGAAAAACGTTCATTTAAGAAGTACTCTTTCTTCAAAACTTTTTCTTCTAAGAAAATTATATTCTCAAAAATTGAATGAGGGGGGAGACATGATCTCCCATATCAATAATATTTTATCCATCAAAGATAAATTATTTGCTATTGGCGAGGAAATCCCTGACTCGCATATATGTGCCCTCTTGCTTTGCTCCCTGCCTAGGTCTTATGACCCAATGGTTACCGCGTTAGAAGCTAGCGAGACGGATCTAACTTTAAATTACGTAAAAAATAAATTGATTGATGAATATAAACATAGATGTGAAAACAGAGACGCGAGTTCAAATTCGCGAGATTCGGCTTACAAAGCAATAAATAAACCTGAGAATCGTGAAGCTGTTTCGAGCTCACGCGACTCAGCATATAAGGTAGTAAATAAAAATGCTAGAAATAAGAAATTTTGCACGTTTTGCAAACGAGACAACCATGTACGCGAAAATTGTTATCATTTAAAGAATAAAATGCAAAATGATAACCCTAGAAATAATCCGAATCGAAATAAGTTTTATAATAATTCAAACTCTTTCAGAAATAATTCGGGAAATTACAAAGGTAATCAAGGTAATGTAAGGGATACTTCCAACTTCTGTTTTAAAGGCAATGTTGACGCAGAAATAGGTACGAATAATTTTTCTACCTTAACGAATTCGGAAGAAAACATTTATAAGTTCTCCGAACAAAATTATCCCGCGTGCGATTTAATGTCTGCTAATAGCGCACAAGAACTTAATGTAAATAAATTCGTTATCGATTCCGGCTGCACAAGACATGTAGCATTCGCAAAAGAAAATTTCATAAATTTCAAAACCGGAAATTTTGGTAGCATAATGATAGCGGATGGAAATAAACTAGATTCACATGGTATGGGTGATATTAAACTTTGTACAAATTCACCACATCAAATTATACTTAAAGATGTTCTTTATTGTCCTGAATTACAAAGTAATTTATTATCAGTTAAGAGAGCAACAGAAAACGACTTTAAAGTCATTTTTGACAAAGATTCTTGTAACTTTGTTAAAGACAATAACATAGTTTTAACAGCCGAGTTAAATAATAATTTATATGAAATTTCTCCTAAAGATGAGTACGGATATGCTGTCAAAACACAAATGTTTTGTGATAATCCGAATTGTATTACAACTTGGCATAAACGCCTAGGACACAAAAATTTTGAATCAATCAAATATCTTGTGAATCATAAGTTAGCGGATGGTATAACTTTAAGTAAGTGTAAACATGATAATACATGTACTAAATGTATCGAAGGGAAAATGTCACAATTACCTTATCCAAAGGTAGCATCAAATAGATCTAACGAAGTCCTTTCACTTATCCATAGTGATATCTGCGGTCCCATGAAGACGGAAACATTCTCAGGTAAAAGGTACTTTATTACTTTCATTGATGATTTTAGCAGGTTTACTATGGTTTATTTACTTTCACACAAATCGGAAGCCCTTGAAAAATTTAAAGATTTCTCTGCACTAGTAAAAAATAAATTTGGTAAACAAATAAAGGCCTTTAGATCGGATAATGCAGGGGAATATCTTGGGGAAAATTTTGAAGATTATTTAACCCTTAACGGTATCGAACGCCAATTAAGTGTACCATTTTGCTCACCTCAAAATGGTGTTGCTGAAAGAAAAAACCGTACCCTTGTAGAAATGGCGCGCACAATGCTGTCAGACGCAAATCTACCAAGACAATTTTGGGGTGAAGCAATTCTCACCGCCACTTATTTAACAAATAGGCTGCCAACCAAAGCAAACAATAACATAACCCCATTTGAACTTTGGAATAATCGTAAACCAAATTTGTCACACATAAAAACATTTGGTTGCAAGGCATATGCCTATGTAGAAAAATCTAAAAGGGCTAAATTCGATGAGAAAGCCATTGAAGGCATTTTCTTGGGATATGACCAAAGGAGCAAGGGATATAGAATATACATAGGGGATAATAGAGTAATGATATCTAGATCAGTAAAATTTCTAGAAAATGTAAAAAATGATACTAAACAAGACGAAAATAATATTTCGACCCCAACCGAAGTTGCACAAATTGAATTAGATGGTGATAAACATGACGCGGACGCAATTCCACATCAGAGTCAAATACAGCTTAGAAGATCGGGAAGAGAAAGCAGGGGAGTACCTCCCGATAGGTATGGAATTAGCGCCAACATGTGTCAGGTTGAGGAACCCAAAACTTGGGAAGATATAGAAAATATGAAAGATCCAAAAATTAAAAATAATTGGCTAGCAGCTACAGATGAGGAATTCAATTCACTTATGCAAAATAAAACTTGGGAATTAGTCGACCCACTTCCGGGAAAACATATTATAGGTTGTAAATGGACTTTTAAAACAAAACGCAATGCACGTGGAGAAATAGAACGCTACAAGGCGAGACTTGTTGCGAAGGGTTATTCGCAAAAATTCGGGTGCGATTATGATGAAACTTTTGCCCCTGTCGTGGCACACACCACAATAAGAAGTTTCCTAAACGCTGCTGTATATAAAAATTTAGATATAATTCATTTAGATGTAAAAACAGCATTTTTGCACGGAAACTTAGACGAGGAGGTATTCATGAAACAATCCGAGGGATATATAGTAGAAGATCAAAAGGAAACGTGTGTAAACTGAATAAGGCTATTTACGGGCTAAAACAGGCTGCTAGAGCCTGGCACCTAAAAATTAGTCAAACACTCAAAAACATGGGATTTAATCAGTGCACATCAGATTTATGCTTATTCAAACGAAATAAAAACGGAAATTTGTCTTATATTATAGTATACAGTGGCTCACAAAAGTGTTCGTACACTTTAAAAATTTGTACTAAAAAGAAATTTCCATGAAACTAAATTCGTATATGAAGTCGAGAAATTTTTTATATTATCTCCAAGTTATTCTAAATAACACACAACCTTTTTGTTTAACATTAAGGAATTTTTTTTAAATCTAAAAATGAAAACGGAAGATGCCACAGAAAGAAGACGCCACAAAAGTCTTCGTACACAGAAACATTTCCGGATAATTTCATTATTAAAAATATTGTTTGTCGCTTTATTTTTATTTTTGCATTGTATTGACATTTAAAATATCGCTTGGCTTTATATTTTGCAGAATTGGTCCGTAATATTATATTTATTAATTAAAAATGGTTTGTAATCGTAATGTCACGACTAATAGCGTTTGAAATTAGTTATTTTTCTTCATAATAGTAGTAAATCAATTCAAAATATTGCAAAATTGGTTAATTTATTCCATTCTATGGTGAAGAATGCGATAAAAGGCTTTGTAGAAAAAAAATGGATTGAAAACTAGGCATGAAAAGGTCGTTAATCTAAGTTAACGCAATGAGATCAAATACTTACAATTAGAAAAGTCTTAAAAAATCCGCGTTTAAGTGCTATAAAAGTTGCTACAGAATTTAATGAAACAGTTTCTACTTCATTTTCACTTGAAACTGTTCCACGAGTGGTGAGCCCAGCTGCATTATATAGGTATTCTGCCCGTAGAAAATTTTTTGTTAGGGCGAAAAACAGAAAGCTTAGGCTTTCTTTAGCAAAATCAATGATAAATAAACCCGAATCGTATTAAAATATTGTTTTATTTACAGATGAAATCTAGTATGCCATTCTTGGTTCAATGCGTGCATAATAGTATGGAGAAAAAAAAATTAAGAATTTAATTCAAAGAACTTAGTTGGAACAGTTAAGCATGGCAGTGGAGTTATCCTTGTGTGAGGGTGCATATCAGCATCAGAATTAGGTAATTTGGTATATATTGATAGCATAATAAATCACGATCTTTGTTCCAATATTTTAAAAGGCAATTTAAAATTATCAGGCCAATATATGGGTAACAGATACAACTTTGTTTTTTATCAGGATAATGATGCAAGGCACATGGCTCTCAACGTTCGACTCTGGCGTCTTCATAACTGTTCACAAGTTCTGAAAACATCACCTCAATTGCTGAATTTAAACCCGGTAAAACATATTTGGAGATAACTGGAAGTTAGAACACAAAAATACAGCATTGAAACAAAAAGCGAAGTAAAAACAGCAATGTTCAATGAAGGCATCAACTTTCATGCAGAAATTACAAAAACACTAATTAAATCTATTCCCAGGTGTTTGAAAAACTTTTGTGGGTGCTAAATAATATCCTATTAAGTACAACTTTAGAGAAATATTACAATATTTACAAATATACAGCGATTTTTTTAAAGTGTACGAAGACTTTTGTGAGGTAAATTTTTTGTTATTTTTTGATTAGTGATTTTTTCAAAATAAAGTTTTGCTATGTTTTCAAAATATTTTGTGTAATTTTGTTAATAATGAGTCATAGATCTTACTCTTAAATAACCATTCTAAAATATTAATTTTAATTAATTGATAGAGCCTTATTTCATTGAAATGCCTAAGTGTACGAACACTTTTGTGAGCCACTGTATGTCGACGATATTTTAGTAGCAGGAAAGAAAAGGGATACCGAAGAGATATACAAAGAGTTATCAAGGGAATATGAAATAAAATCGTTAGGTAAAGTATCGCATTATTTGGGGATAAATATCAAACAAACAGAAGATGGAAGTCTAATGTTAGATCAAGAAAATAAAATTGACGAAATTGTTAGGAAATTTAACTTAGTAAATTCTAAACCAACTTATACTCCCATGAATACGGATTATTTTAATTTAGATCCTGATAGTAAACTAATGAGTGACAATACCCTTTATCGACAAGCAGTGGGGGCACTCTTATATATCTCCACCATCACCAGACCTGATATATCTGCCTGTGTGAACATATTAGGTAGAAGAAATGAAAGACCTAGGGAAGTAGATTGGTTAGCAGTTGAAAAGGTTATTCGATACTTAAAAACGACCAAAGATCTCAAACTACTAATTGATAAGAATAAAGAGCCCGTCTTAACAGCATATTGTGATGCTGATTGGGCATCAGATAAAAGTGACCGGAAGTCCACTACCGGCAATATCTTCAAATTGGGCAACAACTTGTTAAGCTGGACAAGCAGAAAACAGTCCAGTGTCGCACTCTCCTCTACTGAGGCAGAATACATTTCTGTCTCAAATACCTGTCAAGAAATGGAGTGGTTACTGGCATTATTAACAGATTTGGACCTACCACAAACCTTACCGATTTCGATTTATGAAGATAATATTCCATGCATAAAAATCTCAAAGAATGAAAAACATTTATCGAGAAGCAAGCATGTAAGTGTTAAATACTACAACGTAAAAACTATGATAGAAAACGGAACAATTTGTCTACACTATTGCCCTTCAAAGCAAATGATTGCTGACATAATGACAAAACCCCTTGCGAAACCTCAGTTTGAAACCTTGAGATCTCAGCTGCAACTGAGGCTAGCACTTTGAAAACAAAAGTGGGGGTGATGGAAAAGACTTTTTTCTCTTCATTAAAAACCGATTTGTTTCCAAAGCACTCGCCAGATGGAAGCACCATAAAACTTTTTTGTCCTGAAACGAAGAAAAGAACTCTTTAAAAACTTTCTTTGACGTCACATTTTTTCTGCGAAGCTACACTCACTCAAAAATGATTCTAAGCTGGTGATGTTTACATTTTCCTAAAACTGTAAAATTCGGAAGCAAAGTATTCAGCTCCGATAATATTTCTTTAAAAAAAAAAACTTTAAGATTACAAACATTTAAAACTATTCTTAATTGTGTAATTACGTATGCTGTTCAGTGAATTTTTTTATTTGTATAATTAAAGAAGTCATCTTTCCCAAAACGGAAGTGAACAAATTATTTGTTCCATAATACACAGTAATAAAATAATAATATATTATTATTCCAGTAAATTCTACACAGGCCTAAAGAAGAAGAAAGTCATTATGTCCGAAGAAGATTCCTAGAAAGGTAGGCCTGAACTTATATACTTTCTTTTTATTGAAATATCACTTAACCGAAAAAGAACTCACGCCTTATAGATTTTGTCACAAGATAAATTGATTAATCAACGGAAGGATCGAAAAAAAATTGAGATGGCCGGAAAGAAAAGTTTTGCTCTAAGTAAAATGTCATTCAATGTTGTCCAAAACTATTAAAGATAAAAAAGTTGTGCATAACCACAAGATCAACAATGATTAAATTTGTGTAGTGAGTAATCATCTATTAGGACGCAATTAATGCTCATTCAATCAAATGGATGTATCAGTGAAATGTTTCTGCTAATGACGAACGTTTGATTCAGTCAAAACGGTAATATTTTTCATTTTTATGGGAGTGACAGAAATATTTTGCTCTTGACAGGTTATCAATTCTTTGTTTCTAAATTTACATTTAAATCTAAAATAAAATACATATAAATATGCATAAAAGTAATGTATCCTTGTCATTCTCATATTCCTTTATAGTGTATTATTATATTGGTATCTGTTATTTGGATATTACTACCTAAATAGTTTATAAAATTTTAAAAAGTATGACAGTCATAATTGTTATTCAGTAAGCATTTAATGTTGTTATCTTTGCTGAAAAACAACAGTGCTTTATTGATGCTCTAATTATGTCTATTATAAATCGCTAGCAAATAATTTAATGATCCGTTATATAATTTTTTTGCAATATTTCGTTATAAGAATCTTGTTCTCTTTTTTTTAAAAAAAAACTAGAGATATTTGGCCATCAAGTGATTGATGACCATCAAGTGATTTTTAATATGAAGTTTTATTTGTATTCGTATTAATGTTTTATTAATTTATTTGTTCTTTCATTATTTAAAATAAATATTATGCCAATTTGTATAATTTAGCGAATAGTTTGGCGAATTTGGTTGATGGGATAACCAAGTAGTACCAACCAATAGTATTGATAACAAATTGATACTGCTTGGTTATCCCGTCGACTAAAAAATTATCATCAAACTATAACAATAAATGCCAGTATTGCATTACCGTAAATGTATCATTCATTGACATTAAGTAGGATAAAGATGTTTGAAACATCATTAAGTGATTCTATTTCGAATTTTTATTTGTATTTTTTTATTAATAATCTACTAATTATTTTCCTTTTCGTTATTTAAAATAAAAAAATTCCTCAATATGTTTAATTTGGCTATTAGTTTGACGATTTGTATAATTTGGCGTAATTGGTCGACGGGATAGCTAAGTAATAAATTGGAATTTAATTCTGAAATTCGGCGTTAGATTTTTCGTCGACGGGATAATCAAGTAGTACCCAAAAATGTACTGTGATATAGTATCAATAGAATGAGGTAATAAAGTACAAAATTCTATAATATCTTGATTAAATGCCTACTGTATTCAAGTTGACGAATTTAATGTGATAAACAGTAATAACTGGATGAAATTGGGCAATTAATTTCTCCCCAGCGAAAGTTAAAATCTTCAATATTTAGGGATGTGAATCAGGATCCATATACCATATTATTAGTTACAGAAAGAATATTTGGTTCATTATTTACTATACATTTATGGCAAGTCTTACAAGATCCGGCAGAATGTGCATGCCAAACTAACGACATGACAAATTTTACAAAAATATAATTTTAAATTTCTTCGTGCATCTTCGACATTTAAAGCATTTTTCCAAGCACATTCATTCTCTGTCAAAATAGATTCTTCATGTCGTCGTTTTGGCACAGATGTCATATACGCACCACATTGGCGCTTTTTTCTTTTCAGATGCCAATGACATGCACGCACTGGGGTACTTAACTGGCGACAAAATGTCGTTATTTTGCTTCACATGGTAACCCGGATGTTGCTTACTTATTAATAAATTGTTTATTTACTTTTATTGTCTTTTTTCAAATTACATAAATTGTTTTGTTCTATAGATATAAATTAAACTTTTTAAAATTTATTGTTATTTACTTTTTAAAAATATGTATGGTAACTTGCATTCGAAAACGAAGTTTTTGCCAAATTGGCATCGGAAAAAATTGCACCAATGTGATGTGCATATGACATCTGTGCCGTCGTTTTTTACGCTGATATCTAGCCTCTTGCCTTTAAGATATATCATATTCGCGTTATTTTCATCCAGTGAGTATACGTTTTCTTGGCATTTTTTAATAATGGAGATAATATATTCCATAGATTGTTTAAAACGGCAAATTGCTTAAAATAAAACGGTAAATAATTTAAAAATAATACTACATGAACCAAAATAATAATAGATGTTTCATTTGGTTCAAATTTCAACCTTCGAAATTCAAACAACTCTTTATATAACGAATTTAACAATTAATTTTATTTGTTTACAATTCTTTTGTTGCCATCTTACAAAAAAATCATAACATAATTATTTTAATATGCATAAGTGTCATCAGCGCAAACGATTGTGCCAGGATAAAGAAAATACATTTTATTTATTTAATTAATCATGATTCTACCTGTAATTGCAAACTCCATGATTTCTTTTGTTCTGAAAACATACCTTTCATTTTTTATTTCCAAAATTTCGTCCTGAATAATGGAAAAACATGTAAAATAAATTAATTAAAATAATATTTTTTTAAAGGTTATTCTATATAAAAAAAATATCATTGTGCAAATCTACAGATCATAATTTATTATTGTATTTAATTTCAAGTTAAA
This sequence comes from Maratus speculifer, assembly GCA_964019185.1. Classification (NCBI taxonomy): domain Eukaryota; kingdom Metazoa; phylum Arthropoda; class Arachnida; order Araneae; family Salticidae; genus Maratus; species Maratus speculifer. The sequence goes on from OZ025291.1 coordinate 223,736,698, forward strand.
ATATTGAATAGTTTTTTTGTAAAGTATATGACAAAATATAATTTGAGTGGCCTAGTAGAGGATTCGCTTCGCTCATCCTAATTAAAACTGTACTGTTAAAACTTTTCCTTTTTTGCGAAAGCTCGCAGTTGTGTTTGAGCCTTATGCAGCGGATTTTATGCGTTACATTTTTGGCGTCACCTCCAGCCACCAAACTGCATCGCTATTCTTTTTTCACTCTATGCCTATTTTCCTTTTATTTCCTACATAAATGCGGTACTCGAGTTCCCACCATTAGAGAAACTGAAATAAAAATTACAAAAAAAAAAAAAAAAAAATCAATATTTCAAACATAGTTTGAGATACAGTTTTGTAACAAACTATATTTAAAAGTGTATTTTTTTTTCTCTGTACAATGGTGTAAAGGTTGAAAATTTGCTTTGTCTAGAAGCTTAAATATTTGCAAAAAAAAAAAAAAAAAAAAACAAAAAAATTGCAAAACCGAATTTTCATCGGAAAGTGTTGCCATTCAAAACATGACGTATGCGTTAAGCACAGATACGTTTGATCTTTATAATATGCATACATATGTATATATATATATAAATATGTACATTATATATATATTTATATATATATACATATATATATGTATAAAAAAAATTGAGAGTGGGTTAATTATTTTAACATAATTTTAAACTGTTTAATTTACACCAATATATGGATATTTGTCTAGTTATATCTATAGTTAAATAGCTATATTTTATAAATATATATAGGACAGTTGCACCATAAAATTTAACTAATAATAACACATTGCTCAGTGGTGCACAAAACAGGAATTTTAATATACATTAGTACATATTATCCCATTTTCAGCCAACATGCCTTTCGAATACAAAATATCTGCTTTCAGGTCATTTATTAAAAGAGCTTTTATGATTTGTTCAGATGACACATTAAATAAAGAAATTAATTATATACAGAAAATAGCTTTTGACCATGGTTTTCCAGCAAAATTTATAAATAAAATAGTTCAACAGTACAATACTCCTCCCACATCTGGCCAACGACAGAATAAACTTATGGTTTACAGAAAATTTCATTATATCCCTTACATATTTGAAAAAGTAAAAAAAAAATCGCACAAAAATATAACATAAAACTTGTCGCCATTCCTCCTCCATATCTCATCGACCTCGTTACAGATAAAATCGACAAAATTCTAATAGATCAAAAATCTGGTATTTATGAAATCCCCATCACTTTATCTAATAATCTTAAAATAGTCTACATCGGCATGACAACGCGGAAACTTTCAATTAGAATTAAAGAACATCGCAGAGATATAGAACAATATAAACAGAATACTGCCCTTGCTCGCTTCTTCTTGGCGAACAAGGGTTACCATATTGATTTTGAGGAAGCCAAAATCATAGTTCCATGCAATAACCCAGTTCAAGGTAAAATAATAGAATCCATCGAAATTATAGCACGAGAAAATAAACCATGTAATGATAATTTATCCTACAATATACCAAAAATATGGTTTAACATCATAAAACCTTAAAATTTTTATTTCCTTGCAATATTTTAATTTTTACTCACGTATAATTGGCAACATTTTTAAAATTTTAATTCATTTAGTTTTTAATTTAGTAGAAATATTATCTCTCGAACAAGATGCAAACGTAGTCCTTCCATTTCATATTTTCCTGAAGACGCCCGCAGAAGACGGCGCGAAACGTTGAAAGTTTTATTTTATTTTAATATGTACTAATGTATATTAAAATTCCTGTTTTGTGCACCACTGAGCAATGTGTTATTATTAGCTATATTTTAAATATCAAATTATTTTTAATGTTATTGATATAATTTTTGGTATTATTATTAATAATATTATTACTATTATTATTTTTTTATTTTAATTTTTTTAATTTTTATTCTTTAATTTTTATTTTATTTTATTTTATTTTTTAATTTTTATTATCCTATATTAAGATAATGAGTTTTTACCATGTAAAGTCACAATAAATGTTACTGATTAAAGTAACAATAATGTATTTTAAGTTATATGTTAATATGAATGTTATCTTCTAATTTTAATCATTTTATTAATTTAATTTTATGTTAATATCGATTATTAATTATTTTCTACGGTTCAATTATATTTCCATTCAGCTTTATCTTTTTTGCTTGTTATAGATTATTATTTTTACTTACTTTCAACTCCTTTTTGTAAAATATCTTTGTTCCTTGTTTAATAATTTGGTTTTTGTGTGATGGTAGTCCCAAATTCGTATTGTTTTGCTTTTTCATGGCAAATACGAAGATGAAACCACACACTCCATTTGTAGTTCCAAAGTATTTGGGACCTGAAGATTTTGCTTTGGTTCTACAAATTTCATTTGTATTCATATTATTCTTTTTTCCTTCCATGTTCAATGTGCTATAAGTTATTAAATTCAATGGTTAATTTCAAATGGTTAATATTGTTTACTATAATTCAATTTAATTCTTTGTTTTGGTTTATTGTTTTATTGATAAAATCCATTGGCGAATCTTGTCTACTTTTAATGGTATTATATATATATATATATATATATACACACATTATATATATGTACATACCGGGTGTCCCAAAAATGACTGATGGATTTTAAAATTCAATAACTTGCAAACGGTGACAGCTATTTAAAAAATTTTTGCAGGAGGGTTATGTATAATGTCGGGAGTTTTTTTACCGTAATTTTTTTTATTTTAGTTCGAACTTCAAACAATAGGTGGTGCTGACGGCGATTGAAGGCCAGCTGATCAGTGCTGAGTGAAGCGTCGACCTTGCCTTCAATCGCCATCAACGCCACCTATTGTTTGAAATTCGAACTAAAATAAAAAATTACGGTACAAAACTCCTGACATTATACATAACCCTCCTGCAAAAAATTTTAAATAGCTGTCACCGTTTGCAAGATATTGAATTTTAAAATCCACCAGTCATTTTTGGGACACCCGGTATATATAAACATATTTACAATCTATGATATCTACTAAGCATTAATAAATAAAATATTTATTTTTTAAGAGCTCTACTATTCTTCAGAGACAAAGAAGTTAATGCGTGTCATTAACAAGTTCCTAATTGATGAAATACATATTCAATAATTTATCTTTGCAGAATCAATTATAATGAAGATTTGGATCTGCTTTGAGAATAATTATCCCGTAAGCTTTCAATTGTTACAATTAAGCTCTAAAGTGGGTTTAACATTCAAATTAGTGCTCGCGATGGGATACGTATAGCAGCTATACGATTAAACGATATACGTATATCCGTATAATACGTTTTTCTGCTATACGGATACTTTCGAATATACGTTTAAGCGTATCCGGATACGTATAACGCGTATCAACTAAACGTATATTTAAGAATACGTATATTTAAAGTATACGTATATTCCACGTATCGTATCTAATTTAAATAATAGACTTCATAAGTCGTATGTCACTGAATTGAGAATAATTTGGAAATCGGTGGTGTTAAGACAGGAATCCGCTTAGTATGTCTTATATATAAGAGATCGAGCAATAAAAAGCGTATACTTTATAAAACATTTTGCAAAAAGTTCACAAAAAATCAGACTCCTGATTGGCCAATCTCGTTTCACTAACAGTGAAATATCTATCTGGATTCCGACCAAGATTGTAGAAATCGTAAAAAAGACAGCATGGTAGCACCACCTGTTAAACGATTTACACACAAAACTAATCAGAACCAATTTCTATCAGGCACTGCCTGAAAATATAGGGGAGACTGGGGCACATGTGAACATAGCTTTTTTCTCATAACTGGGTTAATTTCTATAAGCAAAACTACTCAATATAGTAAACAGTACTTTTTTTTACGCATGGTAATTTTTTTAATTATTTTTATAGCTCTTCTTACTTTTCTTAATAGTTTTATGAATTCCAAAAAATGTTCATATGTGCCCCAACGAAGGGGCAGCTGTAAAACACAAGGGCAATATGTGAACATAAGGAAAAATAATTATTTGACACGTTTTTTATTATCTTTTCCATATGTTACCACAATCATTAGTTGTACTATCTGTTAAATTCACTATGAAGAAAAATATATGTATATTTATTTAGTTTCTGAGTGAATGTTTAAGCAAAATATTATAAAATAAAAATAGATTGTTTTTTGAGGGGGAGAGGGGGGTTCGATAACTGATAAACTATTGTTGCAATAAAATAAAAGCTTAAAGAAGTAAACTTGAGAAAATAATAGAATTTAAATTTTGCTTAGGGCCTTTTGTTTGAGAAAGATTTTAGGGAGGGAGCATTTGGATAATATTTGTCGGAAATCTACCGAAATGCCAAAGAATTTCATTCCTATATTTACCTTATTTGCCTATAAATTAAGGATAAAAAAATGTTTTCCGTTTATAAGCTTCCTCCAAATTTAATTTCTTTTGCTTTTAAAAGAAAGGGTGGTGGAAGTCAATAATGAAGATTTCACAGTAGTTTAAAAATTTTATTTTCTTAAAATATAATTTTATTTTCAAAGCACCAAATAACATAGCTGTTTAAGAAATGGAGGTAAACTAATACTACAAGTTTGCAACAAATGAAATAGAAAAATTTTCAAAGTTGTTAAATGTAATATTTTTTGCATTAACGATGCATAAAAAATAGTATTGGAAACCGTTAAATAAAATAATATATAACATTTATTGCATTTTAGAAAACATTAAATTTATTTAAATTACAACTGAACATAAACGAGCTTGTTGCTTTTTATGTATTTGCTGACAGATATGTTTGTAAAAGTTTCTATACAAAATCAAGTTTATAAGACAGAAATGTCTTCTATTTCAATAAAATTATAGATAATGGAGCTGGCATTATTTTCATGAAGTTAACTAAAAGGAACAGAATAACTGAGTGATTATTGGAGAATTTAATGCCGTGTTCAGATCTGCTCCAACTAGACTCTTCATAAGTGTCCCACACTCCCACAAGAGTTAAAATGACAAATCTTTAACATTTTTCAATTTTAGCAAAAAAAAAATTATCATAAATATTTATTAGTATTCACAATATATGTTAAAACATTATTTTAAAAAAAATGAATAACTAAATAAAATTATTCTCTTAGCAAGTTGGAGATTTTATTTTTGAGTTCAGTTAAGCAGTATTTTGGCTCCTGGGGACAAACAAAATGTCGAAGAGCTTCAACAATGTTTTTCCAAATGTCTATAGGTGCTACTATCTTTGGTAATTTTTTGAAATAATAAGACATACAATAACTTGTGAAAATAGCAATGTTCTCATATGCCCCATTTTCACATGTGCCCCAGTCTCCCCCATATATGTTTCTTAATTCTGTGTATTATGTTTTGAGATAGAGCGCCCACAAATCTCATGTCACACACAGACAAAGTCACAAACTCACAGGCAGATATTTTTTTAAAAACATGTTTTTCGGACTCTCTCACCCTTAAAACGTGTAATCCCATCGAAAGTTTTCCCTTATTAATTAAATACTTTCTTCTTGTAAAGATACAAGAAAATATAAAAAACTAAGTACTGCGCCATAGGTCTTCCAAAGAATAGTTTGATTCTACCACAACTAATGTAAGACATTTCATAATAAATAACTGGAAAAAAAACCAAAATCTAAACTGAGGAACGTATTCAGATTTTTTTAAGTGCCTGCAAAACAAGTAGTAGCTAAGTAAACGCATCGCAGTTCTTCGAACAAAGAAACGCGATGGGGATACTCTACCGGATATTTCTCAATGTCGTTAATCCGCAGAAAAACATTAAAAAATCAAATTTCATAACTTGAACGAAAAACGTTTAAACGTTTATACGTTTAACCGCTTGCATAAGATCCGTATATACGGTGTACCGTATATGCTCTTTTGTGCTATACGTATAATCGCCGATGCCGTATTATACGTATAGCAAATCCGTATTTCGTATAATACGTATTATACGTATACTCGTATAAACGTATAATCGAGAGCACTAATTCAAATTGTCATTGTCGTTGTCATTATTACATCGTATTCGATTTATGGTTTTATGGACATCGCGATGACAATTTTCGACATTTTAAGAAGTCATTGCAATTTCTTAGCAAAAATTCTCATTATTTTAATATTTTATGCTAATTTATTTAAGCTAAAACTCAGGAATTGGAATAATAGAATTCAATTATCTTTAAAAGTCAAAAATCCCTCTGTCTGAGAATGATCCATGTAAAGAAGAACACCGTATAGTATATTTTAATGTCCATCAAATGATATAAAAAAATTATAAAATAAAATAAAATAAAATATCGTGAGAGTAAGACGGAAAATATTTGCAGTTATTTTAGAAATGTGATTTCGTTTTAGTTGCAAAAATTTTCTTTAGTTGTTCTTCATTTCATATACTATGGCAGTCATCCTGTGTAAACATAATAAAGAATACTGCCCAGTTAAACTGATGGCATTGAGCTCACAGGCTACAAATACTAATTGTACATTAAAGCCTTATATTTTCAAGGGTTAATTCCGTTCGAAAAAAAATTAAGAAGGGGAAACACCTCTTCCTTTTCCTCTTTTTTTATATTTAATCATTGAACCTCCTATACTATCAAAGACATGCTTTATCATATAAAAAATCTATATCCAAAATTCAGAGCAAATTAGATAATTCTTAATAAAAACCCATTTAGCATTTATATAATTTAAAAGGAGTTATCCCCCTCTTTTATACTTAACCATTAAACTTCCAAAACTATTCAGAGATTTGAAGGAAATCTGAAAATTCTGCTTGAAAAACCCATTTATATCAACTAACGGGGGGGGGCATTAGAACCCCTGTTCCCCCTATTTATACTTATTCAATGAACACCTAATAACAGTCACGGAATCGCCTCATCAGAATGATCCTAATCTAAATTTTGACAAAAACTTAATTCTGCTTGAAAAACCCATTTATATAAATTAAGGGGGGGGGCATTAGAACCCCTGTTCCCCCTATTTATACTTATTCAATGAACACCTAATAACAGTCACGGAATCGCCTCATCAGAATGATCCTAATCTAAATTTTGAACGAAAACTTAATTCTGCTTGAAAAACCCATTTATATAAATTAAGAGGGGGGGGCATTAGAACCCCTGTTCCCCCTATTTATACTTATTCAATGAACACCTAATAACAGTCATGGAATCGCCTCATCAGAATGATCCTAATCTAAATTTTGAACGAAAACTTAATTCTGCTTGAAAAACCCATTTATATAAATTAAGGGGGGGGGGCATTAGAACCCCTGTTCCCCCTATTTATACTTATTCAATGAACACCTAATAACAGTCATGGAATCGCCTCATCAGAATGATCCTAATCTAAATTTTGAACGAAAACTTAATTCTGCTTGAAAAACCCATTTATATAAATTAAGGGGGGGGGGGCATTAGAACCCCTGTTCCCCCTATTTATACTTATTCAATGAACACCTAATAACAGTCATGGAATCGCCTCATCAGAATGATCCTAATCTAAATTTTGAACGAAAACTTAATTCTGCATGAAAATCCCATTTATATAAATTAAGGGGGGGGGGCATTAGAACCCCTGTTCCCCCTATTTATACTTATTCAATGAACACCTAATAACAGTCACGGAATCGCCTCATCAGAATGATCCTAATCTAAATTTTGAACGAAAACTTAATTCTGCATGAAAATCCCATTTATATCAACTAACGGGGGGCATGATCCCCCCGTTTACCCTCTTATACATATCGAATGAACTCCAAAAACTAATCAGGGAAGCGCCTTGTCAGAATATACCTACATACAAAATTTCAAGTGGATCGGATATTTTTATCATGAGTTATCGCGTTACGCACGAACATACGAACATACGAACGTACATACAGAACGGACGGGCACATAAGCTCTCAGGCTATGATAGCCTGTGAGCTAAAAACTGAATTTGAAATATAATATATTATATGCAGTAAATTTTTCATGTGTTTTTGCCTTTATAAAGTATGTCTCTTGCCTATTTTTTGTAAACTTTCTTTTTCCGACAATGATTATTATTTATAATTTTGGTTATGTGCTTCTTGATGCAAAATAATAAAAATAAAAATAAATACTAAAAAAATAGTAAAAGCAATAAAAAAAATGGTTTAAAAAAAGCACTATAATAATAATAAAGAAAGCAGAGGTCTAAGTTACTGATCATATTTTAATAGTTCCCTTGATTAAAAACATGTAGTAGGTAGTTTATCATTTTGAAATAAGTATCCGTTCTTTTCTTGGAGGTTCATGTTTTGTATAATTTTGTTTGTGGAAGCTGATTCATGCAAAGTGTAGTTAATCCATTATAAAAGTGTTTTTCATAGGTTTTTTTTTTTTTTTTTTTTTTTTTTGAAAATGTTAAAATGAGAATACATTGTAAGGCATAATTCAGATATCTTCGGATATTCCTATAAACAACTTATTTTGAGTTTATTTTTCCTATTCTAATCAAATATTTTTGAAAAGAACTGGTTTATAAAACTTTAATGAATAGCGCCCTGTTTTTTAAAAGGAAAATTTTATTTGCTGTCGGGTTGTTATGACATCACAATCTTGTTTGCCTTAGAGAACAGTAATGAATACAATGCTTTTTTTAACTCTTTCCAACATAGTTCTAAGTGTTTAAGACTTCGGTTTGTCTGGCCGTCTCATCTGTCCATCTGATCACGCTGTAACTCTTATAAATATACTCGAATTGCCCTGAAAGTTGTACAAGTTATTTACGCTTACCCTAGCACGAATTCTATTTCAAATGAAGTTTAAAGCATGTTTAGTAAAGCATAGAGACAGTCAAAAATATTCCGTATTGTGCTATGGCGAATGGGAAAAAATCGTTTCAACTAAATTTTACAAAGTTGTGAAGCACTTTCAAACATAACAAAATTGGCATGCATTTACAAAGAGCCCTAAAATATGCATTATGTAGAATATGCGGTGCAAAGAATAGTTTTTATTCATGCACAGGGCCATACAAAAGAATTCTATTATATAATGACATGGAGGAATTGATTGCGGCATATTTTAACTATATTAAATCGTATCATGCATAATGAAATTAATATACTTCTCTCAGGCTTAATCTAATTTATTTCATACATCATACGAAATGCTTAATATTAACAGGGACACACACAAAATATTTCAAATATTCTATTCTATTTGAAATATTGTATTTTAGCGATGATGGCAGGAAATGCATCTTTTTGAAATACAAGGTTTTAAAAATTTTGGAATACTTATTTGATTATGGACAATAACACCTTATTTCTCAAAATAACGAACTTTTTAAAAATATTTCAGGAAGTATTGAAAGTGTTTCATAATCTATTTTTAAGCATGATTTTTCTTATTTTTTAATCCTGTCTTTGAAAATGCAAGAAACAAAAACAGAGCATATGTTAGCTTACGCGCCCGACGTTACCAGGTTCGTGATGAATGACCTTTAAATAAATTTCAAATTTGTGCGATTTTATGTTTCAAAATCTATTTTATCTGAATTTATATTTTTAATTCAAAAAAATTCCAGTATAAAGAAGTATATGCTATTTGGGGTTTTATGTTCTGCGTAATTTGATTTTAGAAATCTATGTATTTTGAAAGCGAACAAAATAACAATGAACCTCTCAGACTTTTACTGGATTTGTCGAAATTTTCATACATTTTATATTGTAAAAATACATTTCTACCTATCCAAACGTTTCATATTATTTGTAGATGATGTAAATCTAATCTACCGAGATGCTCTTTACAGGTTATGAATACGGACGTTTAATTATTTTTAGCATAGAAAAAATAGAATGCAATAGAGTGCAATCTCTGAGAATGCAAAGTGACCTGAGTTCGCCAGTGTAATTGAAAGAATTCTAATTCATATTTTCTAAAACCGATTACACTATCGATTTGAAAAAGCATTCAGATTTAAGAACATACTTTAGGTTTGTTGGTGCCTTTGTGTCTTGAAAAAGCGTTGCAAAGAGTTGGAAAACTGTTTTCGGAAAAAAAACCTTCCTTTTTAATTTTTTTTAAGCTTGTAAACTGAAATATTTTCTGCCCAATTGATTTCAGCATAAGAGCACGATCATTTAAAATACGTCTTCAGGCGTTAATTATTATCGATTGTAATTGTTTGGCACCGATTTCAAAAAGTAATTCATTACTTTTTATAAGTATATATTCATAAATTAAATCAAAAAATATGTAAATTAATTTTTTGTAAAAAATATTCTTTCGAAAACCCATGTTTGATGGCTATTAAATTCTATTCATTAAATTTAACCATTTTTATGCCGGTACATGATATCCTATGTGTAGTTATTGGATAACGGTTCATCATTTGGGAATTTTAGATATATTTCTTTTTAGCGCGTTTTTTGAAGTTGACTTTATATATCTTATACTATAATGCGACCAAAAGTTGTGTGTGTGTGTGTAAATTTTATCTCAAAAATGGCTCTAACGATTTTCGTAAACATTTGGATTTAACCATTTTCGGGCACGAGAAGACGATTGGGCTAAGTCACATGTTCGAGAAAATTCAATTATTGGGTCATTTTGGGTCATAATGGGTCAGGATCAAGCTATTTATATCTAGAGAACGGCTGGATCGATTTTAAGGAAATTTTGTATCCAATCGTTTTTTGACACGAGAAAACTATTGGGCTGGGTCACATGTTCGAACAGTTTCGATTAATGGGTCGTTTTTGGGCCATTATGGGTCAAGTCATTTTTACCTAAAAAACGGCTCTAACGATTTTGGCCAAATTTTATATTTTATCATTTTGGATTACAAGAAGACCATTGGGTTAGGTAACATGTTCGAGAAAATTCGGTTAGTGGGTCATTTTTGGGGGCATTGGGGGTCATGCTATGTTAGTCATGCTATGTTTTTATATAGAGATTTTCTCACTCAATTTTGACTAAAAATTGCATTCTATGGTTTTCGGGTACGAGAAAAACATTGGGCTAGGTTACATGTTCGAGAAAAAATTTTAATGGGTCATATTGGGTCATTAACGGTCTGGGTCAAGCTATTTATATTTAAAGAACGGCAGAATGAATATCATCGAAATTTTGCCTGTAAAAGTTTTTAACACGAGAAAGCTAATGGGCTAATTCACACGATCGAGAGATTTTGATTATAAGAGTCATTTGTGGGTCATTATGGGTCATAATGGATCATGGTCAAGCTATATCTTAAGAACAAGTGGATCGATTTTAACGAAATTTTGTATACAGCTTTTTTTGTCACGATAAAACTATTGGGCTGGGTCACATGCTTGAAAAATTCAGATAAGTGTTTCTTTATTAGGTCATTATGGGTCAAACCAATTTTATCTAAGAAGGGCTCTAACGATTACCACAAACTAAAATTTCCAAATTTTGTCGCCCAAATTTTGTATTCCACAGTTTTGGATTACAAGAACACCATTGGATTAAGTCACGTGTTAGAGAAAATTCGTTTAGTGGATCATTTTGGGGTCATTGTGGGTCGCGCTAATTGTATCTAAAAAATGACTTGCTCAATTTTGACTAAATTTTGTATTCTACTGTTTTCGGACATGAGAAAATCGTTGAGCTAAGTCACATGTTCGAGATCATTCGATTAGTGGTCGATACAAAATTAGTCAAAAATATTGGTTTTCAAATTCTGAAAGAATTTTCTAGATATTCTTAATGGGAGCCAAGAAATATTCAATCAATCAAAGAACATAGAATGCTCTAGAAAACAAAATTCGATCAATCGGGCTACGTAGCAGCATTTCATAATAGTTGGCAATATTTAGCGAAATAATGGTGACATTTGCAAAATTTGTGCCGAAAAAATGAATTTAAAGATTACCAATGTACCAATTGTCCAATGGTTTTGTTGTTACTGGCGTGAATTGAAATTGATAATATATAGAGAAGTTTGGCTTTTAAGATCTGAAAGAATTTTCTAAAAATTCCCAATAAGAGCTGAGATACACGATTCAACTAATCAGAGTTTATAGAATTTTCTCATAAATACCATTGTACCAATACTATATATCAACATTTTTCAACAGTTCGCAATATTGAGTGAAATAATGGTTAAATTTATGAAATTTGATTCTCAAGATTACCAATGTAAAAATACATTTTTTGGCGCCAAATGCAAAAAATATCGCCAAATGCAAAAAAAATCGCCAAATTTGAGGACATTTGGCGATAATATAATAATAGAGCGAGAATTTCATTTTATATAAAATTTAATACAGAGTTTACTTTAACCGAGTATGACTGGGTGTTCTCCGCTAGTATACATAAATATTTGAAAAAGTTTATTTTATTGAAGAAATGAAATGGAAACAAAGAATGAATTGATGAGGACATTTTAAAACTTATTCTTAATGTCAAATTTCAACAAATTCCATCTCGTTGTTCTTCATTCACCTGCAAATAAATGTAAATTAGAAGATATTTTCCAAATTCCATCTGAAAAACAAAGATGTTTTCGTTCTGCCAAAATACTTATTGATTTTCGTGGCCTTTACTGTCATCTACAATAATTACAGTGATTAATTGCATTTTTTTAAACTTTATTTCCATTGTCAACGAACGGAGAATATTTTGGTTAAGAACAAATTTTATAAATTAATGTCTTAGTACAATTAAAATCATTTTAAAAACACGTCGTGTTAGAACTTAACGAAGGAATTTCAATTAGTTATTAAATATATAAAAAAAACATTGAGAGAAAAATAAAATGTTTAAAATCTAATGAACTTTCGACACGTATTAATTAAAATAAAACATTCAAATATTAAAAAAATTTTGTCATAAACGTATTTAATAGACTTCTGAAAATATAAATATATACAAAATGAACGGAAATGTTACAAAATTTCCTACATTTCCTAATGTTTATTTCTTCGGTACAGGAAAATATACGCTTTCATGTGAATGATATTTTCATACAAGAATTTAACATAAAACTAAAATTTGAAAAAAACTCTTTATGCTTTATAAGAAAAATATATGTTTTTAACATATATTTTCCGAAAAAATTTGTAGATTCTCGCAACTTCATTTTTATAAAATTTTTCATCATCTTAATTGAAGTTTTTTAACAACAACAAAATAAAAAATTATTCGCCATCAAATCTTTAAAAAGTGAAACATTTTGAAAACAATTCCGGCTAAGCGTATGTTTTTGAGCTGTTTTTAACTTACAAAAAAATAAGAATTTAATATATTTTCATAAATATCAAAATAGCTTTTCTCCACGAAAGGTTATAACATGATTCATTATCTACCTACTTCTCACATAAAGAAAACACTTTACTTGTTTAAAAAACAGTTTATGGCCACACTTCCTCAAACAATTTAAATTTTCTTCTAGGATTATTAGCTTAGATTACTGACAAATTGAAGATAAAAATATTTTAATAAAAGGATAATATTTAACTATGCGTTTAAGTAAAAATTTTTAAATAATACAAATAATAAATTAATCAAATATTTTTTGAGCCAATGTTAAATTTAAATTTTCTATAATTAATGAAGTTTTTCTGCGGAAAATATTTTGAAATTCTTATCATACCTGCTTTATATGTTCTATCAAAAAACTGAAGGGGCGAGCAAAATAGTGAAGAAAACTTTGCGCAGTGAACAGCGTGGGTATAAAATGTAGAGAACATACAGATGGAGGACAAAATAATACGAACACCTGTGAAATAATGGAAAATCTTTATTAATAGGGGGTTGAACCACCCTTTGACTGAAGTACATATTTAATACGACATGGGATAGATGCATGAAAGTCATTCACAATATTTAAAGGTTATTAAGCCATTTCTGCTGCAGAACGTCCTCTAATTCAGAAAAGCTGGTAGAGGAGGAAATCAGAAACGAAGTTTGGACTTCAAATATTCCCTTAAATGTTCAATAATATTCAAATCTGGAGACTGAGTGGCCAAGAAAAGATGTTCAACTTTACCGTCATGCTCTTCGAATCAAGCTTGAGCACACCTAGCAGTGTGGATAGGGGTGTTGTCGTCTTGAAACAGTGGTCGCTCTCCAAGAATACAGTCTAGATAAAAGGGTGGACATGATCCCCTAGATTACTTAGATAATGCTTAAATTTGATTCTTCCATTACGAAAAACAAGTGGCGCAAGACCGCGCCAAGATATCGAACCCCATATCACAATCGAGCCATCTCCATGCTTCAATTTCTGCTTGAGGCATTCAGGATTCAACGCTTCTCTGGGTGTTCTCCAGACATAAACGCGTTCGGTAATCTAAAATAGGGTGAATGACGATTCATCTGACTCTATTACCTGTTGCCACTGCTGTGGTGACCGCCCTTTGTGATATCCGTACCATTGGCGTCACTGGAAAACATTAGTTGCTGTCACCAAGAATTTTCGAATTGCCACTCTGCCATAAATGCTCAAAGCATGAAGTTCCCTTTTGAGAGTTTTTGTTGAAACGGGTTCCTGGAGATACCTGTTCATTTCGGATGTTATCTCGGATAATGTTTGCTTATGTTTTCGTGCTAATGTGCGCTTCAAGACTCGTCTATGCCTATCGCCAAGCTTGGACTTTCAGCCACTGTTGTGTTTTGAAGACGTCGTCTTATACTCTTTCTTACTCTGTCATAATGGCTAATACCGTACTCCTTGCAAACCCCAAATGGTGTGCTGTTTCTATAAACAATGTTCAACTTAAACTCACTCCGACAATCATTCCTCTTTGGAACTCTACAGGCCTCATATTTCAACTTATCACAGACAGTTCGATAGATGCATACAACGCAGGTGACTGCTGTTGAGAGGCTATACTTTCCTCTTCACGCTCATTAAGTGGCACGCTTCTGTTGCAGGTGGCGCGGCTGTACTACAGGTGTGAAATACATCATACTTTTTCACAGGTGTTCTTATTATTTTGTCCTCTATCTGTATGAATCAATGCGTAATAGGGTGGGTCGAAAAAAAAATCTTTTTTCGATTTTCGATGATTGGTATTTCGGAAAAGTTGCCATTGGTGGAGCTAAGTTCATAGAAGAAAAGGGATATTTTTGAATAATTCCTTCACCTGCCGCAAATGACTTGAAATATTGTTCAAATCCTGATTTCTGATTTTTTTTCTTTTTTACCGAAAATTAAAAAAATGTAGAATTCAATTTATTTTAGTTGAATTTACTCGAAATATTATGTTAGTGTATGAAATGTTTAAATAAGCTCTAATTATGTATCATTATGTATGTGTATTTTTTAATAATTACGCATTATTTAACAGTTATATGTATTTTGAATTACGCGATTTTTACAAGCTTTTTGAGCATAACTGAGCAAAGATTATAAGTATTGTTTAGTTCGTTCGTCAGTTTCTCTTTTTAGCACTTTCCAACAAACTTGAAAAGTGTTTATACATTGGGTGTGCCTGTCCGTCTGTCCGCGCTATAACTTCTCTTAATACACTCGGAATGACCTGAAATGTTTGGATGTTATTGATGTTTACCCTAGCACGAACACTATTTAAAATGAAGTTTCTATCATGATTATTTTATTTACAGGGAGAGTCAAAAATTTTCAATTTTATTACGATCTATGGAGAAAAATCGTTTCAAAGGAATTTTCAAGATGTTACACCCTGTCAAACATATTAAAATTTATATGCATTTAAGAGGTGTACTAAAATATGCATTCTACAAAGTATGCGGTGAAAATATAGCTATTATTCATTTACAGGACCACACAAAAGAATTCTATTAGATAATGGTAAAGAGGGGAGTTGTGTGCGACATATTTTAAATATATTAAACTGTTTCATGTATTATTAAATTGATATATGTCAAAGAGGCTTAATATAAATCATACGATACTGTCTTGCATAATATGAAGTACATAGAATTTACAGGGATACTCAAAAGATTTCAAATAGTATATTCTTTCCGAAGTACTGTAAATGTATTCGATAATGGCTGAGGGATGGATGAAATGCATTTTAATTATGCTATGCGCGTTTAAGTTTCACTAAATCTATGCACATTATATGGTGTGTATAAATACTATAGTTGATATACAGGGCTACCCAAAAGAGCTCGCCAACGTTACTGAATATGAGCGAAAATTCTTAAAGGTGGTTCTCAAATAAGTTATACATATTTACACTGAACTGTATTCAATTTACTAAGAAATGTTTGCAGAATATAGATAAACTGATATACAGGACCGCGCTAAGAATTAGGTAAATGGACGCCTATGGGTGATAATTTATGAAAATGGGATTTCTGTTGTTTTAGGAGTTTTTTAGTTTAAAATAAATTTTAGCTTAATACTGAAGTGTAATAAAGGTACAATGTAAACTACAGGGCTGAACAAAAGTATTCAAGTATGTTTCCATCTATTAGCATAAGTTGCTAAATAAGAAATTTGAAGCTACTAGGCATTTTCTTGCTAAATCAAATTTTTCCATTACATAGTATGTATATCAACTGACAAATCAAATACAGAGCTGTTCAAAAGTATTCAAATGCATATTTGGCTATATACTCTTATTTCCCAAAATAATGAAGTTTTGTCAAAGATTTCATGAAGTGTTGGAAAGTACTTCATAATCTATGCTTAACGCATGATTTTTCTTACTTATTTGCTTTTATTATGTATTTTGTTCTTCCTTTTGTTTTTCAATATGCATTCATAGTGACATATTTGGATGACAGAACACAGCATCTCTTGACAGCAATTCTGGAGAGAGAGAAGAATGTGGAGCTGTAATCAATGAAAACACGAAAACATAATCAGATATCATGAAGACAAGTGAGGAAATAGGAGATGGGGTGTTACTTATTGTTCTGTTCTAAAATTCAGATTTTGCCAAGAGATTCAAATAGTGGGAACTTTAAAGGAGGCATTTCTTCTAAATCAGAATTCGAAACAGGACATTCAAAAACAAACACTTTAAAACTCATATTTCTTTTTCACACACCGTTCGTCGCATTTAGAATTGGTATATAATATAGATGAACTGCGTTAAGAGCTTCATCTGTGCTTCAGAATGCAGGAAGTTTGACACCAGGGAATAAGGGTCTCGTTATCGGTAAAGATAAGGTTAGGAGACCGAAAAAGAAACTTGGAAAGAAGGTAAAGGAGTACAAGATCTTGAAAAAAAATGCCAGCATACATTTTTGTAGCAGAAAAAATGAAACATTCTTCATAGAAAAAAGAGGAACAAGCGGTTCTGGTAACTGCGGAGAAACAATAAAATCATTAAATAATTTAATAAACCAAACCTGAATAAACCCTGCAATGGAGAAATTTAAGAAGAGAACTGCAACATTTAATATATATTCGAGCTTCCACTCAAACATCTGTGGTTACTGCGTCCGGTTACTGTGGGGGAAGGGATTTCTGTCGCCAAATGTAGCGAACTTGGCGATGTATCGCTAAATTTGGCAAACAAAATTAATCACGAAATTTTAAGTCATTTTGTCGATATCTATACATATAATAAAACAGTAGGACCCGGTGTGTCTATACATTGAAGATAATTGACAAAAATGGAGTCAGGGCGATAAAAGAAAACCAATGAAACACAAAAAAAATTTTTTGAATTTTTTGTCTGTCTGTCTGTCTGTCTGTCTGTCTGTCTGTTTGTTCGAGGTTATCTTCGTAACTACTGAATGGATTTTTATGCGGTTTTCACTAATGAAGAATGCACACTCCCGGGCAGTGTATAGGCTTTGTTTCATCAAAATCGGACAACAGACAAAAAAGTAACAAAAAGAAACAAAAGAAACTATTAGGTGCGCTGCTCACGTTTTTTAGTACATAACGTTTTTTAGTACATATAAAATCCAATAGATGTCACTGTGCGATTTTAAAACGCGCTATCGTTATGTTTTCGCCAGTCTACTTAAGTATGAGAAAGTTTCAAGCTGGCTGTCGTTCCATGTGGTTTAGTCGGTAGAACGTCAGTGCGCCATACTGATGGCCCGGGTTCGATTCCCAGCATGGAATTTTTTTTCACTATGTTGGCATTAACGCCTATAAGCAATTAAAAGAATTTGAAATATTGTATTCAAGGCGAATTTTCTCTCTGGGAAAATTTCCTTGCATTAATATGTCAGTGTAATTTTTTTTTCGATTTAATTTTTTTTTTCGAAACTTTGTTTTTCTTAAAAAATTACAGTAAATATTTGATATTTCCCAACGTTTTTTGAATGATCGACTTGCTTTTTTTTTTTTAATGTATGTCTGAACCTTATCTAACTACTTCTTCAAGATTTCTTTAGATAAACCGACCAGCGTAGCGGGCGAAGGCCGCTAGTATCTAATATTTCACCAAAATCCCACAGACTTCCATTGTAATCCATTAGGGTTTACTTGCTTTTAGAAAATTAACAAATTAAAATATCTTAATGTAACGAAAACTAATATTAGCTTATGAAGCTAGCATAATTGTACGATTTACATTATTTTTGAGCACATTCACTAACTACTTGCAAAATACGTGACAAAATGTAAATATAAAGTTAATGAGTAATGGGAGGTCTTAAAAATGGGATTTCAAAATATGGCACTATACCCATATTTGAGAATCCCTGGTAGTGCCATATTGGGAATTCCAGATGGATTGCTAATACTAGTTACTGACAAAAAAAAATGAATTTCAATCAAAAGAAGTAATTAGCAAACATTAATATAAACAAACTGAAATCTATACATATAATAAAACAGTAGGACCCGGTGTGTCTGTACATTGAAGATAATTGACAAAAATGGAGTCAGGGCGATAAAAGAAAACCAATGAAACACAAAAAATTTTTTTTTGAATTTTTTGTCTGTCTGTCTGTCTGTCTGTCTGTCTGCTTGTTCGAGGTTATCTTCGTAACTACTGAATGGATTTTTATGCGGTTTTCACTAATGAAGAATGCACACTCCCGGGCAGTGTATAGGCTTTGTTTCATCAAAATCGGACAACAGACAAAAAAGTAACAAAAAGAAACAAAAGAAACTATTAGGTGCGCTGCTCACGTTTTTTAGTACATAACGTTTTTTAGTACATATAAAATCCAATAGATGTCACTGTGCGATTTTAAAACGCGCTATCGTTATGTTTTCGCCAGTCTACTTAAGTATGAGAAAGTTTCAAGCTGGCTGTCGTTCCATGTGGTTTAGTCGGTAGAACGTCAGTGCGCCATACTGATGGCCCGAGTTCGATTCCCAGCATGGAATTTTTTTTCACTATGTTGGCATTAACGCCTATAAGCAATTAAAAGAATTTGAAATATTGTATTCAAGGCGAATTTTCTCTCTGGGAAAATTTCCTTGCATTAATATGTCAGTGTAATTTTTTTTTCGATTTAATTTTTTTTTTCGAAACTTTGTTTTTCTTAAAAAATTACAGTAAATATTTGATATTTCCCAACGTTTTTTGAATGATCGACTTGCTTTTTTTTTTTTTTTAATGTATGTCTGAACCTTATCTAACTACTTCTTCAAGATTTCTTTAGATAAACCGACCAGCGTAGCGGGCGAAGGCCGCTAGTTACAAATATATTCAGACATTTCAAGAGCATTTACCTTTTTCAAAAAACTGACTCTTGAAAATATAATCTGAAAAATATTCCACACTTCGAACTACAACTGGTGGAGTATCAATACAAAAATCGATAGGATTAAAACTTTATCTACCAAATTATTTATCCCGAAATTGATCCACCTCAATAATTATCTTCTTTAATATCTGAAGGCATACTGGAATTTTTAGATAATACTAAGGTGGAATTTAGATACTTTTTTTCATTAAAAATGACAAAATATATCTGTAGTTATATTTTTTGTGAAATTTTTACAAAAATAATCAGATTTATTAACCAAAATTATTCTTTTGAAAATGTC
Organism: Maratus speculifer; assembly: GCA_964019185.1. NCBI lineage: Eukaryota > Metazoa > Arthropoda > Arachnida > Araneae > Salticidae > Maratus > Maratus speculifer. The sequence goes on from OZ025291.1 coordinate 223,756,629, forward strand.
ACAATTATTTAAAAAGGCAATAATTTTAAATGCATCATGATCCTCTATCTATAAACAGAAATGCTTTTGCAGTTGAATATGTTTCATATAATTTTGTTTAAAGAAAATAAAGAAACATCTATAAAAATGAATAATAAAACTACCACCTTTTTGGAAATATTTAGCTTCAACTGTTTCTCTATTCTATCTAAATTTGATCGAAAAGAGTGTTTTGTGTTGAAAAAATAAAAAACTTTTATTAATAGACAAAATAAATAAGTTTTATATAAAGTGCCCTTCATTGGTACTTTAACCACTTAACCGTCGCGCCCGAGACATTCACGGGTTGCAAGCTTAATGGCTTTTATTCAGACTTGTTTGATTCCCACCAGTTTTTTTTAAGTAGTGTAACTGGTTTTATTCTCGTATTATTTTACTTGCCATTAAATAATAAGAAATTTTTTTTGAAAAAAGGGGTGGCAATAATGAATTTGAATTTTTAAACCGTAATTCAATTCGACCATTAAGTGGTTAAAGTATCGTCAGCTCATAAAGGGTTAATGCGAACGCACTGCATTCTATTGAGTAAGCTTGAAAAACTATTGTTTGAGAACTTTGTCACTAGAATGCGTCTTCTCCTTTACAAGATATAAGATAGTACCATATTAGGAGACTATATCATATTTTTGCACTTTACCTTATAAGCCAAAGTCTTTTAATGTCTAAATAACAAAAAACAGAAAAGCGCCATACGAACCGGCACGGCATACAGCTATTACCGCGTTTGAAGCATAAAAAATATTGTTCTAATTTTATTAATTTTCTCCTTAAAAAGTCACACTGTGTAACTTATGCATACTTCTAATAAATAGAAAATACCCTCAGTCTGCTTTATGTATTTGTAGTAGGTATTTTTTTAAATATCATTTTCCGTGAATTTCTTAAAAAATGTACTTATTATAATATCAAAGTTTTTTAAAAGATTACAAAATATCTTTTAAATCTGAAAGGTTGTCAATGAATTTTACAGCACAAAATATATTTTGAGATGATTCAACTTGTATCAATAAAAGTTTAATGTATTTTTAGAACATAAAAATCTGCTGAAAGGTTTTCTTGAAGGTAATTTATTTCAGATTTTCTGCTATTTGAAGCATGAAATAAAAATATAAGATCAGAGAGCAATTTCCTTCTTAAAGAAAACATTTCTTACACTTCTAGAGCAGTTTGCAGTAAAACTTCCAAGAAATCGTATAAATTTCCATCTGGTTGAGTTTTATAACAGATTAAAAAAATATATGTCTATAATTTTTTTTAAAAATAAATATTTAAAAAAATTTTTTTTTTTTTTTTTTTTGCATTGAAATGAAAAGATTTGCGTACCATGACCAATAAACGTTTGTTACAAAAAGGAATTTTCAAGCTTTATGCTTAGGATAAGATCATTTTCTCATGTTAAAATATAAACGCAATAGAGTATAATTTGCTTAATAAAAGCATAAACTTTGCTATGGAGGTCCAATTTCAATTTTAGAGAGGGAGGCGGCAGCACAGAAATTATCTCATCTCATTTTTAGCGGTTGACTCGTAGGTTTAATACTGTGCTTTCCTTCACCCAAAAGTATGGAAACATGAAGAACTGGAAGCAGGAAAACATATTGCTAAACCTACGTTACCATGCTAATTCTTATTTTTTGAAAAAAAAATGTGGTTTTCAAAGAAATAATGAAATTAGGTGGAATTTCTCCCTTTTGCAAAATGTTACAGGACGTCCAGAACATCCAGCACAGGACATCGACCAAAGACTTATTAATCTCCTCTTTCTCAACTTCACTTAAACCCGACTCTCCCAAATCAACTGACACTGAAACAGGCTCTTTCTTACTCACATTCTCATCATTATTCACGATCAACGACTTTTTAAAGAAATCCAAACTAATTCCTCTATCTTTCATATAATCGACACCAACTATACAATGCACTGTTAATCCATCTAACACACAAAACTCCCAACATGTCTTAACCGAACGAATTTCAACTTCTAAATCTATTGAACCCTTATTATCACATGCTACTCCCTGCGCCGACTGAACCACTAGATTTGACCTCTTCAACTTTTTATACGAAAAATATTTACGATAACAATCATAAGAAATGAACGACTTATCTGCTCCTGTATCAAAGACACTCTTAACGACAATACCATCTAACACAATTAACACTTCAGGTAACTCAACCGGATTAATAGTAACTTTATTTAAACTCACAGAAGACTTTTCCAACCTCTGAACACATCTCTTTTGCATTGACCTACCTTCAAAATTCTCATCCGAAGTTAATCTCCTTACTTGCGAAGAAACATTCTTGTCCCGTACTCCCCCCTTTCCGATCATAAACACTATTCTGCCTATTTCCGTACATATATCTATCATTACTTTTAAAATTATTAGCACCACCACAATTCCTACTACCAGTATTCGACACATTACGACCAAACCCATAATTTCCATTACTCAAATTATTATCTAGAAATCGCTGTCCCCCTTTCAAAAAATTACGCTCTCCCTCATTTCTCCAATTACTTCCCGTGACAGGACTCTGTCGAGGGCTACGCGAATCCCGTTGATCCGAGCTATGCCGAGTCTCATACTTCGATAAAATTTAATGCATTTCTGAAAAGTTCTTAGGTGCTCTAATCTCGATATAGTCCTGCATATTCGCATTAAAGAGAGGAAGCACTATGTCCAATAATTCCTCAAATGTGATATCTAAATCCAATTTATTCTTCAATTCAAGCTTACGTAGGTAAAACTTTGATGCTGATTCGTAAATATTCTGCTTATTGCAGTAAAATTCCTTCCTCAAAATACTCTTATCTTTAACGCTAGGAAACGCCTTTTTCAACTCAATCACAGTCTGCTCAAATCTTTTAGCTTCATCATTAATCAAAAATTTTCCTATATTTTCTAAGCACAAAAGTGCTTCGCCCTTGAGAGAGCATTTAAGCACTATATATCTATTTTTCTCAGGTATATTATTGAACAAAATATAATCATCTAATTGTACTAGAAATTCACTAACGTCACCTACACCCGTAAAATAAACACGTGGCACAATATCACAATGTCCGACTTTTCGTTGGGCGCCATTTGTAACGGTTGGGTGCTCGTACTGGGTGTTGAATGCAGACATAACTCAGAACATAAGATAAAAACAGTTTATTTAAAAACGATTAGGGCTAAAGGGACGTGGAGCAGTTCTGTAATTTTAACAACTGATAACAATACTAATAGGTTAAACTCATACTCACAGCTCCGGCACTAACTCAATCGGGGCACTTCGGATCACACCTCAACTATCTTTCGGATAGGCTGCTGGATAAAACCTTATTAGACAGCCCGTGGCTGTAGATATATTCTTTATTAACTTTGAAATAGTCAACCTAATTACTATTAACTTCTTACCACCGGCCAACTTCTCGAATCGAATTCCAAAACTCCTTCTCAACTCACTGGAGGCTCTCTAATACTTGATATCGCTTGCTCTAGATTCACTACTAGCTGGCGAATGCCGTTAGACACACCCTACACACACTCAAACTCCAAACTTTTATATGCTGCAAACTGAGATACTACGAATTTACATATTACTTCTAACCGCGACATAACTGTAGAATCCGAGAAAGACACACACGCTCCAGAAAGTTAAAGTAAAAGAGAGGATAGATGTCGTTTTCACGCTTACACATGTTAAATCATTGACGTCACGTTCTCAAAAATGCTAGCGTGCCTTTATTACAAAGGTCACTCCCTCACAACCCAATATAGTAATAAGTAATACTATACCCCAAAAGTATACAACTCTATGAATATCGAAAATTTTCTTCGTTGTTGACATCGAAGGAAGAACCTGGCGAACATCATCCTCAATGTCTTCTCGGCTTCTTAAAAAAAATTAAACCATTAAGAAAATAAATAAATAAATAAAACAAAAAATAAAAATAAAAAATAGCGCATGTGATAAATGTTTATTGTACATTTTTCTTAACAAGTAATAAATTTCTGTGACTGATTATCCATGTTTAAAAAGAAATTTCATATTAATTCATTGCTCTTTTAAACTATTCAACATTTTCTGACAAAACACTAAAATTAACATCAGTGCCTGATTCATTGAAATAGAGCTAATTTTGAGGCAAAAATCCATACAGGAGAATTTTTGCAATACAACTATTGGTTGTTCGAACTTGGCGCATGCGCTATTTTTCTATAGAGGCATTAGTTTCGTAATTAAATAGCCACATATGGTTTCCTCCAGATATGTTAATTTATTCAAAAATACATTAAAAAATTCAAAATCTGGTTTTAAATAGTGATTAAAAAAATCCTTGCCGGCTTGGCCTATAGGCGGAGGTAGATTTCGAAGAATGCTAATTTCAACAACAAAAAATAAAATATGATTGGAGATAAACCCAATTTAACAACTTTATTTGGCCTCTTTTGAGAATTTTTTGAAGAATTGGTTTTATCAGAATCATCTAAAGCAAAATTCGGCTCAAATGTCCAATGTGACAACATATTTTGAAATATATTCTGACTTTATTTTAAAAAATCTACCAATACGGCACATTGTATAGTTCCTAAATAAGACAGAATTGTCAATCGGATGCGTTTGAGAGCAAAATTGAATTTAAAAATGAGTCATAAAATAATCAATTTGTTATTTGAATATATCCTCAATTCTTTAATCATGATCTTTTCGGGAAATTTTGTGCGAAATGTCCTCTTTGACAGCTTTTTTTTTTTTTTTTTTTTTTTTTTAATATATTCAGCTTTTATCAAAAAAAACTGACCAATAGGGCACATTATACAGTTCCTAAGTATGAGAACCTGTCATTTAAATGCGTTTGGAAGTAAAACTGAATTTAAAAATGAGTCAGAAAAATTCAATTTGTTATTTGAATACTTCCTCAATTTTTCAATCACGATCACTTCGGGAAATTCTGTTCAAAATACCCTTTTTGGGACCCTTTCTTGAAATATATTCTGCTTTTATCAAAAAACTGACCAATGCGTCGCATTATATAGTACCTAAATAAGAGTGTCTGCTATTTGGATGCGTTTAATATCAAAAATGAATTAAAAAATGAGTCAGAATATTAGCAGTTTGGATTTCAGGTTTTTTCTTCAACTCCTATTTTTGTTTAATTTATTTTTGCTATAATATTGGTTCTATGAGAACCTTGTCAGTATAAAAGTTGTAAATATTATAGAGAAGGTGTAAAATACATTTAATTGGGTTTGATAGTTTTAGAACTGACGAAGCTGTGGATTTTTTTTTTTCTTTTTTTCAACCCCCCCCCCTTTTTTGCTTTCGTTTTAAATTTTTTACACCCGCAATAATTAGTCTTATCAAAAACTTGTAAGAACAAAAGCTTTCGATAATTTTAAGACAATTTATAAAAATTTAGTTGTAGATCTTGAGAATTATCTTGAAAACTCACAAAGTTACGAATTTTTTCTCCCAAAAACTTTATTTTCCTCGACCCTTGAGCCCATTTTTAAATTTATCAAAAATCTATCATGCATTAACTTTTGGCCCATTTTTTAGAAATAATATAAACTTTAAACTGATTCGATATCTATTTTAATTAAGAAACTATGGCTTTTTTTTCCCACAAAAACTCTACTTAGTATTTCCACGCCCTTGGACCGATTTTGCCCATTAACGAACTCATCTGAGATTTTATACCCCTCGAATTTATGTATCAGTTTGGAAAAGATTAGAGTAGATTTATAGAAGTTATCGTGTCTATAAAAAAGGGATATGTATATATATATATATATATATATATATATATATATAGAGAGAGAGAGAGAGAGAGAGAGAAACTTTTTTATTGGTGGTATTTTTGGGGTCTAGGGGTCATGACCTGCGTAAATCTGCAAATAATTTCAGAAATTCCAACATAGGAGCGACCGCAATAGGTAGTATTTCATACGAAATCTACCAAAAAGTACTATCTTTATCAGTTGAACAAACTGTAATTAAATAAACTATTCTAATAAAAGAAACATGTTTGTCTGTGTGCGATGGGTCGGAAAATATACCACATGTAAAGTTTTGCAAATTTGGATGAGGTTACTTCAAGGGACACACTAAAGCCCTTAAGGCTCAGATTTTTCTCTTTTGTTAATTAAAAGAGATAATTAAAAACTATTATAAACATTGCAAAAATTTGCGCATTCGTCTTCAGAAGTTTATCGGTCGTGATCTAAAGAATGAAAGAAAGGGAAAATTGGATGAGCGAAAAGGCCGTTTTAGTGAGTATTTAGAAGCCCCTGTGGACTTAACTAGTTTAAGGGTGACTCAAAACTTTCCAAACCGCATTTATGTATTTTAAATTTTACACTGGCACAGACTTCTTAAAACAATAGGAACTTTAAGCTTTTCAAAAATTTAATTCGAGAATTTTAATTTCTACAACGTTTGGTCCAATTATTGAAAGCTTTTTTAGATATATTCAAGGTTATTATAAAAGGACGCTGCAACGCTGGGAGGGTCAACTAGCTTAGCAAGTAAATTAGAGAATTAAAGTGGTTTACCATTTTTCTTATGCTAGAAAATGTATTAGGTTTACTTTTATGTATTTCATGAAAATACAACCATAAATTGATTTCGCTTTACAATATATTAGGATTGATTGGTTGGTGTTTGAGAGAAAAATGATTATAAACTGACTCAAGAACTCAAACACGATATCTGATTTCATTTTTCTATTCACAAAAAGTGTTTTCTTAAAACACTTTAATATCAGTAACTTATTTATTTATTTTAGAAAATAATTTTAATAACATTTATTAAATCTTTCGGGCACAGTGTGCCCACTCAATTTTAATTCCAAACATGTAAACGGCACTAAAAATATTTTAATAAAAAGGTATGGGATATAAAGATAAGACATTCTTACTTACCTATCTTCTAATATTAATGGAATTTATAAAATAAAATAAAAGAAGAACTAATCTTATTGACTCAACTCATGTGTTAGGAAAGCTCCTTTTTAACAAATTTATTATGAAACTGAAGATAAATTGTCTCATTAAAGTAGTGTTATATGATACAAATAAAATCAGGTAACCCAAGTAAAAGTAATTAAGTAATTTAACTAACTTAGAGAAGAAGAAAAATTCTATAACAATTGTAAAGGCCTTTACATATTATTTAGTAATTGTTTTACTCTTCCTTCCTTTTAAAATTATACCAATCTCTAAATTCTTAACTTTGATTATTAATCTGAATTTTAATCCGATTCATTTTGCAACGGTCGTTTCCTTTTAAATTAAGATACCAGTTTTTTCTTTAGCAGATTGCAGCAATTCTTTAAGCCACAACTATGTGTTATCCTTAGTAACAGTTTTTAGATTTTATTCTTATAGCTATAAACTGGTGCTATGCAGATTTGAATCATCTGTGCATCGCTACATTTTAGGACCAAAAGGCGTTCCCTATTAACTTTTATTTTATTTTAATAATATCCTTCCTCTGCTCTCGTATCCCGAGTGATTTTTCGTAACCCCCTGTAGAGAATTCATCCCTTGTGGTTTAGAGAACCTATGTTCATTCTTTTGTCATTTAGCATTATTATTTCATATTGTGCCTTTTGACTTTTCTCATTGAGTTATTATTACGGAAATCAAATGCACACCTTTTATCATCGTAATTGTCACATGAGAGTTCTTTATTGGTAATAATATGTACATGTGGTTCGCGAAAACTCGATCCTTCGAGAAAAGGTATTTTTAATTCAGTCTTCTCCCGATTGTGACTTTGATAACATAATATGTACAATTTATTCTCTTCTCTCCAGCTTTGGCGTTTCCACCGAAAATCTCGTTCTATGATTATGAAACTGGAGCTAAATAAATGTCTTCATATTTGTCCTCTAATTGGTGTACTACTTTTGGAACGGTCTACTGTCCTTACTCACATACTATATATTTAGCTACTGACACTTCTGTACTGCTCGAAATATAAAAAAAAATCTGTTACAGCAAATCGTCTTCACAACACTATCATGCCTTTTGTGAAAGACAGGGCAACAATAGAAAAATTGAACGCCAATCAGGGATGTAATGGAGGGCATATAAGGGTATACGCCGTATACCTTCTGGATTTTTTAAAGGCACACCGTATACCCTCTGTTTTTCAAGAAAGCTTAGAGTATGCGCACTCTAAGGTATGCCCTCTCCCTTGAGCGTATACCCTTTGTTTAGAGCGCATATCCTCTGTTAGTTTTACGACTACACCCCTGACGCCAATAATAATTCAAATTGGCGGTTCAAAATTAACATGCTCTTAATTAGAGAAGGCCTAATTGATATTGTCACGGATGAGGCTCCAACCTCCATAATCTCAGAGTGGACAAAAAAGAAAAGCAAAGGTTTTAATCAACCTTAGCACTTAATACAACCAAATTGTTCATGTGAAAAATTTGAATTCAGCTAGGCAAACAAGAAACACACTGAAAGAAATTCACGAAAGATCCAATCTCTCCAAGTAAGCTGTACTTATTCGGAAAATTGTACATTACAAAATTAAGCGAACGTAAAAATATGGCAGCATACATAACGAAAATATTAGAAACTGTGGATAAACTGTCTGCCATTGGATAAAACATCACAGACTCCCACATCTGTGATGCAAGACATCTCTCAATGGATACATCAAATAAATAGAGTCATCAATCTGGATTAACCTTATATAAAGAATATAAAAGTGAGTCATTCTTACTGACCTACCTTCTTATATTGATAGAATTTATAAAATAAAATAAAAGAGGAACTAACCTTATTCACGCAACTTAAAAGTTAGAAAAATTCTAATTTCTAACATATTTAAAGTTGTAATTATGACAAACTGGCCGAAAGTAAATATAATCATTAGGATTCTGGGTAGATTGCATGTATGCCAGGTTTTTCTGGAATAGCTCATTTGATAGAGCATTTTCGGATTCAGACAAAAGTTCCTTGATTCAACACCTATGTTGGATTTTTTTTCACCCACTTAGGAATAATTATAACATTAATTATTCAAGCCTAACAATAGTTTCCAAAATACATATTTTCAAGTCTTTAAAGTACTTTTGTTAATTTCTAATTGATATACATATATATATATATATATATATATATATATTATTCAGAGTTTCAAATCTGTTACTTTTGGTTAAACTGTGTTTTATTTCTATTAAAAATTTTTAATCTTTAACGTACATTTTACTGTCCAATTAAAATCTCGAAATGTAGAGCATTTAATTTCAATATACCATTAAATTTATTTCAATACAATTATTGCACTTAAAAACGTTCATTTCATCTCAAAGCGTATTTACATCGTGATTTAAAAGTTTTGGTTCTTTTCCATTCAATAGAATTTAATTACGTAATTCAGAAAAAAATTATATTTCAGTTTCTCATAAATTGAGACGTCGTCACAAAATTTCTGGTCTTTATCAAAGATTGTCACTTGAATAATTTGTATAAAAAAACATAAATAAGAAGATTTGAATTTGCTCAAATTCCGTATTTAACCTAATTGCACTGAAAGATCGAAATTGGTATTACATATAATTTGCTAATTTATACAGTAAAGTACCGAGACTAAGCCGCCTTTTTTCATGCAGGAAATTCTAATAAGATTAAGGGATGCTTGTAATTGGAGCTTTTGTGAAATAGTTAGAAAAATTGGAAGGGTGGGGGGGGGAGATATTTGGAATTTATATATTTCCCGATATTTATATAGTTTGCAAAATATATTAGGGGGGGGGTATTTTAAGTGAGCTTACTTCCGATACTTTATGGTAGATAAATTTTAATAAATTTAAATCTTGTATTTCAAGTATTATTTTATGTAAGTAGTTTCTTAATTATTTCTAAATTGCTTAAGAAGTGTTTTTGCGATATGCATTTTAAATTCGATTAAACGAATCAAATACTCCTACGTGTAGTAATTTTAATATCAAAATAAAATAGCGAACACAGTGAATAATAAAAAAATGAACCAATTTAATGTGAAAAAGTATTTTAATTGGAACAGTTACTCTGTATATAAGAGACACGATACATATTACATGCATATTTTCTATCTATATTATAAAGGACAAATATATGTAACGCTGACGTCAGTTTGTGAATGGCAGAACTTCTATATTATAAAATTATATATTATAAAAGTCAAATATATATGTGGGTAACGATGACGTCATTTTGCGGAATGGCAATACTTTTCGATGGAATTTCAGTTTTGGAAGTTTTATAACTGCAGTTTTCTAATCTTCTAACCACTGAAAATTTTAAATTTTTATGTTATCATGTATCAAAAAAAAATAATAATAATGCAATTTGTCTTAAAACTGTATTTTATTTGATTCCTTTATTTAAGGTTTTTTAAAGAAATTTTGAAGCATGAATTTTTGTGATACGTATCACAAAAATTCATACTTCAAAATTTAAATTTCAATTTTTTTAATAGTATTTTTTTAATAGTAACTATTAAAAAAATCTAAAATTCACAGATATATTTTTTCTGAATTTCACAGAAAAAATCCCTTTTTACGATTAAAGGGATTTTTCGTTAAAAGATCGAAAAATTTCATCATATTTCCTGAAAATATCTAAACAGATGAATATGGAAGAAAACAACGGAGATACTCCATTATATCGCAAATTTATTTTGAATATTTATAAATCTGACATGTTGTTGCACAGATATGAAAAAACTCAATGAAAGAATCCTGGCTCTTTAGTAAGATTTGTATCATGCTTCTGAAGTGCAACTATACTGATACCAACAACTTTCTGAGCAACAAATCAACCTGACCATAATTTATTCATTCATTGACTAAAGAAAATTTCCCTAAAAATAATTTAATCGAGCCATATTATAATTATTTATTAATCATAAGAAAATCATAATAAATTATAACAGCATCGATAAAATTACAATATACAGGGTGTTTCGCTACCAGACCGACAAACTTTGAGGGATGATAGTACACATGAAAACAAACATTACTAAATAGGAAACCATGGGGCGCAAACGTCTTCTATAAGAGCTAGGGGCCATTAAAGTTTAGGGTCCAATACTTTAAACGATGATAGAAAACGGAAAAAAGGGTCGATTAGTTTGCGGTTTTCACTAAAATAATTCTTTATATTACGATTTCTTTAGAAAAAAAATTTAAAAGTTACTTTCAAAAATTATCGATAGAGGGCGCTTTAGACTTTAGAGTAATGAACAACTACTTTTTACCGTTATTTTTTGCATGGGGTTGAAATTATTCTAAAGTTTAGACTTTAATTTAAATTTTAAGCTCAAAATCGAAAACATTGAGGTGGGGTAGCTTAGGAAAATTGAACTGTGAACAGAGGGGGAGATTTTAAGCGCTCATAAACATTAGACAAACTAATCGATTTTATTGCGGTTTGCGTGAAAATCATTTGCTTGGTAATTATTTTATTCAAAATGACGTACAGCTTTGGTGCCCTCATTTTTTGATAGAGGGCGCTTCCGACACATATCCGACATTTCAATGGCATTACTCCTGGGTGTTTTACTACCAGAGCAACTTACTTCCAGAAAGTGTCAGAGACACAAAGATGACTCGGAATCACATAGAAATGTAACGTTGTAAATGCCTTTTTTGAGAGTTAAGGTTAAAGGAAGCATAAAAGATAGCAACAGTAACAGCTGAGAAAGAACAACACGTTAATGTGACAGAAAACAGTTTATTTAAAGGTTTTACCACAAAAGGTGTTCGAAATTACAACCAGAAGTAGTCCGGCAAGTTTAACAGAGACGGTAGATGGCGCTGCGGTTTCCTTGCGGTAGATGGCTCTAAACGGAAATGCATGTGAACAGCGATAACTTTGAAGTGATCATTCGCGAACCGACTCCAAAGGTAGCAGAATTAAGTACTTGAAAGATGAGCAGCCCGATGGGGCTCCTCCACATTTTACCAATGACGTTTGCCGACACTTCAAAGTAACATCTGGGCAACGGTGGATAGGTCGTGGTGGCCTGCCGGATCGCCGGACCTATCATGTATCGACTTCTTCTGCTGGGGTCAAATGAAAAGTTAGGTGTATGAGACTCCCGTACTATGAGTTAAAGACCTCGCATCTGGTATTTCCGTAGCTTGCCAGAAAGCTATCAGAGATGCCAGGAATCTTCCAAAGAGTGAGGAATTCCATGCGACGCCGCTGACAAGCATGCCGAACTAATTCTGGTCATAATTTCGAACACCTAATGTTGTAAAACATTTAAATAAACTGCTTTTTGTCACATTAACGTGTTGCTCTTTCTCTGCTGTTTCTGTTGCTTTTTTTTCTCTGCTTACTTTAACCATAACTCGCAAAAGAGGCATTTTCAACGTTACATTCCTATGTAATTCCGAATCATCTTTGCACCCCTAACACTTCCTGGAAGTATGTTGGTCTGGTAATAAAACACCCAGGAGTAATGCCATTGAAATGTCGGAGATGTGTCGGAAGCGCCCTGTATCAAAAAATGAGGACACCAAAGCTGTACGTCGTTTTGAATAAAAATGTTACCAAGGGAATGATCTACACGCAAACCGCAATAAAATCGATTTGTTTGTCCAATGTTTATGAGCGTTTAAAATATATCCCTTTGTTCACAGTTAAATTTTCGCTAGTTACCCGATCCGAATGTTTCCGATTTTGAACTTAAAATTTAAGTTAAATTCTAAACTTTAGAATAATTTCAACCCCTTGCAGAAAATAACGGTAAAAAGTAGTTGTCCGTTACTCTAAAGTCTAAAGCGACCTCTATCGATAATTTTTGAAAGTAACCTTTAAATTTTTTCCTAAAGAAATCTTAATATAAAGAATGATTTTAGTGAAAACCGCAAACGAAACGACCCCTTTTTCCGTTTTCTATCATCGTTTAAAGTTTTGAACCCTAAACTTTAATGGCCCCTAGCTCCTACAGAAGACGTTTGCGCCCCATGGTTTCCTATTTAATAATGTTCGTCTTCATGTGTACTATCATCCCTTAAAGTTTGTCGGTCTGGTAGCGAAACACCCTGTATCTTATAAAAATAAAAACACACTGGAGAATGCATTTCGCCGATCCCACCGAAGCTAGCAAAGGGAATTAAATACGAGCTTCTAATTGGTTGAATAATTTAAAGAGCAATTTTTGTTTGTAAATAAATTATTCTGAATTTGGATGTACGTATTCGGAACGTATATGAGCATATCAAGTTAAAATAATAATAAGAAATTACAATTAAAAAAAGAAATATAGAACAATTAGGTTTTTAAATGTGATTATTGTTTATAAATAAACTGTTCTGAGTGTGGATTTACTTATTAGAGGCATATATGTGAATAACATATTGAAATAATTAAGAAGAAATTCCTATTTTATTATTTCTGTTTTTAAGTAATACAGAAAAATTGAAAAAAAAATCTCTTCTATAACTTCTTTAATTCTTAATTCCAGAAAATCTTTCTTTTTATCTATCTTTTAAATATTTAAAACAGGAAGGAAACTAATAAAGCTCCATCTTTTAAAAGGTTTTCAAACAGAAAATGGTGATTACATAAACGCAAATTCGAAAATGAACGTAAACAAAATGCTCTTTAAATTATTCAGCCAATCAAGCGCCCGTATTTTCTTCCCTGTGCTAGCTTCGGTGGGATCGGCAAAAATGCCTGTAGAATCCATTATTTACCTTAATTTTTAGGATTGACCTGGAGCAATAAAGAAGATAATTTGGGACTAGAATTACGGCCATTGTTAGCAAAATTAAACAATGATTCATGTACTAAGCGGAAAGTTTTGAAAATAGCAGGTGTGTTATTTGATCTAGGCGGATTTATTGCACCTTTTATTAATGGTATCAAATTCCTTTACAACATTTATGGGTAATGAGAATATCATGGGATGAAGTTTTTTTTGGTGAACTAAAAAATAATTGGCAAAAAACGCCTTTCAGAAATCCAAGATCTCGCGCTCTTGAAAATTCCCTGATAATTAATTACTTTAGCAATTTGATCATGGAAAATGAGCATCTCCAGTTACATATTTTTACTTATGCTAACCCCAATGATTATATGGCAATGGCATACTTATGTTATCAAATTTCTAAAGACAGATATGAAACTAGTTTTTTTATGTCTAAATCTAGGGTTGCTCCCTTAAAGAAGTTAGCTCTTTCAAGTTTTGAACTCATAACATTTATTGGAGTTAGAATGGCAAGTTATATTACAAGCATTATTCATGTAAATAATAATACTTTCTGGACTGATTCAGAAATAGTTCTTCATTGGATTAAAGATTTAAAAGAAAACTGAAAATCATTCGATGTTAATCGTGTTTCTCAAATTCATAATTTGGCTTATACTAGCTTGTGGAGACACTGTGACGGGAAATTCCTCCCAATTTAAAAACGAGAAGTTGTTCATAAAACAAGTAATACATTCTCAAAAATGGTGGTATAGTCTGGAATTTCTTTCCTTGCCCGAAGACCAAGGGCATACGGTTAAAATAGGCTGCAACACAATTAACAGATGTTTCTGAAATAAAGCAACCATCTAGTTCAAACAGTAAGGAGTACCATCAGTGTAGTTCAAAGAAATAATGCTGATATATTTCCAATTGTTAATTTAGAAAAGTAAAGCTCCCTAAATAAATCTATCGAAAAACTGCATAGGTATTAAGATTTATTTATAATATCAAGGTAAAGGTATAGAAAAGAAATTTTTCAGAATTATCAGCTTTTGAAATGTTATGTGCCAAAAACGTTTGGTTAAAACTAATGCAAGAAGAAAGTTTCCCTGAAGATTCCAAATGTTTAAAATGCAACAAGAATATCTCTAAGAATATAACCTTCTTCAGATAAATCCTATGTTGTCAGAAGAAAATTTATTTTTGCTACGAGGACGGTTACAAAAGAGTAATTCCCTAATTTATGAAAAACATCCTATTGTAATTCCTGCAAAACATAAACTAACTGAATTAAATGTGAAAGATTTACATGAAAAAGTTTTCTATTCAAAAGAATAAAGTAGATAGTACATAACTTTGAAAAATTATGGATTTTAAGATCCAGACAGTGCATAAAATCCGTACTAAAGAAATGTGCTATTTGTAATAAATTTAACGTACGTCCAGGGCAACAAGTTATAGTCCCTTTTCTAGCTGACCACATGAACGAAGCTCCACCGTTTTCCGTTGCAGGTCTTGTTTATGCTCTATGTGTGAAGGTAAATGAAAATAAATTTTATATTTTATTATTTACATGTACTATCTCAAGGACGCGTTATTTAGATTTAGTTAAAGACATGACAATAGCAGAATTTTTTTTTATCAGGATGATTTCACGAAGAGAACTGTGTTCGGTAATTTATTCTGATTATGCCAAAATTTTCAAAAAAGCGGATATAGAACAGAAATAAATGTGAATTTTTTTTTACTATCCTGATGTTAAAAAAATTTATGCTAATTATGGAATTTCCTGGAAGTATATTGTATTGGATGTACATAGTTGTGTCATCTGGTGGGGTGGTTTCTATGAGAGAATGATTCGCTTTGTGAAAACTAGCTTACGTAAAGTTATCGGAAGATCTTTATTATTGAGTGAATTGGAAACGCTTCTCATTGAATTAGAAGCTATAATAAACTCTTGTCCGTTGACTTATACTTATTCCGAGTTAGAGGAACCATCTTCTCTCACTTTTTGATCGGAAAACGCTTTTTGTGTTTATCAACTATAAAACTGAACGATTTAGTTTTATCAACAATCAAATAATATTTAGTGAAACGCTTCCGTTTACGCGAGACTCTTCTAAATCATTTTTGGAAGCGCTGGAAAAATGAATATCTTCTGAACTTAAAATGCCTAAACGGACCAGAGTAAAATTTCTGAATTCAAAATAGATGAAGTGGATTCTTGTGCATGAAGAACATTTACCAAGAACTTTGTTGAAATTGGGAGAAATTACATAAATATTTGTGGGCAGAGATGGACGAATAAGGTTAAGATAAGTAAAGACAAATAATTCTTTTGTAAAGAGATCTGTAAATCTTCTATATAATCTCGAACTGTGAAGATAAAAAAACTGTAAATAAACAAAACAAAATGTTTTATTTGCTTTGCTTCACATTTTTTTCTTTGCTTATAGTAGTTAAATTTCTAATTTTATATTTACTTTTTATATTGAATTATATTACAGAATACATTTCGTAAGTTTAATTGGTTCTTTCTATTTTAGTAGCAGAAACTCCAAGAAATATTACATTGTTGTAATTTAGATTTAATTATGTTTTTTCTATGTCCAGCATGTAAGTCTGCATTTTGATTTGTATTGTATTTATGCATAGTGTCATTGATGTTTCGAGAATAATTTCTTTTTCTGATTCAATTATTTTGAATATCCTTTTTGATGAACCGTTGTTCATCGGATGGGAGTTTAAAGAATATTTTGCAAGACCTTTTTAGAGGCCCAGTATCCAACAGACTGGAGTCACGAAGGTCATATGATTCTAAAAAATTTTTATTTTAAATGTTTGTTATTTAATATTATTATGATAAAAAACTTGATCGCAGTAACAAGTTGTATTTTACTGGGTTTCAAACGAAGGAAATTATTCTTTAATTTTCTTGAAACAATTAATACTTATACAATATTAATATCAAGTATTTTGTTTTAAATACTGTTCATATGTAAAGATTTTATGTTTAAAAAGCGGTCAAGTGTCAATATTACTTTCGCTCAGAGGATTCCATAAATAAACATATGTATCATTAACACCCTGGGAATGAACTACTGATATACGTGCCAGTTTAAATTCTCAGAAACCTTCATTATTTTCACCTGTTATTTTTTATTTAAAAACTACCTTATTAAATTGGAGCATTTTCGCGATTCAAGTACCTACAGAAAACTTTCTACTTTAAAAAACCAGTTGTTAAAGATTAAAAATTAAGCAAAGTGTTCTTATCATAAAGGCGTAACTGAATTATTAAAAGAAAATCGTTGCTGAGAGAATAATTAAGACTTTGTAAAAAATTATACAAAAAAAGAGTTATTTGTAGCTGAATATACTAGATAGGTAAGATTGGGTATACCATAAAAGTTCAAAGAGATATGAAATATTGCTATTCTGAATAACTTTTTTTTTATTCTATCCTTATCTATTTATAAAGAACTTAACTCGATGCTGAGACTAAAAAGTAGAGCATATTTAAACTTCATTTGGCATTTCCTAAAACTAAATTCAACATAGCACTAAACTTTGCTTTTTCCAGAGCAACTTGTTCAATGTTTAAACTTAGCATTGTGCTAATAGAGCTTGGATATAAAATAGCTCTTAAATTTGAAAAGCCGCTTTGGTCCGTAACTAGATAGGTTTTAATTAACTTTTAAATACACAAGATTTGTTACGAGAGACACACTCAATGCAAACTAGTCGCAAACACCATTGTATTCCAGAGTTGTTATGATTTTGTCCAGCCCAAAAAGTCCGGGTGGGTTTTTTTCTGAAAAAACCCAAGTGAGTTTTTTCAAAATTTCAACTTTAAATTACATATATAATGTATTTATATTACATATATAATATATTGTAATATATTTCTTAATATCAGTACACCACTCATAAAGTTTATAACCATCACCCCCCATCCCAAAGAAAAGAAATGTTCTAATTATACCATCACAATTTTTAAAAGAAATAAATAGTTAATCTCTGTAGCATGTGTAAGGAACAAACAAATTTTTTCCCATTAAAAAATACTTTGATGTGTAATCCGTTCTATGTTATACAATAGAAACTCATAACAAAATACCATATATGCTTAGAATCCTAATTTAATTATGTAGACATGTAGAATTACTAGGCTTATTCTATTATTTAGTAATAATAAAAAATACTTACTTTATAAATTATTACTAAAAATCAATTTACTTATCATAATTTTGATTACTGCCATTGATTTATATATATTTGTAAAAATCAATTAGCTACTTTAAATTTAGTAATAAGTACATTTTTTTCAAGCATTCTGAACCACCTCCAACAACCCCCCAAAATTCTGAAAAAGCCCGAAAAACCCTGAAAAAAAACGAAAAACCCTGATAAAACCCCAAAAACCCTGAAAAAAAACCCCAAACCCTGAAAAAACACAGTGGGTTGTTTTTTTTTTTCTGAAAAAACCCGGATATTTAACAACCCTGTTGTATTCATGGAAGGTTCGCGTGCATAAGGAATTAAAAAAAAATTAGACATTTTAATACCGGAAATTTCGTAACATAGTAGCCGCTATATCCAAAGTAAGGAATGTTTTCTATTAAATGTATCAAATAACATAAAAAAAAAATCCTTGTACTAAAACACTGCAATTAGGTGTCGCATAATTTAAATATATTGTTAAAAGTTTTTATCTAGGCTTTAAAAGCCGATGGTATGCAGTGTACCCCATCTCCGTCATTATTTATGCGCAAACCGTCTCTATCTTTAAGGGATAATATCTCGGCTAATTATCAATGAATATTTTTAAAAATCATTATCAACAATCCTTTTATACTTCTGTTATGATAAACACCTTTAACGCTCTTCAACACCTGTACTCAATGTCCACAAATCGAAATTTATGTGCAACTTTTCTCAAAAACTATGCGATCTAGATTAATTAAGTTTTCCTGTCATGTTTAAAGTATCATCTATAACCAATATGAAATCTTAAAAGAACAATAAAAGAGCTAATAATCAAACAGTGGCAGTTTGAATGGGATTACGGGGACATGGGCAGGACTACACATAAATACTTCCCAATAGTAAATACAGATAGATTAGTCAGCTCAGGGCCGTAGCTAGAAGTGATCAATAGGGGGAACTCAAGAGATTGTAGAGGGGGGGAGGGGGCTCGTAATTTTTTTCTCTCATCTCTCTGACGCACAAAGATAAATCAGTGCATATTCACATCATAAAGACTACGTTTCTTATTAAATTAATGTAACACCTTCATTTTAATCTAAGAAAAGTATAGGATGATGAAAATTTTAAGTGTATAACCGGTGCAAAATTAAACATCATGTTAGCTTCATGCGTACAAATAGGATGAGGGAATGTTGAATTACTTATTTTATATACAATTTAATAATTTTGCAAAACTATGAAAGGGTCACAAAAATAAATTAGATTTTTGAACAGAATTTCATTTAGTAAAATTGAAATTTTTTCCAGGAGGGGGGGGGGCTCAAAGTATTTTAGGGGGGCTGAGTCACCCTTAACGCTCCCTTAGCTACGGCCCTGAGTCAGCTGCAAAATTCTGAGTCAGATTTATACAGGACCCGGAGCTTTCCCAAAATACTTTAAAAGATTCAAGCGCAAAAACACGCCACATTGTGCATGGGGAGAATCGGGAACCTCAAAACACTACCTAACGGCCTGCCAGCTAACACAAACATACCATCTGGCAAAAATCACGCCAAACAATAAAGAACTCTGGCATAAGCAACTAGAAAACAATAAATACATACAAAACAAAAATACGCCACATTGTGCATACGGGGAATTGGGAACCCCAAAACACTACCTAACGGCCTGCCCGCTAACACAAATATACCATCTGGCAAAAATCGCGCCAAACAATAAAGAACTCTGGCATAAGCAACTAGCAAACAATAAATACATACAAAACAAAAGCAAAGTAGTCATCAGATGTTTAACAGAAAACATAGATACAATATCACAACGAAAGACGAATAAAGTTAAAAACACACCACCCCAGTGGACAGCACCATCCCAACTGATTAACTGCCCTATTTTCAGGAATTGTTATATGTTAAATGTTATGTGTTAAATGCTGTATGTTAAAAAAAAAAGGCCTAGGATTTTTTTTTATCGCCAAATAAAAAATTTTAATCTGTCTGTTTTTGTATTATGTCATCTAGCAGGGTGCGGTAGTCGCACAACATCAGCTGTAACCATGGCCCGCAACAGGAGAGCAACATATGAATGAGCCTGGTGCATGTTAATGGCGCCTGATGCACGTAAAATCCGTCGTGCGTGTAAAGTCCTCCAAGTTACCTGTGAATTATACCTCTGGAGGTGCCTGGCCAGGTGAAGGTCTCGTCATCTGATCAAGGCTCTAAATTACGATACCAACTTGAGTACCCATTTGCAATACAAACAACAGGATGTAACGCTAAGAAACCGACAAAACAAAGAATGCTCAAATGAGAAGCAACGACTGCAGATATGATAATGTGAGAAGCGAAGTTATCGGGTTTATTGCGGAAATTAGGCCGTCACTCGCCCCAACACCAGGTATCTAACCCCTTAAGCTGAGGTAACTCGGCAGGTAGGAACCTGGTTATCATTTAGAAAGAAAGAAAGTATCATCTATAACCTCTATTTTTTTCATAATTTTAGTTTCAGTAGGTTCGGAATTCTATGTGAATGGGAGATATTTTTACACTATAGTTTCAGCGATATCTCTAAATACCTAAAATTTTAAAAAATTATATTTTTGAGTTCAGCGTAACGATAATTTTCACAAGATGCCTCACACGATATATAAAGAAAATATTTTTTTCTTCAAGTAACTTAATTACCTAAATATGTAGGTCAATAGTCTTTATTACTTCCTCCAATTTGAACTTTCCACGTTTAATAGTTTTTGAGTAAAATGACTATGACAGACAAAAGAGTGATCTTATAATGGTTTCGTTATCATTTTATAAGTACGGAACCCTAAAAACAGAACTAGAATAATTTTAATATTGTCCTGATTCTACAATACAGGAAATGAAGATTCTGTTTTTTAAAATATTCTGCTTTAAATAAGCGATGTCTAATATGAACCCTTGAAATAATGCTCTCTGTGAGCTATAAAGTGAAAGTTGACTATGTGAAATATTGATGGAATAGATTGTTTTTTTCCTATTAGTTTAGGGAGGAAATAAACAAATTTATATTTGCATATACATACAATCTTCATTTTTGATATGTAATTTTTTTTCATATATTTCGTTTAAAAATGACATAAAAATGTGTTTTTGAAATTAAAAAATAGGCACTATTTGATTTTTTTCCCCAAAAATATTGATAATTTAAGTGGTTAAAGTGAATTTTTTTGTTCCTTTGTTATTTTCGAATTTTTTTAATTTGTTCGAATTTTGTTATTTTCTTCTTTTTTAAGCATGAATTTGCGTGATATTCTCAAGGGGGTCCGGGACACATTTTTAAATAATTTCTAGTTATTTAGTTAAAATTTTGAATTTTTTTATGATGCTTAACCATATCATTTGTAAACGAAATCATATGATAAAACTTCTCATAATGCTTTTTAAAAATATTTAAAATTTATTAAAAAAGTGGGGTAATTTAAAATAGTTATAACTCAAAATAATGTTCGAATAATTTAAAATTTTTACATTTAAAATAAACAAAAATATTTATATTTTAATTTTGATTCAAATTTTAAAAAATATTAATTAAAAATTAAAAATATTTCAAGTAAAATTTTAATAAAAAAAATGACGTAACTTTTATTAAACAATTTTATATTTTCAAAAGTTTTATTATTTTTCACATTTTCAAATATTTTTTTTTCAAATTTGCAGAGTCAAAATAAAAGTAAAACAATCCAAAAAGACACGTTCCAAGTTTGAAGTATTTATCGTTAATAGTTCTTAAGTTATAATAATTTAAATCAGAGAAATCCCATGATGAAGAAAAACGCATTTTCACAAGAAATCATTTCATGACAACCATTGCTTTAAAGCTAGATTTTGAAAACAAACTAAAACGGAAAAATTAATATTTCCTCTTCTAATTAAGATGGAAACTTAATTCAAATGTCATTTTAATAATAAAAAACAGATAAATTTTCAATGCAGAAAAAAAAAAATAGAAAATTTGAAAAAATTTGTTTATTGGACTTTCTTAAGTAAGTAAATACATATGTTGCATTGGTAGCACATAAGAATTGGCTATAAAGACATATTATTTCGAGGGTTTTTCTTTCAGGGTTATAACTAATATTTTTTATTCAATTTTTTTTTCATTCACATTTCTCTTACGACTAAATATTCTATTTTCTTAAAAATATGAAGTGAAACATGTACTTTACATTACTGAAGTTCCGAATTATTTTTCCTCCAGATATTCGACGAAATGATGTAATCGAAAATTCTCAGAATACTTTTGATAAAATAGTTTGTACTTAAAAATAAAAATAATAATTAAAGAAAAAACATATTACACACTTCAATTGCATGTGAACTGTATAACCTTTTGCTTTACAAAGAAAGTATTCAGTATATTTTTTAAAGAAGTTTCTTCAATTCAAGGCAAGGAAAACATATTTATTGTTGAAAACGAATTTCTTTAGAAGAAAAAATAGGCATTATTGATGGAGCATTGAATTGCTGAACTTGTTTTCATTTCTTTGAACATAATCGATATACATTTATGACGAATCCATTCGTCAAGATGAAGTAATAATGAAATAGAAAAAAAGGTTGGTACCCATGCTTTGAACTGTAGGTGTTTCATTTGTTCGCTTATGTTTTAATATTACATTAAAAAACACTGGTGTCCAAAAGTTAAGCATAATTGGTAATTAAGTAATTATTTTTAAGTAATGAAAGAAATATGAATCGGAATGTGCTGAAACTCTAGGTGTGTAAACAAAATAGTACGCGTCACATATTTTCGCAAAGAGTTTTTCCCGAAATTGAACAGGGGACCGTCAACAAATTGAAAAAGAACGAAGATCTTTTGGATAACCCTGTCAAAACTAATGTAGCAAAAGCGTTCAAACTGCACATTATAATTAATTGGCTTAATTAATCAGGGGTTTTACCTAAATATAGTTGTACGTGCAATATTGTGTAGGCACTAAACAATGGAATATGGATACAGCCCCTCATCTTTTTGCTTCATTTAGGGAATAAAGGATTTTGAGTTGATTCTATAGGCTCCCATTTTCAGAATTTTCAATCTATGTTTTTGAAACTTTTACAGAAGTTGCTCTATAAATTTAGCTAACACAATATGCAAATGACATTTTGATATCGTTGACGCATGCGCAATGAAAAATTATTTACTAAACATATTCATTTTTCATACAATTTTTATTATTTTTAAATTCTGATGACAGGGTATTGTGTACAATGATGTTTGTCATATTTTCAGAAAAGAACATTATTTTATAATAAGAACTCTGCAAATTATAAGCAAAAAACTTGGAAAAATTTAGGACTGTTTTTATAAAAACCTTAATTTCTCTACGCGTATACATGCCATCCTTGTAAAAATTAACACTGTACATTACAATAAGCCAATTAATCATAATGTGCAGTTTGAACGCTTTTGCTACATTAGTTTTGACAGGGTTATCCAAAAAATCTTCGTTCTTTTTCAATTTGTTGACGGTCCCCTGTTCGATTTCGGGGAAAACTCTTCGCGAAAATATGTGACGCGTACTATTTTGTTTACACACCTGGAGTTTTAGCACATTCCGATTCATATTTCTTTCATTATTTAAAAATAGTTACTTAATTACCAATTATACTTAACTTTTGGACACCAGTGTACACTGATGATCGAATTTTTCCAAAAAGGTAGATGCTACTTAATATAGAAATGTAAAATAGTTATAGTTCTCTTCTAGCAATATGTTTCTGGCTTACTTTTATGGAGGACAGAAGGAAACATTTTGAGAATAACCAAAACAGACACAGTATAAAATAAAATAAAATCCGTTTATAAACTTACTACGTGCAAAACAAAATGTGTAAAAACATACCTTTAAAATCCGTAAAACCCTTTCCCGTGAAAACGTGTTTTTATGAACAATTTATAGTTGTAGACAGTATCCAAAATGATTTGGATGGCTCACAAAGCAAAGTACATGCTAAAAGCATATGTAAAGCAAGGATTATTTTGAAAAACGAAAAGACTTTAATGTTATAAGAATACTTCTGATTTCTTTTTGGGTGCGTTCGTAATAATATAAATGCGTAACCCCTTATAGTCGTCGTAAAATGTCGTAAAATAAAAGTCGTCGAGTAAAATGTACCCAATTGAATCGTTTGAAATTTTAAATATATAATTGTTGCATAATTTTGTCGAGTCACTTCACATTTTGCGAAAATCAGATGTATAATTTAATTATAGGGACGATCAAAAGTATTTCGTTATTTAAGGACAATGAGAAAAAATAGTTTCAAGTGCATTTTAATAATGTTAAACTCTTTCGAAAATAATAAAATTGATACGCATCTATGGACTACATGCAAAAATGAACTACAGCTATGAACTACATTCTGCACAATCTGTGGTGTAAAGAATATTTGTTATTAGTTACAGGGCCCTATAAAGCTATTCCATTACATAATGGTACGGGGGTAAACATTGTTCGGCGGGCGTTTTAATTATAATAAACTATTTCACGGTTTATGAAATTGATATACTTTGCTAATGTTTACTGCAAGTTACTTCCTATATAATAGAAAGCAGATAGCATTTGCAGGGACACACAAAAAATTTCATCTACTATTCTGTATCCGAAGTAGTACTGCATTCAATTACATCAAGATCTGAATATTTTTAAAACTTCGTTATAGTATGAACGCACCTCATTTCCTACGCTTGACGCGCAATTTCCGACTTGTTTAGTAAATATTAGTAATGAATATTACTAATGATTCATTAAAAATGATGATCTTAACTTTCTTATTTTGTTGTTGTTAAATAATTTTATGCAAGATGCTTCAAAATTTTCATTGCTTTAATTCCTTCTTGGAACAAAATATAATTTCATTAAATGAGGTAAATTACGAAGTATCTTGAAGTTTTAATACCTTTCTACATACGCTAAATCAAAAAATATAATGCATTAAAGCATTTGCAAGTAAATTGTGACATTTAAGAATAAAATAACAGTAGACCAAATCTAATATATAAAAGAGCCGAAATAGTTTGTATATAGGATATTCAGAATAGCGTTCGCAAATTTCAAGGAAGCACAAAATCCATCAAACATATCAGTGCATAAGTCTAAACTAAAAAAATAAATTTCTAAAATGAGGGGGCCAGATTGATTTTCTTTTTTTATAGATTGAACAGTTCTCATATTATACTTTTTTTTCTCAGTTTTAAAAAAATAATAATAAATTTGGATTGTCCTATAATATAATCAGTTCGTCTTACTTTTAGAGAATTATATGTTGAATTATGTTTTCCAAAACTATAATATAAATTCTTAAATGTAATTAGTTGTTTTCTAAAAACGAGACTATATCGTTTTTTCTATATTAAATTCATAATTAATGATACACTTAAAATACGCTCTTCAGTGAAATAAAAATATCTGTAATAACGAAGAAAGAAATTAGTATGTGCGTCGACAATGTTCTGAAGATATCGCTGTACGTAGAGCTACAAAACTTGGGGAGACAGTACCTTTGTATATGAAGTTTTGCCCTTCGAAACCCGATTTCCGATATTTAAAAAGGAGTTTGTTTAATTTTTATGTGATTTTTAGTGGGTTTTTCTTTTAATTTCGAGACAATGTTTCTACAATAGTGAAAAGACTACGGTTTCATTCTTTTTAATACAATAAAATAAATTTTGTCCTTATTTCAATAAAGTTTATCCGGAATTCGTACAGCCATTTTTTAATTTAGAGTGACGTTTTTTAGGCGATTTTCAGTGTTTTTTCGCATTTTGAGTCAATTTTTTAACATTGATAAAAGGAAATTTTTTCAGATTTTAAGCCAATCCACGAATTTTTATCTGCTAATATTTATGAATTTTCGCGATTTTTAATACGATTTTCAATGCGATTTTTAGCAATATTTTCTTTCAGCGTCATTTTTTTAAAATTCATGAAATATTTCCGATTACAATGTTTCACCCTATTAGAGTAAATTTTGAACCCTGCGATTTTTTAATATTTAATGATTTTTGATGAATATTTCAATGCGATTTTTAATGGCATAGATGCGATTTCTATGGCAATCTTTTCGGCGTTAGAAAATAAAATTTAGTTTGAAACTCTTAGCCTAATCCTTCTGTATATAAAAAAAGTAACGTAATGGGCCAAACAATTTAGAAATGGACCAATGAAAATATGCATAGATACCGATGGGCCAATTAAAATCTGAGAAGATACCGCAAAACCGCTGAGGAAGGGGATACCAGAGGGGAAAACGGTTCCGTCGTTAAATGTCACCAAGTTTGTTACCAACTTGACGATATATCACCAAATCGAGTGACCAAAATTACTTTCCAAATTTGACGCCAATTTGGCGCTGTTTCCGGCATTTCATCAAATTCTAATAGACTTCCGATGTAATCTAATAGGGTCCCTTTTTGTTTACATTTTTATTTTATTTTATTTATTTATTTATTTATTCTTGGTAGTATTAAAAACTACCAAAAACTTGAACTGGTGAATATGTTGTATTTCTCGCGAAATCTACCTAAAATGTCAAAAATTTAGTGACCACTATTTTTGAATAGTAATTTTATCAAATATCTTAAATTCATGTTTAAGACTGCTACCCCCTCAAATAATATATCTACTGATAGGTAGTTTAACTGAGTATTTTCGTATACAGCTTTGTTAAGAATAGAATGCGCTAAATGGTGATTGAATATGAAACTATCAAAATGCGATTTTGTTAAAATTTGAAAATGTAAAAATGTATTTTGAAATTTAAGATAGTTTATAACATATGATAAAAAATTATAAAAAAGAATGGCTGTGTCCCATTTAGGGGGTGGAGGGGGAGGGGCGCGAACAAAATTAGGAAAACAACCAGTTGTTCTGTTTGAAACTGTTAGAAAATTTATAACACTAAATGGAAATTTTAAAAATGAGAGCGCGTCAAAAATTGGGGGTAAAGGAGGAGTGTCTTTTTACCAAGTGCAATTTAAAAAAATGAATACATAGAAAATAAAATATCGCGAAGCGATTGAGAATGGAAACGCTAAAAATTTACGTCTGGTATTGGCTTGAAAATACGGATTGCTTCGCGATACTAATGGCTATAGTGAAACGATCACGCGGGGGTTTGATGAGGATTGCGAGCAGGGAGCTAAGTCTTCCAAATGTACTAAACAATTGTTAAATACAGTACTTCAGTGCTTTTATATCTATAATATCGCCAACATCTACTTCGAATTCGATCATCTAAGGTTATACGAATATGACAACAATTGTGGATATTTGTTTAATTGTTAAAAAATTTTCTTTTTTTTTTGTTTTGTTTTTATTTGATCATTGTAAGCTTTATTTCACTTCATTCAAGATTCTTTTAGAAATATCGACCAGCGAAGCGGGCGTAGGCTGTTAGTAATGAATAGAATCAATTCTTCGTTTTATTCTTTATTTAATTCTTTATTTAATTCTATCATTCATAAAATCATTCATTCGACGAGAAAAGTTATTTTCACAAAAATAAGGGTGTATTGTTCTATTCTAAAGGTGGGGGTGCTAACTTCAAATTATTATTATTATTTTTTTTTTCATTAAACATTTGACTTTTGTTGAATCTTAAAAAGAACTAAAAAGAAATCTTTAGTAAAAAGACACTAATTATCTCTGAAACGTGATAACAGATGGCAGCACCAAAAACTTTGATGTTGACAGAACGAAGCTGTAATGACTTTATTAATCAATTTTTTCTCATTATTTCTTGTCCATTTGTACTTTAAAATTCATAATATGTTTTTTTCATATATATATTTTGCATTTATACATTTGTAATCCATCTTTTTAGATTGTATTATTTATTCTGCAGTTGACTGCGGGACTGTTTTAGAATGTTCTGATTCAAAGAATGTTTACGTTTTGCTGAAGTCTATTAAATCGCTTACAAAATCCCATTAAATCATTTTTTTTATGTGTGAAGAACCATACGTAAAGGATATAATATTGCCAGTGGGCAAAATTCATAAATAGCTATTTTCAAGACATAAGAAACCATAAAATCGAAGACAGTTATTGAAGTTAAGAAACCAATACACTTTATACAAGACGCCGTCAAGAAGAATTGCCTTTCAAGTAATAAATCTCTCTTTGACTATAAGAAATCAGTTCTGTATGCTAATGCAGTTTAAAATCTCAACATAAATAAATTTTCTGGTCCGTCCTCAGCCGCAGCGTCTAGCGTATTTTTAAAGTTTAATTATAAAAGTTAATTACTTCAGAATGAAAACGAAAGTAGAAATACAAAATGAACAGAAATTTAATTTCACTATAAAAGAAATTAACAGATATGACATTCAAGTAGCTTAAGCAATAAAAAATAAAAATGTTAAATTAACTGAGAAGCTTAAAACAGAATTAACTAGCTTAGAAGCTGATTTAAAGAAATCTTATTTTGGAATCGCCGAAGAAAGTATTAATTCTTTATACGATTCATTTACTAAAGCAAAGGACATTGTTGTTGACGATTTAGTAAAAATCGAAGAATTTTTGGTTGTAAAAATACAAGAAATTAGGAATGAAACCAGTAATAATTCAATTTCTGTTAAGGATAACGCTTTAAAGTTACATAAATTTGAGTTGCCGATATTTTATGGAGATATCAACAATCGGATTACCTTTAAGGAAACATTTCTGACTGCAATTCATAATAATGAAAATTTATCAGATCAGTTAAAATTTTCTTATCTCATAGCGAGTGTAAAAAATTATCCTGCTAAATTAATTTCGGGATTTTCAATTTCTGGTGATAATTATAAACAAGCGTGGAAAACTCTTGTTAATCGCTATGATAATCGTAAGAATTTGGCATATTCATTACTGTCAAAATTCATTAATGCTAAATCATTAAAATCACCTACGCAAAAATCAATTCTAGAGCTATTGGACACTTGTAATGAAGTTATTCGGAATTTGAAATCTTTAAAATTTGAATTTAATGAATTTGTTGATTTGATTTTAGTTTATTTAATTCAAACAAAATTTGATGATAATTTAAGAAAACAGTGGGAGTTATCATTAAATAATGATTGTTTTCTAACTTATGAAATGGTAATTAGTTTTCTTGAAAAACAAGCACGTAGTCTGCTGACTTGTAATGTTGAATTTATTAAAACTGAATCTAAGTTTAATAATAAATTTGATCCTAAATCTCAACATTTTCCAAAAAGATCGGTATCGAATACTGTTGTAATGGATAATGTAAATAAATCACATAAAATTATTTGTCCAAAATGTAATGAACCCCACCAACTTCATAGATGCCCATTAATGCAGAATTTATCTGTTGAGCAACGCTGGCATTTAGTAAAATCTAAAAAGTTATGTACGAACTGTTTGCGTTCTAACCATTTTGTTGCTAATTGTTTGATAAATACCACATGTAAACATTGTAATTTGAAACATCATACACTCCTTCATCGTGATCAATCTGCCCCTGCACAACAACAAATTATTGGACAACAAGATCATGTAACGACCCCAAATGCTGTAGGTAATTTAAATGAATCAAATTGTTTTACTAATCAATCGTTTAGTAGAAATTCTCAAACATTGTTGGCTACTGCCATTATACGTGTAAAATCCAAATCAGGCAAATTCATTCCTTGCAGGGCGATGATCGATAGTGGTTCTCAAAAGAGCCTACTTTCTAAAACTTGTTGTGAAAAATTAGGTCTTCCATCAAGGCCTACAATTCATAAAATCTCAGGTATAAATAATTTAGTTGCAGAAACATCTCTTCAGGAAGTTTCTTTAACATTCTCTCTTCATTTTAATGATGAAATCTTTCAATTAGACGCGTTGTTAACCAGATAACAACAAATTTGCCAAATTTTCTGATTACGACTACGTTTTGGCCACATATTGAAGGCTTGAATCTTGCGGATCCAAATTTCCATGTGTCCAGTCCCATTGATCTTCTTATAGGTGCAGATTTGTTTGCTAATATCATAATAGGAGAGTCTATTTTAGGACCTAAAGGATCACCGAGCGCTATTAATTCTAAACTGGGTTGGATACTATTGGGAATTATTTATTCGAATGAATCAAACCAAAATTCATCTGTTAGTTGTCATGTTACTACGCAGATTACTTCTCAGCTGCAAAAGTTCTGGGAACTTGAGTCGGTTCCCAGTTCTGATCCAATTTCTCTTGTTGAAGATAATTATTCTAAAACCGTTTCACGCACAGAATCAGGACGATATGTTGTAAACTTGCCGTTTAAATCTAAGCCAATCGTCGCAGATTCAAAATCTCAAGCTCTAAAGCGGTTTTATTTATTGGAGAAGAGACTCCGCCAAAACCCTTTGCTTAGAGAGCAATATTTAGCATTCATGCAAGAATATATCGATTTGGGGCACATGGAACTTGCACCACATTCAGAAATCTCAAATCCGGATCATTTTTATCTTCCGCATCACGGGGTACTAAAAGAAGATAGTTCAACTACACGACTTAGAGTAGTATTTGACGCATCTGCAGTTGGTTCATCAGGCCGCTCTTTAAACGATTATCTAGAGATAGGTCCAAAATTGCAGCCGGAAATATTTCCTTTATTATTAAAGTTTAGAATGAATCCAATTGCTTTTAGTGCTGATATCGAAAAAATGTTTAGGCAAGTCCTCGTTAATCAGAATCATATTGATTATCAACGCATTCTTTGGAGATTTAATTTAGAAGACACTATCAAAGCATACAGGCTGTTAACCGTTACATACGGTTTTTCCTGTGCACCCTTTTTGGCCATTAGGACATTACGCCAGTTGGCCATTGATAATGAACAATATTATCAAAAAGCCTGCCAAATTATTCAAGATGAAATTTACGTTGATGACCTCCTTTCTGGAGCCGATTCACGAGAAAATGCTCAGAATTTAGTTACACAACTAATAAGTATTATGAAAAGTGGAGGTTTTAATCTACGAAAGTGGACCTGTAACGATCCTGATGTAATAGCTCATTTACCTGATGAAATGAAGGCTTCCTCAAAAAAGGTCATTCAGGAAGATGATACTGTTAAAGTGCTTGGTTCACTTTGGGACTCTTCCAAAGATATTTTACAAATTAGATTCGCTGATTTAAAGGATGTACAAACAAAACGAGACTTGTTATCTGTAGTGGCTATAATCTTTGACCCTTTGAGTTTCCTAGCTCCTACAACAATAAAGTTAAAAATCATGATGCAAGATCTTTGGAAGGATAAGATTTCTTGGGATGAAAAAATCCCACATGCCATACAACAGGTTTGGAATGAATTTTCATCTGAAATGCATTTATTGAAGTCTATAGAATTTCCTCGATACATGAATTTACTTAATGAAGCAGTTGTTCAAATTCAACTGCATGGATTTTGCGATGGTTCGAATAAAGCCTATGCTGCTGTTACATATTTACGTGTGGTTACACCTGAAAGGGTATTTGTTAATTTGATTGCTGCAAAAACTAAGGTGAATCCTATTAAACCTCAAACATTGCCTAAAATCGAGCTTTGTTCAGCTCTTTTGCTAGCTAAGTTATGTTCTGTAGTTATTGACACATTAAAAGTAAAATTTGACAATATTTATTTGTGACCGGATTCCCAAATTGTTCTCAGTTGGCTAAAAGCACCACCTTTAAAGGGAAATCAATTCGTATTTAACAGAGTATGCCAAATACAGGCATTAATGCCTTCCCATGAATGGAATCATATTCCAGGTGCTTTAAATCCTGCAGATGTAGCTTCTAGGGGAATTCCTCCACGAAAACTTCTTAATCATTCTCTGTGGTGGCATGGGCCTCCATGGCTACTGTCAAATGAGCAAATCCCAATACCTAAATTCATTGCTACAATATGTGAATTAAATCAATTAATTGACTCTGTCAGTAATGTAACACAAGTAAGTGCACCTCCTGACTTTCTTCTTAAGTTCTCGAAATTCTCTAAGCTGTCAAGAGTCACAGCCTATTGTCTTAGATTTATTCATAATGCTAGACATAGTACATCGAAAAAATTTGGAAATCTAAATTCAGAAGAAATCTCTAACTCAATTCAATGCATTGTAAAATTAATTCAAATTTCTGAATTCAACACAGAACTTAAGTTGTTAAAAGAAAGAAAACCCTTACCAAGCAATAGTAAACTACTACCACTAAATGTATTTTTACATTCAAGTGATATAATTCGAGTAGGTGGTCGTTTGTCACAACACCAGTCTTTAAGCTTTGATAGAAAATATCCGATGCTACTCCCAAAAAATAACTTTGTCACTAAACTATTAATAAAGCATGTACACGAGAAACATATGCACGCAGGTACACAACTAGTACTTTCTATTATACGTCAACAGTTTTGGCTTGTTAATGGTCGTTCTACTGTGCGACAAAAACTCAACAAATGTGTACTTTGCAAACGCCTAAAAACACAAGCTTGTCAACAAATGATGGGAGATCTTCCCGTTGACAGAATCACCCCAATTCGTCCATTTTCCAAGGTTGGTATAGATTTTGCCGGCCCCTGCATAACCAAGCCAAATTTGCCTAGAAGTAAGATAAAATTAAAAACATACATCGCTGTATTCGTCTGCATGTGCACTAAGGCAGTGCATCTGGAAGTGGTATCAGACTTGTCTGTGCAAGCCTTGCTAGCAGCCCTAAAGAGATTTATGCACGTAGAGGCCTGCCGTCTGATATTTATTCAGATAATGGGAAAAATTTCGTAGGTCTAGCAAATCAACTAAAGCAGTTATTCCAATATTTGAGGGACAGAGAAATTCAAGATTTTCTTTCGAGCCAAAAAATCAATTGGCATTTCATTCCTCCATATGCGCCGCCCTTTGGTGGGCTATGGGAGGTAGCTGTAAAGCTTACAAAAAATCATCTGTTAAAGGCATGTAAATCCAGTATTTTAAATTTTGAAGAATTATCTACTTTACTGTGTCAAATAGAAAGTTGCATAAATTCCAGACCTCTAACGCCGATGTCATCAGATCCATCAGATCCGCGCGCATTAACGCCAGGTCATTTTCTAATCGGAGCACCGCACCTTGATATTCCAGAAGCTTCTAATTCGCGAGCTCTATCATTAAATGCTCGTTGGCGCCTTATTGAAAGGGCCAAGAACCAATTTTGGTATAGATGGTCAAGAGAATATCTCCAACATCTCCAACAGCATCCTAAATGGACTACTCCAAGTGTTAATCTACGAGAAGGAGACTTGGTAATAATTCATGAACGATCCGTGCCCATGAGATGGAAAATGGGCCGCATTCTACAAACTTTCTCAGGACAGGACAATCGAGTTCGAGTAGTCTTGATTAAAACAGCGGACGGTAACATCAAACGTCCTATTACAAAGGTATCCCCTCTACTGCCGGGGGCGGAGGATGTTGAATCTTAAAAAGAACTAAAAAGAAATCTTTAGTAAAAAGACACTAATTATCTCTGAAACGTGATGACAGATGGCAGCACCAAAAACTTTGATGTTGACAGAACGAAGCTGTAATGACTTTATTAATCAATTTTTTCTCATTATTTCTTGTCCATTTGTACTTTAAAATTCATAATATGTTTTTTTCATATATATATTTTGCATTTATACATTTGTAATCCATCTTTTTAGATTGTATTCTTTATTCTGCAGTTGACTGCGGGACTGTTTTAGAATGTTCTGATTCAAAGAATGTTTACGTTTTGCTAAAGTCTATTAAATCGCTTAAAAAATCCCATTAAATCATTTTTTTTATGTGTGAAGAACCATACGTAAAGGATATAATATTGCCAGTGGGCAAAATTCATAAATAGCTATTTTCAAGACATAAGAAACCATAAAATCGAAGACAGTTATTGAAGTTAAGAAACCGATACCCTTTATACAAGACGCCGTCAAGAAGAATTGCCTTTCAGGTAATAAATCTCTCTTTGAATATAAGAAATCAGTTCTGTATGCTAATGCAGTTTAAAATCTCAACAACTTTTTTTCTTTTTCTATCTTTACGAAACCAAAATATTATATTCGTGAAAATTTTCGAATTCCGATTTTTTAAGAATTACTTTATAGATTTTCGGGATCAGAAGTTCCGGAAAATATGCTTGTAAGTCAAAATGCTTATACGGGACAGAAATTTTGCGGAAGTGCTATCACAAGAGCTAATGAATTCAATTGATGATAATGAATTCAAGAGATAATAAATTCAATGATTTCAATTCATTTTGTCTCTGATAAAAATTGGTGCTGATAACTATTTAGTGTAAATTACTCAACATGTTATACTGCTATGTTGCATGTTTTAGGATCTCTACAATTTATATTGCTCAAGAACTTAAAAAAATTTCAAAAGTAAGCTAGTCCTTTTTTATAATTTGATGTTCATTATATTTTGTGTAAATCACCCAAGAGCTGGTTTTGCTATGCTGCTTTATTCATTATTATTGCAATAGCTCTATCACAAGAATTAATGCACGAATTTTCATCAAACCTCAGATTTACTTATTCCTGAAATAAATAAGTGCTGTTTAGATTTTAATGTAGAATGCCAAACAAATGGCGCTAATTTGCTGCATTATTCAAACAATTTTTGCAATGACTGTATTGCAATAAGTAATTCATAATTTTTCATCAAACTTCGTACTCAGTATATCCCTGATATATATTGGTCCTGATTAATTTTTGGTGTAAATTTCTCAACAGGTGGAGTTGCGGTTCAGATTGTTTTATGATTTCCGCAATGCTCTATCTCAAAAACTAATGCATGGATTTTCATGAAACTTCAGATTCAGTTAGACACTGACATAAGTTGTTGCTGATTAAATTTTAGTATAAATCATTAAACCGGTGGCGCGCTATGTTGCATTTTTCAGGAGGTCTTAACATATGTGATGTAGAAGTTTGGATAGTCGCTTCCAACTAGTTTTCAATGAAAGTTTTACATTTTGTAATACTCAAGGAATAATACTACAAAATATATTTTTCTGTGCTTGTATCTGTGATAAAATTATTACATTTTTTAAAATCATTACTTTCAATAAATTTTAACATAGACGTAATTACATCAAAATAATGAAATCAAGAAAGGAAACTTGTGCGTCAATCACAGACTATAAATCAATATTCAACACATTCATACTATCAATAAAACTTTACCTTTTAAAAAGCTAAATATGATATCTAATTATATAATTTGGAATACACAATTTCAGCAATTACAATATGTTTCCGAATGTTTGTGTGCAGCCTTGTGTATGATCTATACATTTGTTTATAACACACGCAGTATATTATAATTTAGTTTAGTTTGGTAACACATAATCCAACTGAAAATTTCCTTGGAAATTATTTGAAATCTTTTGTGCAATTTTGTACATGTACCTGATTCGATGAATGGATACACGCTAAGTAATCTGCAAAAGGTTGGTGTAATTGAGAAATGCACACCAGAACTTAAAACAAGTTTCCAACAATTATTGCTTATAGATATTACCCTATAACCGAATTCTTTTGTATATGCTTTTAAATAGACAATGAATTTTATGCACATTATATACTAAAATCAGCATCTTGTAAGGCACATATATAACAATACAAATATATTTGAAATAGTCTAGCATCATTAAAATACATTTCAGTGAAGTTTGTGCCATAGACCATAATGTAACAGAAGTTATTTGAGCATCCCTATAAACGCACTATAGAAAGTCTGCAGTTAATTTTCAATAGGTAATATTCTGTAGAAAATCACATTAAGTTATTCAATTACACTGCAGTCTGAATATAAATGTGTAAGATAGTGTACGGACAAAATACTGCCATACACACCAAAGTCATAAATATTTTCATAACTATGCTAGAACGTGTTAAATTGATTAAAATAAGGAACAAGAACAATAACTCAAGCATTCACATAGACTTAAATACACTTTCCAATACTGACCAGAATTTGTGAAGAAATTGTATTGTTTCATCCAGTTAAATGCGATATTTAGATTAGCAAATAAAAAACACATAAGTCTGTAAAAATTAATATTCTGAAATCGCTGTCCATATCGTGGAACATGTGCCAGTTTGATTTTTTTTCTTTAAGTGTCGCACTAAATGTAAAAAAAAAATGCTATCAACTCTATAATCTACAGAAAACGCGTTGCTGTACTCATATGTGATTTAATGGCCAAACACATTTTTCTCTATAGATCATAATCTAACAGACATTTCTTGTACGTGTCTGTAAGGAAACTATAAATGCAGCTTTTACTTTACACGACAGAAAGCACGTTGCAATCCACTTATGTGTATGAATGTCAGTTTGTTTGAATTATAATAATAGGATTAAAATGCACCACAGACGATTTTCTCTTTCACCATAATTAAACGGGATTCTTTTCTATTTCCCTCTACTAAACTAACTATACATGCTTGCTACCGGGCCCGCTCTAATAGGATAGCCCACGGAGTCAATTTTTCTTGTGGGGTACGGTAGAAAGGCGGGGTCTTGTCTCTCTCTGGAACGTTCTCGTTTACCTTGATTTTCGGGGCAAAATTTTCCTTTCTGCGGTACGACTTAGCTTTTCGGACATTCTCTGATCTTAGTAATTCCATCAAAATTGCCCCCACTCTCAGCTAAGTTCAGTACCAACATTTAGGCACAAAACATCCAGCCCCATTTCGTCTGGTATGATGAGTGATAGGTGTGCGTCAACAAATCACACAGTTAATCCAATGTGCAATAAACCACAAAGATTACCAACAAAGCACTTAATCCAAATAGCCGACCCGGGGACTTGTCTCAGTGGATCGCCATTCTGCCGACTAAAATTTCGCCACGTACGCTAAGGGTGCCTGGTACAGGTAAAAACCGTCGTGGGTGCAAAGTTCTCCAAGTTATCTGTGAATCATACCTCTGGAGGTGCCTTGCCAGGTGAAGTATGAACATCTCATCATATGATCAAGGTTTTAAATTAAGAGACCAACTTGAGTAGTCATTTGCAGTACAAACAATAGGATGTAACGTTAAGTCACCGGCAAAACAAAGTATGCTCAAACGAAAAGCAAGTATTGCAGATATGATGACGTGTGAAGCGAAGATATCAGGTTTATTGTCGCTATGCGGCGATAAGGTGGTTTCTCGCCCAGATACCAGGTATCTAACACGTTAAGCTGAGGTAATTCGGCAGGTAGGGGCCTGGTAATTGGTTAGAAAGAAAGAAAACGACACATGCTTAAAAACTTCAGTTTTAATAGAGAACATGCCAATAACTAAAAAATACATGGTATTTCAAATATATTTGCAAGATCTAGAATTCGGATTGGCATCAGGAGATGGACGGAGAATCACATAACATATAATTACGCACATTGAAATGATAAAAACTTTAAACTTTTTTTGGCGAAATGTTAAAAATATCTAAATTACATCTTCAGATGTGTCCACAAACGATTTCCAACATATTTAATACTATACACGAAAATGTTTTCCATCATATAAAATTGCAGTTTATTTAGAGCTAGTACAAGGATCGGCTAAAAAGTCCCGAGCCCTGCAAAGAAAACAACATATTAAAAAAATGTATTTATTCCTTAACAAAACCTTCAGAAAGACTAATAAATTTATCATATCGATGTTCTAATTTAATTTAACCATCTCAATAATGCGATTCGTCGATCACTTCAAAATAGTCGTTTACGGCATTAATAACCCCTCGTTGCCAATTCAATTTTCAATCTTCAAAGTTGCAATCTTCGTCCGCCAAAGAATTTTTTGAGGTTTGGGAATGAGTGACAATCAATAGATGTTAAATCTGGCGAATAAGGTAGATGTTCAAGAAATTCGAAACTTAATTTGTAGATTTTCCTCATTGCGATGACTGACCGATGTTTTGGAACATTGTCATGGGGGAAAAAGTTTTTTTTTCGCCACATGAATTCAATTTTTTTACTTCATTGTTCAAATGTTGCAATAAACTTGCGTATTAATCACCAGTGGTACTTTTACCCTTTTCCTTGTAATCAATAAAAAAAATCTCCTTTGCATTTCAAAAAATACCCGCCATCACTTTGTTAGCTGACAAAGTTGACTTAACCTTTTTCGGAGCTGATTCATCCTGTGTAATCCACTGTTTTGACTGTAATTTTCTATCAGGAGTGTAAAGTTTTATCCGTTTTACAAGACATCGCAAAAATTCTTGGGGATTTTCACGGTACAGTTCCAAATTTGTACTTGAAACAATTATCCGATGCAACATTTTGTCAGGTGTCAACAAACGTGGTACTCACATTACTCAGATTTTGTGGAATCTCAAAATATATGTTTAAATATTACATGCACTTATTTTGATATGTTTACAGCCCTTACTTTCTCGAACAAGTTTAATCTGCAGTATTCCAGGGTTATTCGATGAATTATCTCAAGAATTGTCACTTCCATGGGACGTGCAGAGAGAGCTCAACACTTGTGTTCTTCTGCCCTATTTTAAACTCTGGATCTCACCTTTTAATCATTGAATATGATGGGACAGACTCATTCAGTGATCTATTCATTTCCTTCTTGATTTCTTTCGGCGTTAAATCTTTAGATGGAAGTTTTAGATTACCACTTGTTTCTTCAAATCTTCCATTTTCGTAAAAAAAAAAATCTAAAATAGTTTTGATTTAAATGCTGTCAAACAAACAGTAACCGAGCTACTGATTTGAAACTATGGTTATAAACTATTCAGAGATAGGACTATGCAGTGATAGCATATAAATGTCCTAGTGGCACCATTTATGTGTCGGGCCCGGGATTTTTCATCCGATCTTCATATGCTTAGAGCTAATGCTTTATATTTAAAGCTAGTATATTCAGTTCAAATTTCTGGCCGCATGATTAAAATATATCACAGACGATTTTCTCCCTGACAATAATCAAACGGAATTATTTCCTACGTCCCTATATTAAACTAACTATATATGCTAAAAAACTTCAGTTTTAATAGAAAACATGCCAATAACTAGAAAATGCATGACATTTCAAATATATTTGCAAGATCTGGAATTCGATAGACGATCAGGCAGACAGACAGGTTTTCCACAAAACAGATAATGATAAAAACTTTAAACTTTTTTTGGTGAAGTGTTAAAAAGATCCAAAATACATCTTCAGATATACCACAAACGATTTCCAAAACATTTCATAATACATTAGGGTTTAATATATAAGGATTTATACAGGGTGATTCATAAAAGATGGGCAGAACTTTAAGGGGTTATAGTACACTTAAAGACAAATAATATTAAATAGGAGACTAAGGGTCCCAGACGTATTCCCAAGGAGATAGGGGGCATTAAAGTTTAGGGTCCGAAATTTCAAATGATTATAAAAAATGGAAAAATTGGTCGATTCGTTTGCGGTTTTTGCAAAAAATTTTCTTTATGCCAGTATTTTCTTGAAATAAAATTTTAAAGTTCAATTTCAAAAAATGCCGATAGGGGGCGCTTTAGACTTTGGAGTTACAAACAACTATTTTTTAACGTTATTTTTCGTATTTCTTTAAATGATTTCGAAAGCTTAGGCTTAAACTTAAATTTTGATCTAAAAATCTGAGTCCTAACGAGTAGTTAAGTAGCGTAAACTGAAATTTGATATTTGAAACCCGTCTCCCCCCAGAACAAAAATCAGTTATTCCCGATCTTTGTGTCGTAGATTAGGCTCTAACTACTGCCGCGTTTTGCTAAAATTATTCTTTATGTCAGTATTTTCTTGAAAATAAATTTTAAAGAAAATTTTCAAAAATTTCCGATAGAGGGCGCTTTAGACTTTGGAGTAACGAACAACTATTTTATACCGTTATTTTTTGTGTCTCATTAAATGCTTTCTAAAGCTTAGACTTAAATTTTCAGCCCAAAATCTGAATCGTTAGACGTGGTTAAGTTTCTGGGGAGAGGTTTTTGAAATTTCTACTCCTGAGCACAGTTCAGTTTACCATGTCCACACATTGTGTGCTGTGATACGAGGTAAAAAGACACAAATTAGGATTATGTTACCAAAGCATATTTATTAACATGTAATTACAATAAATGTTCAAAATTGTGACCACCAGAGGTTATGCACGCAGAACAACGGCGAAGAATGGAACGGCGAACATTCGCGAAAACATCAGGCTTTTCGAGCACTTCCCCTACAGCGGCGGAAAGTCTGGCGACCAGTTCCTCGGGGGATTCAATGGGTGTCTCATACATAAGAGCCTTCAATTGTCCCCAAAAAAAGAAATCGAGGGGTGAAAGATCTGGCGAGCGAGCAGGCCAAGCAACAGGACCACCTCGACCAATCCATCTGTTCGGAAATGTGATGTCCGGATAGTTGCGGACGTCTCGTACGTAATGGGCTGGCGCTCCATCGTGCTGGAACCACATGACCCGCCGGATGCGTGGAGGAACAACGTTTAACAGGTCTGGCAGCACATGTTGCAGAAATGTGAGGTATGTTTTACCGTTGAGGCGTTCAGGAAGAAGGTACGGTCCGATTAGGTGGTCTCCGAGGATTCCTGCCCAAACATTGATGGAAAAGCGTCTCTGATGAGCATGTGGATACGTAGCATGTGGATT
Organism: Maratus speculifer; assembly: GCA_964019185.1. Lineage (NCBI taxonomy): Eukaryota > Metazoa > Arthropoda > Arachnida > Araneae > Salticidae > Maratus > Maratus speculifer. The sequence goes on from OZ025291.1 coordinate 223,797,194, forward strand.
GACATCCGCCCATACATGTGCATTGTGTGTATTAAATGTACCTTCACGTGTGAAGGTACATTCATCGGTGAAAAGCACAGTTCGTCCAAAATATGGATTTAGCGCGTTCTGCTGCAGAAACCAGCGGGCGAATTCAATACGATTTGGATAATCCCCTGGAGACAGTTTCTGGACTCGTTGCACATGAAACGGTAGCAAATGTTCATCCTTCAGTACCCTCCAAGTCATGGACTGTGAAGTATCCACCTGCCTAGCCACTGTTCGTGTACTTGTACTTGGCTGCGCTGCTACTACATCCAGAATGGCAACAACTACTGATTCGTCCTTTTTTGTACGACCTGCATTCGACCGGGAAGCGAGAAATGATCCTGTATAACACAACTGTCTGTGCAAGCGCTCGAAAGTTTTGCGGTTAGGCAACCGCCTGTTGGGAAATCGCTCTCCGTACATTCGTTGTGCCTCTGCACCATTTCCATCTGCCGCTCCGTAAATTAAATGCATCTCAGACTTTTCCTTATTCGTGAAGGGCACCATCTTCCGATTCATTACTACAGCGACTTACACTTGACTCACCGTTCAGTGGTTTTTATGCCTGAATCGTGTCGAAATTTTGCATACGTGTTCTTCTTCTTCCCCATTTGACATTTGCATACTTTCTGTCTCCTTCTTCACCCGGTGACTAGCGTCAGGAATGGAGCTTTAACGTTTGCATGAGCGACGTTTCCAACTGTGCCAGTGCCTTTATGAGTGAATTCCGACTATGCAGTCCTTGACGAAAGTTGTATTTTTGCCTCGTATCACAGCACAGAATCGTTGGGCATGGTTAAGTAGTGCAAACTGAACTATGTTCAGAAGTTGAAATTTGAACCCCCTCCCCTCGCTACTGAACCACGCTCAGCGATTCAGATTTTGAGCTGAAAATTTAAGTTTAAGTCTAAGCTTTAGAAAGCATTTAATGAGACACAAAAAAAGGTATAAAATAGTTGTTCGTTACTCCAAAGTCTAAAGCGCCCTCTAACGGAATTTTTTGAAAATTTTCTTTAAAATTTATTTTCAAGAAAATAGTGACATAGAGAATAATTTTAGCAAAACGCGGCAGTAGTTAGAGCCTAATCTACGACACAAAGATCGGGAATAACTGATTTTTGTTCTGGGGGGAGAAGGGTTTCAAATTTCAAATTTCAGTTTACGCTACTTAACTACTCGTTAGGACTCAGATTTTTAGATCAAAATTTAAGTTTAAGTCTAAGCTTTCGAAATCATTTAAAGAAATACAAAAAATAACGTTAAAAAATAGTTGTTTGTTACTCCAAAGTCTAAAGCGCCCCCTATCGGCATTTTTTGAAATTGAACTTTAAAATTTTATTTCAAGAAAATACTGGCATAAAGAAAATTTTTTGCAAAAACCGTAAACGAATCGACCAATTTTTCCATTTTTTATAATCATTTGAAATTTCGGACCCTAAACTTTAATGCCCCCTATCTCCTTGGGAATACGTCTGGGACCCTTAGTCTCCTATTTAATATTATTTGTCTTTAAGTGTACTATAACCCCTTAAAGTTCTGCCCATCTTTTATGAATCACCCTGTATATTAAATCCTTAAATATATCATAATATATTAGGATTTATATACAGGATTTCCAACATATAAAATAGCAGTATGTTTAGAGCTATTGTACTATATTTAGCTCAAATTTCTAGCGTTGGATTCAAGAATATTTCCATACGCAGTTCAATTATTTACATGTCTTTCAACATTTGTAAAAATAAGATTTAACTAAGTAATTCTATGTAAACGGTAAATATTCAAGTTTTTACGGTGCAACAATAAAAAATGCATAAACGTCACAAAACTTTTTTTTTTACCTGTAAATCACCTTATCTTCCTAAACAAAATCTAGATTATAACATTCTTTTTCTGAATGATGAATAAAAGTATAACGCTGTGAAATGCATTGGATGAAGTTAAATAAGACATCCTGAACATCAAAAGAAATCTGAGCTGGTGAAATGCCTTTTTTTAGCGTCATTCCTTCTTATTCATTTTTCAAAGAAAATAATTTTTTAAATACTTTTTTGTAAATTTCTTTTGAAATATCTACTTTTGAAACAAAAGCTGTTTCATTATTTTATTCATTTGTTCTGCTTTTATTCTCTGTTAAATACTTTTAAGCATATTTCAGGGGCGGGGAGATGTTTTATTTATGTTTCTTAGTTTAAAAAAGAACGAAAAATTAATTATGAAAATGGCATATATTATGAAATACTTTACACCATTGTTATCAGTATGTTGTTAAAAAAATAAACTCATTTTTCCATCCAATATAATGAAATATCTGAATAAAGACATTAAAAACATGACTTTCAGTAAAAAAAAAAAAAAAAAAAAAAAAAAAAAAAAAATCTTTCAGTTTTTTTCTATCTAAGATATATAACCTTAGATACAATATTTAGAAAAATAAATGTTATATGTACAAAATTAATATTTAAATTTTAACTGAAAAAATTCACCTTACTAGTGCTTTTTAATGTGATGAAATTCTGCATTTTGTACATAAAAAACAATTTTTGAAGAAAATAGAATCATAATACACCAACATTTACTTTAATACCAAAATTTACATAAAAAACTTGTTTAAAACTACGGGGTTCTGCACTCTACGAGCTGCGCTCGTGAACCTCCACTCAGGCACCCCAGATTCTAAAAGCACACTAAATTCATCGGCTTTAAAATTATTGAATTATCATTTTTTTTTTTAAGTGGTGATCTCCCTGTAAACGGGTTTCAATTCATTTTCCTATGATTGGGAGATTTTAAAGGACCAAGTCAGCCGCTAGTGGAGTCTTAGATTAAATAAATAAATAAATATAGGGTAACATCCCCAGTAATTGGCACATTAAGAATTTGTCGTTAAACTTACTTAAATTTTCATTACAAAGAAATAAGATATTTACTTGGAAATATTTTTAAATCAAAGAATGCATATCTGTGCATCTATTTTGCCCACTAAAAGCAAAAAAAATTGAAAAAGTATTTTTATAAAAATATATTTATAAAAAGTTGCTGAAATCACCAGTAATTGGCACCTAGAGCACCAATGTATGACACCTTGTGATCCAGTAATTGGCATATGTTTATATTTAAAAAAAACTTTACATTTTGCATTGGGTTTAATCGCTTTAAATTAATTTACTGTAGATGAAGATGCCATATTTCAGGTTTTTCAGAGTAAGAAATCAGCATATTAATCTGAAATGTGAACACTTTAAAACAATACAATATACTTACATTAATACCCAGTAATTGTCATGCTGTCCCCAGTAATTGTCATATGAAGCTTTAATGGATTCCAATAACTAATAAAATTTATATTTTCAAATAAAAACAAATGACAAACAAAATTAGTCTATAATTTTAAAAGTACTTTCAAAATAAATAGTAATAAATGGTTTAATCTCAAATTCCTTGCGAATTCCTTATAATTGGAATAGGTGCCAATTACTCGGAACTAGCAAAATTGAAGCACCATTAATTGGCAACTATCATTAATTCAGAAATCCAAATATTTGTGTCGAAAATACTTTTACACAATCAAAGTAACCCTTTTTAACTAAACAAAACTGTTGTCAATTAAAATTTAAAATATATTATAAATCAGATATCAATGAATTGAAAAGCATGTCTTCCTTAAGCCAAAGAACAAGAATTTGCAACAAAATGGCTAATTTGATACAAGCCAGATTTGTTTCTCTTTCATAGGCTCTATTGTCATCTTGTAAAATAAATCAAAGTTATAATTTTTAACGTAAATGAGCATATAATTGATATATGGTCTTGAATTTTTAAAAGACTGGATATAAATCTTTTTTTAGGACATGTTTGTAAAATGTGCCAATCACTGGTGCATGCCAATTACTGGGAGTGTTACCCTATATATATATATATATATATATATATATATTTCTAAATAAGCTAATGTAAAATGAATTAAGTAAACAGAGTGAAGTAAAGAGATAAAATAATTTTTCCGCAGTGTTGAACGATGTCCAAAGTACTTTAAAGGTGTAATCTTCTTACCTTTTTTTGACAACATATTGTATATCCATCCTAGATCACCAAAAGGAAATATAATTAGAAATGTCATCGGATCTGTATGTTGTGAGGTTTGATTGATAATAGTGGTCTCACGGCCATCTTCTTGTCTTGAATAAACTTTAAGATCTACACATGGAATACAATTATCTTTTGATTCAATTATGAAAGCAAATTCCAAAATTGTAGATTTGTTATATATTTGCTTGTCATCAAAGTTATGAGGCATAAAATTTAAAATATACTCTTGAACCACCAATTTTACTTAATTCATGCAACATTCTGTTATTTTTAGCATTTGAATTTTTTTTGTCATGAGAAGTTCACATAAATATATTGTTACGGATTTCGTAAATAGATAGAATTTGTATTCAAAAATAATGTATATAATCCTATTAAGCTCTATTCATAACCTAATATTAATTTTTGCTGCATTAAAAGTATTGTCTAAATTTGTTGATTTTCTCCAAGCAAGCAAACCTATGGGATTTCATTTGATGACTATGGGCACTTGGCAAAATATTAGAGATATTGCCAAGTTAGCGTCCCTTTTAGAGACTAATTTTAGTCCCCAAATTTGGAAATATATCGCCAAATTGGCGATAAACTTTGGCGACGTTTGGCGGAAAAGTAGGCCCTGTCCCCTGCGGTACCTACGCTGATTTTCATTGGTCCATCGGTTATCTACGCAGATTTTTATTAGCTTTTTTCCAATTCTATAGTTTTTTTTATATATATGGATTTAATTTTAGGATAAAATATAAAAAAGTGTAAAAATCTCAAAAAAAAATTAAGTTTACAAGTGAAAAAAAAATTATAATAAATAACAAAATAATTAACCAAAATATGTGAATTTGTTTGGTTTTAGCATGTAGACTATAAAGAAACGCATTTTTTTTTTTTTTAAGTTGCAATATCTACAAATATTCCATTTCTCACACAATCTATAAATGATTCGAACGCAATAAATATTACATATTTTTTTAATGTTTTTTTTTTTTTTTAACCATTTGGAAAATAATTGTCGCTCTCGGTCTAGAAATATCTGAAACATCTGATTCCTTGTGAAGTCCGTATTCGATTCCTTTTCTGATTGGTCCATTTTTAATTCATGGCGTACGTCATATATGACTGTTATTACGCAAGCCACTTTTTTTCTTTTGTCAACAAAAAGATATAGTAATCTATCATATACACTACAAATTCGATCTCATGGAGGATGAGATGAAGAGAGAGAGAGATAGTAATCTATTATTTTCCCTTTACTTTCAACAGAAATGGAATACTTCTGTTGCCACGATGACAAAAAAAAAGTATTAACAACTCAAAAACAAATTGAGATACAGCCTTTTAACAAATTGCATTTAAAAGTACAATTTTTTCTTTATACGACGATGTAAAAATTGAAAATGTGCAAAGTTTAGAATTTTAATAGTTGCAGTACCAAAAATTGTAAAACTGAAATTTCATTTAAATTTTTTTTATGTTTGATCCAGGAATATTAATATTTAATCCATGGCGTACGTAATATAGGACTCTGTTATTACGTAAGCCACGTTTGATCATCATAAAAATGATGTTTGTTATTATTATTATTATTTTAAATATAGAATTTATTTGTAAGTCTAAAATTTTAGTCTTTGAAAATAATATTTTCCCAACGGTTATTTTAATTTTTTAAATTACAATTTTACTTTTTTCTATCTTAAGAAAAGAAAGTATTAGATTCGTGAAAATTTTCGAAATTGGATTTTTGATGGATTTACACGTTTTAGGGGTCAGAGATCCCGAAAAACATGTTTTTATAAAATGCTTGTCTATGAGTCAATGAGTTTGTCTGTCTGTGACAAAACATTTGCGGGTACTCTTTTGCATAAACTAATACACGGAATTTCTCAAACCTTTAGATTATGCGATACCCTGATATGAACTAGAAATAATTAGTTTTTGGTGTGTATCGCTCAACAAGTGGCGCTGCAATTCTGCATTATCTACAGTTTTCATAATAGCCATATCTCTAGAACTAGTGCATGGATTTTCATAAAACTTTATATTTTGTTAGTACTTGATATACCATGGTCCTGAATATGTTTTAAGGTAAATTGCTCAACAGCTGACGTTGTCATGGTGCATTATTCGTGATTATCGCAATAGCTCTATCTCAAAAACTAATGCATGAAATTGTCTAAAACTTCAGAATCAGTTAATCCCTGATATAGATTAATGTTGTTTAGTTTTTGGTGTAAATTGTGCTACAGATGGTACTGCTATGCTGCATTTTTCACGAATTCGCAATAAATGTATCTCAAGAACAAAAGCATTGATTTTCATCAAATTTCAGATTCATTTCATACCTTATAAAAAATTGATCCTGATTAGTTTTCGGTGTACATTATCCAACTTATGGCGTTGTAATGCAGATTTTTTTTAAAGATTTTGCAATAGCTCTATCGCAAAAACTAATGCACACATCTTCATCAAACTTCAGATTCAGTTGATGTAAGTTGTTGCAGACTAGATTTTGATTTAAACCATCAAACTGGTGGGGCTATTATGCTGCGTTTTTCAGGAAGTATTAACATGCATAAGATAGAAGAAAGTTTTGGAATTGCCATATCTGACTAATTTTTTTCATATTGTTGAGAATTTTTAAAATATTCAGAATAAAACAAAAAATAGAAAACAAATTTTTTGAAAGTTTAAAGTTCCTATGCTTTTTAATAAAATCCAGCAGAAAATATTTAGCAGTTTAGAAGGATTGGTATTTATCTAAGTTGCAATAAATATGCTAAAAAAAAAAAAAAAAAAAAAAAAAAAAAAAAAAAAAAAAACAATTGGGAAAATATTTTTTTTAATTATTTTTTAAAGCATAAAGTCTACAATATAGTAATAAAAAAGGAACAAAGAATAAGTTTTAACAAAACACATCTCATTTTATCTAATGTCTGAAACACTGAAAACATTTGTTAAACTACTTAATTACTTATGTCATTAGCTTTTTTTTAATATATTCTTAAAGCAAATTCTTTTTCTATTTATTTACTAATCTTGTACTTTTTTAAAATAAAATATGCTATAAAAATATTACTAACTAATTAACTATTAGCTTACCAGCTCATTATTAACTCTTATGCAAATGTCGGTTTTATGAAGCGAAAATTAGTTATGAAATGTTTGAAAATGTTCCTGATTCAATAAAAGTCTACGCGCGCTATGTATAAATAATTGATTTCGGGGTGTTTATTTTTCTAAACGCCAACGATAATATTACTCAATCACTTAAGTTTAAAATGAGTTGCTAAGTACACTCCTTTCTTTTAATATTTATACATGGAATGAAATATTATTTCTTATCTATCTTCATATACATTTTATGAAAAAGGTTATTTTTTTTCGGGCTTTTTTTAATGTGTGACGGTTTATTTTCAGATTTTTCCTACATTAAAAAATATCTTACAAGGAGAGGGCCAATTTTGATAATTGCGGATTTTGATTATTTTTACATATTTTATAGGGTAGCGTCCCCTTAGTCTCAGATTCAACGGATTTTATACAACACTCCTTAATTCTCAAGGAACAAGGTTCACTAGTGGACGAACTAAGTGATTCAGCCAGAAGCCAAAATTAGCGCATTTGGTCTCATCTATGGGGAATTGATGATATTTACCTTTTTGGATTCACAATGACCCAAGCAGTTCATCTTATGATGACACTATTAAATTTATGGTAGCTTATAGACGCCATATTCAAAAGATGAGCGCCATCTATCATACACAGATACATATGATTTTTTTTAAATTATCGGATAATTAAAGAAATTTTGATGAAAAAATTTAAAGAAAAAACAATGTTGAACATGAAGCATTATACAAATTATATATTTGTTAAAATTTTATTTTAATATGATGTTTATATTTAATTGTTTTTTAGCATTTTTAATTGAATAAACAGTTTAAAAGACATTTGTTATCAGAGAAAACTGAAATCTTGTTTTGTATTTTAATATATATATTATTTTCATGCAAATAGAACACAGCAATTCAAGAAAAAACTAATATTGGAGGAACTAATATACTTAATCCTTTACAAATTAACCCGTTCGGAGCCACGGGTGCATATATGCTCCTTCAAAATGTGCTTCCATCGCTTGTGTTTGATACCACTAAAAAAGAAGTGTAAAAATTTGTTGATTTAATTAAGATATTTTCTTGATTTCTCAACTAATTAGTTTTACAAAAAGTACTATCGGTCGAATAAATTCGTGTAAAAGATGCTGGTTCCGAACAGGTTAGTAAACAACAGAAATTTTACTCTTCTTTACAGCCATCTTCTTCGATTGCACCCTTCTTCGATTGCTTTGTTCTTGCACCCAAATCACTGTCATCCTCATAGCACAATTCTGTATTCTGCATATACTTCACATCTGATGTTATTAAAAAGACACGCACCTGATGATGTGATACATGTTCTTAACACATTCGCTGCCTTTCACGCGCCAGTGCGTGATATGGCGCCAACGTTAAGGAGCCACTAACGCGCCAGCGCGTTATGTGGGGTGATGTCCTGTAGCCAGTCACGCGCGTTGGCGCGGGAAAATCTTTTACCGATTCTTTGTTATAAAAAGTACACCGGCTTCTGGGAAAAACCCACTTCTACAGTGCGCATTAACTATCATCACGTCTTCACGTAAGCGGCAACGAAAATGTTAAACAAGAACATGACATCAGTTCCAAGGCAGCTTTAGGAGCAGTAGGATTGACATTCTACTGGATCAAGACCGTTGTAATTAGCTGACAATACATATAGATAGAGTGTATTGCTACGTAGCTGAAAGCAATACGACTCCATATACTTTGTTTTATAGAAAAAAATATAGAATATAGCGCAATTCATTTATACCCTAGTATTTGTGCTTTCCATAATAGAGATGGCAAACTTATGACTTAATGTGTTTCATTGTATCCTCTGATAAATCAGCTTCAATATGAAACGCATCTCGAAATTCCGTGTTCTGAATCATTTTCCTTTATGTGCAAAAGCATTTATTGTATCGCACCTGACAATGAACGCATTTCAGGTAATGCATTACATGTCTCTTTACCTAGAAGTTCATTCCTCTCTCTCCCAAGTTGTAGTACTTTACTTTCTTTCTTTCTAACCGGTGATCAGGCCCCTACCTGCCGAGTTTTATCAGCTTAACGGGTTAGATACCTGGTATCGGGGCGGACGACCGCCTAATTGCCACGTAGTGGCAATAAACTTCGCTTCGCATGCCATCATTTCTGCAGTAATTGCTTGTCGTTGAGCATACTTTGTTTTGCTTGTTAATTAATGGTCATCCTGATGTTTGAACTGCAATTGGCTTCGCAAGATGGTCTCGTAATTTAGAGCCTTGATCAGATGACGAGACCTTCACCTGGCAAGGCACCTCCAGAGGTATAATTCACAGGTAACTTGGATGACTTTGCACCCACGACGGATTTTACATGCACCAGGCGCCATTAGCGTACATGATGGAATTTTAGCCGGCAAAGTGGGGACGATCTACGCAGACAAGTGCCGAGGCCGGCTGATTGTGGTTAACGATTACTGGACTGAGTGGTTTATTGCCTTTGTGAATGTACTGAGTTTGGCACCGCACATCACTCCCACTCGCCGTGCCAGGTAAAATGGGGCTGGAGCTAAATTTTTTTTTTTGAGCCGAGACGGTGGCATGTCCTTAGCAGACAGCAGGGGGGACAATTTGTAGTACTTTACTTTATCCTGTCAGTGGATTCCACATTTTACAATTATTAAGATTTTCTTGTTTTTCAAAAAGTTTTCTAAAGAAAACAGTATGGTAACTGCCATATCATTATCTATAGAAATAATATAATATTTCTAAATCTAGACGCTAAACCATGGTTTGCCCGAAACAAATGTCACGTAACACCTCTTTTTGGAAGCAGATCAAATTAAGGGATTATCCATCTAATTATTTCGTGAATTTATAGCATTTTTCTCCATAAATAACCTACATCATTCGTGTATTCGATTATTTCAAATAATATCCATATTGTCGTTCTTGAGAAATGAAATGTGAAGGGTTTTTTCTTGTTCTCCTCATCAGATAGAAACTGCCACCATTTTCGTACTGGATGTTCAAAAAGCCCCAGCCACAATTCATACTTGTATTGTTCATTTCTTTTTTACACTTCTGTATACATTAAATACCAAATATTTTCTTTGAGAGAATGTAGAATTTTGCATTATTTTATAAAACAGATTCTCTCATAGTAGACAAGCTATAGTAGTTCCTGCGGTAGTTTAGAATAAAGCACATTCCATCAGTGATATTAAGAGCCATTATTTTGAAATTCAGACAAAAAAGTGATGTTTTGATAGCTTTTTTTGATAATTATATTTTTTAAATTGGCTTGATATTTTTTTATATTGAAGTAAATCATATTTAAAGAATAATGTGCAATTTTAAAGCCCTAAAAAATTTTTCTCTTCCCCATAGAAAATGTCAAAGTTCAAAGCTATGAATGCCATTTTTCATGAAAAATGAAATGCCGATCTGTTTGGAATGCTATAACTCTGGTAAGCAACAACATCCCAAAATTACTATGGCATAAACTATTAGTATAACACTACTTGCTTATAAAATTTATTTGTTTACATGGGACATTATTTCTTTACATTGTTATGATGCAGCAACGTACAAACAAAGTGGCGTTTTTGTCCATTTTCCGCATTTAATATCTTATTTAAGCAATATAACTCCAAACTTTTTCTTAAAGAAGAAAGTTTACTACTAGGACCAGCTAAATAATATAATACATCATCGAGATGTTGTTGCTGTTAGCAGATACAATCTGTTAATTATTCAAAATTTCCAAAATCTGCAACATTTAAATTAGTGTTATCTAAAAAAACCGCCACGGTTGAATTAAACAAAATATAGCATGCAACAATTGAACACGTGTACAAAAACATGAAAAATAAAAAAAGTGGGGTCGTGTCATACTTTTAGGGGGGGGGGGGAGGACAAAAGTTTAAAAAAAAAACATTTTCAATGATAACGTTTTTCTCCTATCAGAAAATGAAATATCCCATTTCTCTTTCGGAAGAGTAATGAACTAGTCGTTGAAGGCCACCGTAATTCTTACCCGTCATGGATATGCATAGTATAATATATGAAAATAATACATGCGTAAACTATTTATAAAATGCATTGCAATTCCAAAACAAAATTTAAACGTAAATTTAAATATTTTTAATATGCATAGCAACGCTCTATTAATGAGTTGAACCAATTTCGACAAATTATACAAAAGGCCAAACTACTCAAGTAGTACCGAATAGCGCAAAAGAAACATCCTTATAATTCAAAAAATAATAATCATATTAACTAACAGTTTACTGCATCGGATTAAACATCTCATTTCCAATTAAAATATATCTTTGAATAAAATTTGAATGAAATACAGGGGCATGAAAAATTGAAGAATATGGAAAACAGGATTACAAATATTTCGGCAAGTAATAATCTGATTGACTTCGTTCTTTATGCAAAATTTGTGTTGTTTTATTGACTTTTACGTCTACTCCTTAAAATAAAAAAAATCGAAAATTTTTAAATATCTTTCATCAAAACGAATTTTTCGAGATTTCAAAAACAATTGTTCTGGATAATCGAGGTTGCTAATATTAAATAGGCTTCGTCGCATTCTTACGCACTAGGTACATACAAAATTTTAAGTCTCTATGTCAATTTGTTCGGGAGAACAAACAGACAGACACACTAACAAACGGATGGCAATTTTTTTTTCTAAAAATATGTTTTCCGAAATCTTCAGTATCTGAAACGTGTAAATCAATCAAAATATTTTTTTCGATTCTTAAAACGATTGCAATACTTACCCTATACCACGTATGATGAGTAAGTAAAAAAGAGATATTCCATTTTCTTAAAGAGGTAAACCATAGAAAGAGGAATAATAACTCCTTTTATAATTCTATATTTATTTTGCGTAGATCAATATCATTTTAGGGAGCTTTGCGTAATAAGCAGGTTCTTTTTCTTCAACTGTATTTTCTTGCTTTTAAATCTTCTATCTTTAAAAAAATGACTTTTAAAGTTTAATTATAAATATTAGAATTTTTTTTTTTTTTTTTGTAATGACGATTTAAAAATATATGCATTTTTCGGAGTCAGCCAAATTTTATTGATTTTTGCACGAATTAGGTCAGTTAAAGAAAAGTATTATAATAAGGGTTGAGTTATTACCGGGGCTGGAAATTTCGCTTTATGCAGACCTAAGGAAAATGAAGTTAGTCCCGTTTCAGCGCAAAAAATATGATAGACCCAGGCGAGACTTAAACAAGTAAGAAAAATCATGCGTTAAGCATAGATTATGAAGCACTTTCCAATACTTAATGAAATCTTTAACAAAACTTTGTTATTTAGGGAAATGATAGTGTATAGTCAAATAAACCCAAATATGTATTCCAGTACTTTTAAACAGCCCTGTATTTCATATGTCAGCTGATATAATGGAAAAATTTAGCAAGATAGTAGCGTATAATTTATATCAAGCTTCATTGATATATATCAATTTTATTATACATGAAACAGCTTAATATATTTAAAATATGTCACCCACAATTCCCCCTTTTACCATTATCTAATGGAATTCTTTTGTGTGGCCCTGTAAATGAATAATAGCTACATTTTCACCTTATATTTTATAGAATGCATATTTTCATATGTTTGACAGGATATAACATCTTTAAAATTCCTTTGAAACGACTTTTCCCCATAGGCCGTAATGTAATGTGAAACTTTTGATTCACCCTGTAGATAAACTAATCATGGTAGAAACTTCATTTTCGATATCACTTGTGCTAGGGTAAACGTCAATAACGTCCTAAAATTTCATGGCAATCCGAGTATATTAACGATTTTTCCCCATGGGCCGTAATGTAATGGAAAACTTTTGATTCTCACTGTAGATAATCTAATCATGGTAGAAACTTCATTTTCAATAGGGTTCATGCTAAGGTAAACGTCAATAACGTCCTAAAATTTCATGGCAATCCGAGTATATTAACGATTTTCCCCATAGGTCGTAATGTAATGGGAAACTTTTGATTCTCACTGTAGATAAACTAATCATGGTAGAAACTTCATTTTCAATAGGATTCGTGCTAAGGTAAACGTTAATAACGTCCTAAAATTTCATGGTAATCCGAATATATTAACGATTTTTCCCCATAGGCCGTAATGTAATGGGAAACTTTTGATTCGCCCTGTAGATAAACTAAAACTCCATTTTCAATAGGGTTCGTTCTAGGGTAAACGTCAATAACGTCCTAAAATTTCATGGCAATCCGAGTATATTAACGATTTTTCCCCATAGGCTGTAATGTAGGGAAACTTTTGATTCTCTCTGTAGATAAACTAATCATGGTAGATACTTCATTTCAATAGGGTTCGTGCTAGGGTAAACCTCAATAACGTATAAAATTTTCATAGCAATCCGAGTATATTTACGGGAGTTAGAGCGCGGGAAGACGGACAGACAAACCGAATACATAAGCACTTTTCAACTTTGTTGGAAAGTGCTAAAAAGTAGCTATTTCCAGAATACAGACATTTTTTTAACTATTTGCCGGGACAATATAAAATCTGAAGTTGTGAATGTTAAAATTATGAAAAAATTTTTAATCGAAATGTTAGAAAAAGCCTTGTTTTAAAACAACGGACGGATATTTAAAAAGAGCAGATAGAAGGTGATAGAAGGCAAAGTTAAACTTAATCGGAAGTTTAAGTTACAGAAAGGAGTATTTTTCTTGATTTTTTTTTTAAATATTTAAACATTTTATTATGAATCAACCTATGTTTAACCTTTACATGGGGGTTCGGACAGCATCTGTCTGGGTTTGCATATATTCTTGGATTGATATTACCATCCGAGCCCCCATGTAAAGATTAAATCATTTAAGGTTTTTTTTTATGATGGATTTGATTTTTTCAGCATTTCTCGTTTTTTATTTGTTATAAGTCAAGAATCGTTAAAGAAAAAAGATTCAAACTTGCAACATATATCTGTTTTGATTTTTTTACATTATTTTTTTCGGTTAATTCGATGAAATATTTTTTTTGAAAATATGTTTTTTCAAAAATAAGTCTTTTTTCGTCATTTTTTTATTTACATTTTTGATATTTTCAAAATTAATGTTAAAAAAAATTCTGAAGCGAAATTAAAATTATATTTACCTTTTTAATTAAATGAAAAAAATGAAATTCGACACTAATATTTCGAGTGATAACGATTTTAAATTACCCCACTTTAAAAAATAAAAATCTTTTTTTTTTTTCATTTTTTACTTTCTGAGAAATTTTAAGATGCGATTTTGCTTGCAAATTATATAATTCAAAATTCAAATTATATGATTAAAAAATTAAATTCAATTTCAATAAATGTATTTTTTATATGTTTCCTGGAACTCATAGAGTAACATTATTTCTTGAATTACACGCATGTTAATTTGTGTCTAATCCCTTAGATCCTAAGGAATTATTTAAACAGGCATTACTCCATGAGTTTTGCATATATAAAATTTGATTTTTTTTTTTTTTTTAATTTCCGGAATGGATAAGGGAAGTTTTTCAAATTGGAAAATTTACCCTACGTGAGCCGTACAAAACTTTAATTTTCGTATTTTTCTGAAATAGACCCTCCACAATGGAGTTTACCTTTTTTTTATATAAAACTTTGCAATTGGAAGTATGTGCCTACACTGTAAAAAAAAAAAAATGTCGAACTACTAAAAAAACTTTAGTGATCCCTGTAATTATTAAAAAAATTTTAGTAATTTTACTCAGTTACAAGAAAATCTGTAAGAATTACTAGAAAAAAAGCTAGCAACGAATAGAGTTACTAGTTTTACATTTTTAATAGCTATTACTAAAACTCATTTGGTGTGGCGGTGATAGCCTAGTGGTCATAGCACAGAGCTCCATACTGAAAAGACTCGGGTTCGAAGCTCGACACCACCAAAGACGTACCGAGTGTATGCAGTGTAAGTATTCGTTAAGTAAAAGGGTTATGAAATCAAAATTGCACAGGTGGCAATGTTTGATGCTGCCATCTATTTAGGCGTTGCCGGAAATCTACCGCTGCAAAAATTGCGTTTGGGCTAGCTACTAAGAATCCGTGAGCAATGGTTACTAAAAATAATTTTGGAAATGTTACTAAAATTTGCTGGCTGGCTCATACTAAAAATTTTTAAGTTAGTAATACAAAAAAATCTTTTGTTCAGCTTACAAAAGAAAGGTTTGTTTCACTTGCAAAAAAAAGTTTGGAATGGTTACTAAAAAATTCTGTGGAATACAAATTTACTAAAAAATTTTAGTAACCTCATGAATTTTTTTTACAGTGTACGGGCTATATTTGAGGAGATAGCCTATTGTTTTGATGTTTATGAATCGCACTGTATATATGTATATATATATATATATATATATATATATATATATATATATATAATATATACAGGATGTCCCCTCTCAACGGTGGCCAATGGCTAATTTCTAAATCGTTAGTCATAGATTTATAGTTCCAATTGCAAAAATGCTTTAAAAAAGGTAAAGAATTGTTTTTCAAGTGATTTAGTTCAAAATAAAATTTTATTAAAAAATTACGAAAATTAACTTTTTATACGGTCCCCTCGGTCCTATAAGTGATATTTAGTAAATTTTTCCCACTACTGTAACAAATAATACAAAAAAAGTCCCATTCCTCTGCGATTAAAACTGACCGAGTAATAGCTGTTTAAAGTTGAAGCATCTTTTTTGCTGCAAATTAGGGGTCAGTCACAAATTTACTGGAAATAAAAATAAACGCAAGATATAAAATTTCACATTAAACATTGAAAGTAAAATAATATTTACAATATTATTTTTAAATTTATGTTGATGATTACATATTAAAGCATGTGTCTTTGGCATTATGTCTGTTTCAAATGATTTAGGAATTAGCTATTAGACAGCGTTGAAAATAGACGCCCTTTATAATACTTTAAGCACTTAGTGAACGATCCCTTAAAGCTTAGTCCAATTCATCCGTATTTAGCTACAGAAAAGTAGTTTAAGTCCTGAAATTTAAAGCTTTATAACTCTGTCAATTTTAATGTTATGTGAATGGGACCTTTTTTCTCTTACTTGTTAGAGTAGTGGGAAAAATTTACTAAATATCACTTATAGGACCAGGGGACCGTATAAAAAGTTAATTTTCGTAAATTTTTAATAAAATTTTATTTTGAGCTAAATCGCTTGAAAAACAATTCTTTACCTTTTTTAAAGCATTTTTGTAGTTGAAACTATATGTCTATGACTAACGGTTTAGAAATTAGCCATTGGCCACCGTTGAGAGGGGACACCCTGTATATATATATATATATGCATATGAGTAAGATATATTTATATTAATCTTTTTGATATACTAAAATTTTTATGCTTTTAGAACTAAACAAAATTTTTTATCATTATTTCTTTACATATAAAATTCGGTATTAAAGATATTTCTGTATACATAATATGATTTTGTGTACAAAAAACAAACTTATCTGTGACAGTTATATTTCAGGTAAATTGAATTAAGCATCTTCGAACATTTCATTATATAAATGGATTGTTTGCTACATTTTTCTTCTCCCTTAATTTGATTTACACATAAACGACAAGGTTTTATTAAATATTTTATTTAAACCAGCATGACACAGAGAAAACAAATAAAACTAAAATAATTCTTTCGTTTGAAGCACCTGCGTTTTTAAATGTATATCCTGCATGCAGTAACACTAAAGAGGTTACGATCCGCTTTCAAAACTGAATGGAGCAGTTTACTATAACATTTAAAGCTCATAATGTTTTTACATGAAAATAATATTTTATTTGCTGTCCTTTTATATTTTGCTTACGTCGATTTTTAATACATACGCAATATAAATATTTAAAATGTAGGATCAGATATATTTTTTAAATATTTTTCTCGGAAAATATTATGATTTTCAAATTGTAGAGAAAATAAAAAGAATGAAATAACAAAGTATTTCATTTTATTGAAGTGGTTTTAGGATAAATAACGTAAACCCACGCTTTCTACACCGAGAAAAAAAATTGATTAATTGATTAATTGATTTTTGAAATAAACAGTTTTGAAACAAGAATGAAATTTATACTTGGAATAAGATTTTAAAAATTAACACTTAGATATTAAATTTATAAATTCCAAACAATCGAGAACTGAAAAAAATTATTGAAAGCTAACTATATAATAATTTCTTATTCGTATCATTATTTTATTCATTTCTTTCAAAACTTTAATGTACTCTGTAAAAAAAAAAAAAAAAAAAAAAAAAAATCTGTAAAGTTATTGAATTTTTTCTAGAAAACTGGGATTTTTCTAGAACTTTTCATGTAATAGTGAAAAACACCGTAATCACTAGTGATAAATTGATAAATAAACTCACAAACTTTGTAAAATCACCATAAAATGTAAAATTAAACAGGACGCGTTTCAAGCTACTACAATAACAGCTCCCCATTAGCTAAACCAACACATGTGTCCGGAGACAGAGTGGAGATAAAGTGAAAGAAAGAGGGAGGAGATTAAAAAGAGTGCGACAGGTGGAGCTAGCTGAAATAGCCAAGATGGAAGAGAAATGTTGAGATAAAGTGAAAGAAAGAGAGAGGAGATTACAAAGAGTGCGACAGGTAGCGCTAGCGAAAGAGCACCAGTGGAAAGGAAAAGTGTTGCCAAAATAATAAAAGAAAGAGAAAAATGTGTAAAACAATGAAAATAATAACGAAAATAAAATAAAATTAAAATAAATAATGAAATAAAATTAAAATAAATAAATAAATAAAATAAAATAAATTGTAATATTACTAAATAAAATAAATAAATAAATAGAAATTAAGAAATAAATAAAATAAAATAAATAACTAAAAATTAATAAATAAATTAAATAATAATAATAATAATAATAATAATAATAATAATAATTAGGATGATAATAATAATAAATATAATAAAATAGTATAAAAAATTACAGGAGTAAATTCCATGCAAGAAAAAGGGAGGGAGATGAAGAGAGATTATTGACAAGAGTATTAGAATTTTTACAAATAAAATAAGCTTCATAAACATCTAAGTGAGAAGGAGAAACAGGATTAGAAATAATTCTGGCCATGGAAAAATTGAAACAATGTCTGGAAGACCAACTGTGAGAAGCAATCGAAGACCTGGATAATTCCTGATTTTTAATGTATCTCTGATGTTCGTCCAATCTTTTCTTCAACACTTTTCTAGTTTGACAAATATAACCCAAATTGCAAGAACAATTAAGAAAATAAATACCCCACCGGTTCTCAAAAGGAATAAGATCTTTTAAAGACGAGAATTTAATTTTATTCATAGGTTTGAAGATAACTTTAAAATTGAAACGAGAAAGGATTTTAGCAATTTTGAAACAGAGAGAAGAATAAAAAGGTTAAACTATAGAGTTAATATTAGAAGAATTATTAGAATCAGTAAGAAGACGTTTAGGCTTATTAAATTTATACAGAGCTTTGTCAAAGAGGGATTATAACCACGAGCAAGGGCAAGAGATTTGAGGTAACTAATTTCATTATTTAGAGCAGAAGAGTCAGAACAAATGCGAAGTGCTCCGTAAACAAAAGTATAAAAGGAAGTCACTTTATTCTCCGGAGGATGGTTAGAAAAAGTATGCGGAGGAAGAGATAGAGCGAAAGGTTTAGTTCTAATTGGGAAAATTTAATTAATCCTTCTAAATCTTTCAATCCTTCTGAAATTCTTGAAAAATTTATTAAATTATTATGTAAATCTTTTAATTTAGTTTAAACAATTTACATAAAATGCTTTAGAATGTAAAATTTTCATGAATTCATAATGCGGTAGATAAAGGGTTAATTAAGAATTATATGAATATGTTTTGAGTTAGAAATTTTATTTTTTACTTTGAAAAAATATTAAGTTGAAACGTAACATTCACAGTTTTATTTCATCACGAAATAATACATGGATTTATTGATTTGGAAAAAATGAAATGAAATTACATAAATTTGTATTTTTCCCCTTTAATCCAGCGAAAATTTTGAATATCAAATCAATGTAACTGAATCAGGTATGGAAATCACGAACTTGGTATGAAGTAGGGATGGGCATTATTTATCGTATTAGGATAGATAACATTGTTACTACGCTAGAACCTAATATTGCATTAATATGTTACTGAAAAGTCCCTGTTAAATAAATAACACATGGTTCTTAATGACAGCATCTTCCTTCACTTGTTTTAATCAAGATTTCATTTTTTGTACCTCGAAAATAATAATAATATTCATTATAAACGTCCTTAATCGTTTCTTTTGAGACGTTTACCGAACAATGTTGAATGTCCGGGCTGGGTGCCCGGACAGCGCCCCCCCCCCCTTCCTGCTTGCGCAGACCCATTCACAATTATTTAAAAAATTTGCATCCCCCCCCTTATTAAAACATCCTTAAAAACCCTTATTAAAAAAATCTCACAATTATACACTCTAAAATAAAAAAACCCTGTCTAAAACGGAAATTAAAACTGTTTTAAAAGCTTCCGTTTTAGAAGGTTTTACCATATAAAATAAGATATTGTATGTATCCAGCAAGTACAGCCCGGACAGCCCCCCCCCCTGCTTGCGCAGACCCATTCACAATTATTTAAAAAATTTGCGTCCCCACCCCCTTATTAAAACACCCTTAAAAACCCTTATTAAAAAAATCTCACAATTATACACTCTAAGATAAAAAAGTGTCTAAAGCGGAATTTAAAACTGTTTTATAGGCTTCCGTTTTAGAAGGTTTTACTATATAAAATAAGATATTGTTTGTATCCAGCAAGTACAGCCCGGACAGCCCCCCCCCCCTGCATGGGCAGACCCATTCACAATTATTTAAAAAATTTGCGTCCCCACCCCCTTATTAAAACACCCTTAAAAACCCTTATAAATAAAATCTCACAATTATACACTCTAAGATAAAAAACTGTCTAAAACGGAATTTAAAACTGTTTTATAGGCTTCCGTTTTAGAAGGTTTTACTATATAAAATAAGATATTGTTTGTATCCAGCAAGTACAGCCCGGACAGCCCCCCCCCATGCTTGCGCAGACCCATTCACAATTATTTAAAAAATTTGCGTCCCCTCCCCTTATTAAAACACCCTTAAAAACCCTTATTAAAAAAAACTCACAATTATACACCCTAAGATAAAAAAACTGTGTAAAACGGAATTTAAAACTGTATTATAGGCTTCCGTTTTAGAAGGTTTTACTATATAAAATAAGATATTGTTTGTATCCAGCAAGTTCAGGTTAAAAATTCTGGGCACAAACCCGTTTAAAAAGCTGGTTACGCCTATGCAACCACAGAAGAAGTAACTCCTTAATATTCGCAAATTCAATAACTGTTAGATTTTCCACCCGTTTTTGAAAAAATTTAGTTTTTTACATTGCAAAAGAACATTTTATCGCTTCGTAACTGTTGTTTATTTTCAAACGTTTTGTCTGAGGATAATGTTGTTATCGTTAACGACTTTTGATTTAAAGTTTCGTTTCCTGTTTGTTTTTCATTCGCGGTTGTTGAAGAAAGAGGATAAATAAAAAATGATTTCGTCTCTTTTTTATTAAATATCAGAAAGACTGAATTTGAGATTTGTGGATTTGATTTCTAAAGGGCTCTTCTGGGGGGGGGGGGGTTCCCTATAGGACCATTTTTTGGGAGGAGGGGCTGGGGGGGGTGTTTCTCATTTTTTGATGTAATATGTCTATCGAAAGCTTATGCTTCATACATTACAAATCTAGCATAAAAAATTTTCTCCCGTTATTCTGGGTCACGTTACGGACCCATAATGGGTTTAAATTTAAATTTCTTAAACTTCTTCGAGGTTTTTTTGCCAAATCGGTATCAGAAAAAAATTGTGCCAACGTGATGTGTGTATGACATCTGCGCCATATAAATATTATTCAGTCTTTTTTTATTGCAATTTTTTTTATGTAAAACAATATGCATTATTTTTCATGCACAATTGCGCATTAAATGAAAATTGTAATGCAATTTTCGTAGTAGTACTTTATAATAATGAATGAAAAAAACTCATTATTTAAAAGTATTTCCTGCACAATAAAATGTTTCCTGACGATTACAAAAAAATATGTCCTGACAATTCAAAAAATAAAAACGTAATTGTCCAAGTTTTCACTTCTGTCGACACTCCAAAAATGTGACTTTTTTTAGGGGGGGGGGGGGTGAACATTTTGTGGAAATAAGTCTTATTTTTTATTTATGTATGGATCCATATAAAAAAGTATGAGCTAGTGAACTTTGGAACCATTTTAATACAACTCATATTCCAAATATTAAAATAATTGAGAAAAATTATTAAAAAATTATTTTCAATTTAATCATTTTTATACTAAGTAAATCCAATTAAATTTCTTATAAATTGAACCTGGAATGTTTAGATAAGATTTTAATATTTACAAAATATAAAATACAGTACAATATATTAGGTTTACAGCTTTCTGAAAGACATAAAAATAGTAGGATAAAATTTAGATGAGTTCAAAGTATTAGAATATTTTATTTTGCGCAACAATATTACCTTATTAATATGAAGTAAATGGTAGTTAATTTTTTGTAGCACCCTCTTTTGCTTTCATAACAGCGTACAATCGATCTTGCATACTATACATATCTACTATTAAGAAACTAGTAAAAAAAAACTGAGTCTGGAAAAAATTTCATTCTCTACCATCTGTCCTATCTCACAAGTTTCTTTGTCCTATCAGTTTTATGTTTTGCAGCTGCTCTAGTAGTGGCAGCACGCATTGACTTGCTGTACGAAAATTCAGTAATGCATTTCATCTCAGATTTTAAAACATCAACAGTGCTGACTGAGAAAACGCGGTATACGGAAAATGGATTTTTGAAAAATTCGTTTTCCTCTGTATGTTAAAGAAAGTTTTCTTAATATGTTTTCTTGTATTTTCTAATTTTCCTGCTTTTCGTATTTCCTATTGGATACATTATTTTATATTCAAAAATATATGTGCCTATAGATATTTTCTTAAATGTTGTTGCCCCACCAGTGGCTGTGAGATTCTGCCCTCAAAACTGGTAGACGGCAGGCGCTGGATTAGAACAAAACCCAATCGGGGTCGTCAGCCCAATCATTCGGAGTTTTCCGTGGTTTTCTTCGAATTTTGGATTTCATTGCGTAAATACGGGTTGGGTTCCCTTAGAAAGACCCCCCCCCTCCCTCCACGGAGGGCACCACCTTGGGGGCCCATATCCCATGTGTTGTCCGTTTGGGAGCATATTTAGCAATTGTTTATAAATTGTTTATAAATTGTTTATTGTATCTTGTTACAAAAATAACAGGATGTTGGAACCTGTTACCAGCGCTACTGTGGAATGATGTAACCTGTTAACCAAAAATAACCATATTTCCCATCTCTAGTATGAAGACTCAAATTTCTTAATACAATATTACGCATGGATAAAAATTTTCCTTCGTCCTTTAATTTTGAATGGATAGTTAATGTCAGTGAGAAAGATTTGATATTTTAACCATTCAGTTGTCACATAGAATCTATCCGAACCTTTCTCCTTTTTAGATGCGTGTGCAATTATACGTAGCAGCTATAGTCATCGTGTGGTTCGTAGATATATCTGTCTGTCCGTCTGTTTCCATGTAACAATGCAACAACTATCCATCCGAATAGTTTGAAAATTGATATATATATAAATTTTTCGGAATAGTGTCGATAGACATCTCAAATTTTAGGAAAATCGAATCAAAACTGAAAAAGATAAATAATGAAAATTTCTTTCATTTTGTTAAATCCTATAACACTTAGTTAATTCAATAATGTCCCAAGATAGGTAATGATTCTAGATTGCCATGGTTATTACCATGGCAATCCTTACATTTAAGGAGTGATATTATTTCCATATTACTGAACTTAATATGTATAACATATATATAAATTCTGTATTCTTGCATTTTTTGCATTACAGTACAACTATTGTATCAATGTGTGAATTTTTGTCTAACTAATTATGATACGAATGGGCATCTCATTTGCCAGGTTTGACTTTCCGGCTTGTTTATGTTGGACTGACGATTTTGCGGTTAATTATTTACCCATCATACGTAGAACAGTAGGGTAAATCTTGCAATCGTTTTGAAAATCCTTTTTTTTTTTTTTTTTTTTTTTTGACGGATTTACACGATTTAGACACTGGAGATTCCGAAAAACATACTTAAAAAAAAAATTGCCGTCCGTCGGTCTGTGTGTCTGTCTGTCTGTAAACGCTCTATCTCCCGAATGAATTGAGATAGAGACTTGAAATTTTGTATGTACTTAGTATGTAAGAATGGGACAAAGCCTATTTAATATCAGTAACCTCGATTATTCGGAACTATTTTTGTCGGACTCTCGAAAAATTCGTTTTGATGAAAGGTATATAAGAATTTTCGAACTTTTTTATTTTAAGCAGTGTACGTAAAAGTCAATAAAATAACACAAATTTTGCATAAAGAACGAAGTCAATCGCATTATTAGTTGCTGAGATATTTGTAATCCTGTTTTCCACATTCTTCGATTTTTCATGCCCTGTATTTCATTCCGATTTCAATTCAAAGATATATTTTGATTGGAAATGAAACACTTAATTTGACGCCGTAAACTTTTAGTTAATATGATTATTATCTTTGGAGTTATAATCATGTTTCTTTGACGCAATTTGGTACTACTTCAGTAGTTTGGCGTTTTATATAATTTGTCGAAATTGATTCATCAGAAATTCATTAATAGAGCATTACTATGTCTATTAAAATATTTAAATATACATTTAAATTTTGTTTTGGAATTGCAATGCATTTTATAAATAGCTTACACGTATTTTATTTTCATATTTTATATTACGCATATCCATGATGGGTAAGTATTATAGTGGTTTAAAACGACTAGTTTTATTTCTTCTCCATGCAAAGAATTATTATTACTTCAATACTTTGGCAATTCGTAGTTCATTCAAATTTTCTGTTTTTCGTTAATTTCTTTTCCTAAGACTCAAAAAGGTTACTTTTTAAGATTCCAGACGATTGCATACATACAGAAAAAATCTGCCGCACAAGCAATTTTTGATTTTAATGCCTAAATTCACATTAAAATCAACAAGTTTGTGTTCAAGTTATCGGTTAAATTTATCGATTTTTCAGCAGGCCATTATCTAAAATATGTGCAATTAAAAGAGAAGTTCTTGTATAAAGCATGAAATCAAACATTTTTGTTATAATAATAAAAAAAAAATTTTTTTTTGGGTAATATGAAGAAACTTATTCACTATATACATTTTAATCACCGGACTGTCAAATATTTAAAAAATATACTGGTCGGATTCTTCTGGAAATCAGGATTATAAAGAATATGTTTAGTCTCAGATTTATCAAATATCAATTTGATAAAGAAGAGGATTAGGGACCAACAAAAAAAAAAAAAAAAACTAAAGAAAAATAATATTGTTTGGAATCACACTGCATATTAAAATTCGCAAATGATCTATCGTTGCGGAATACTAATATGTGAATATTGAATCGTATGTTTTTCTATTTTTGTAAGAATAGCCCCTATATTCATGGGGATATAGCATTTTGTTTTTTAATTGAAAAGGATCTTGCATATTTTTAGCTTATTTCATGCAGGGTATTCAACCAAATTCAGATTTAGAAGAACTAGCAAAGTGCAGTAGAAACAATATAGGACAATTAGAATAAAAATATAAGGTACCCTGGGGTAATAACGCCACGTTAAGGTTCTACCAATTTTCACGGCTTAGTTTTAGATTGTATTTTTCAAACAAATATAGGATCTGATACAGCAACTCATTGACTATCTATACAAAATAAAATAATTTAACAGATATGTATTTATAAAATGTAATGGCGTTTTTTCTTGACCAATGCTATTTGGCGTTATTACCCACCTATATGGGTAATAACGCCATGCAAACAAAACTATGAAATAAGATGGAATAATTGCATGTAGATAGCCCAGTTCTAAAAATACAAACTCTACAAACTTAGAAATTGACAAATTGCATTCTAATCTATTGAAAATGTTCAATTTTTTGTGAAAATGAAAGAAAAATAAAGGTGTGGTGTGGGAGGGGGGGATGAGGCAAAAGAATATCAGACCGTGAGCTTCTTTTTGCTTAAAAAGGACCACTTAAATAGAAATATGAGAAACATTGGACAGTTTTAACTGTGTTTATTTGAATCAGTATTTAGGATGTAGCTCGGCCACTGTAGGGAATCAACCGGGGTACTAAAGTCAAGGATTGGCGTTATTACCCCGGTATAGTTATTGCGCAGTACATTTTAAATTACAAATTATCTCGAGAAGATATCCAAAATCTTCAAAAACATTTTAAAAGTACATGAAATCCACTACAAATTGATGTAATTAACAAAGTATTTCCGCATAAAAAAAATAGTCTTCACATCACAAAACGTATCTCGCAAATTTTAGATCAAGCGTTAATTTTAGTTGCTTGTAAAAACAATAAGACCTAAAAATGAAACAAATTAACTTGAAGCTGTTTTTTGTGATTTATATGACTCAAAACCCTTCTGCGCAGAGCACATGCGTGTCATTTACCTGATTATTTCATAATTATGCAAAATATAAGCACTTGGCGTTATTACCCCGCTTGGCGTTATTATCCCAGGGTACCTTATTAAATCTTTTATTAAATATGAGCTAGTATGAGATAATATTTATCTGTTCAAGCGCAATTGATAACAGAGATTCTTTTTACATAATTTAACAATCAACTCTATGGAGCAATTCATAAAACAATCCAGTCAAATATCGTGAAAATTCAGAAAGATATCGTCGATAGAGTATAGATGCACATTTACGGTTGCCAGTCGCAACGTAGTGACTAATTTTTTTGATTTTGTATTTAATTTTCGGAGTTTAACTCACGTTCCTTTGGCCAATTTCGTATTTTGCCCACGCGATCATTTGGCAAAAATCGTGTTTACTAGTGATCCTCTGACTTAAATTGTATTTTTCAGCGATCTATTCAGGAAAACCACATTTTTTCTGCGATCTTTTGATAAAATTCAGATTTTTATAGTGATCTATTTACAAAATTCACGGTTTTTTGCGATGCCTCAATTAAAATTGCACTTTTTTCGCGATACTTTGATGAAATTTGAGCGGTTTTTTAGAGAGTTTTGAGTCGCGTTTTTTCTTTTTTTACGATTTTTTGACAAAATTCGCGTTGTTTTTCTCAATTTTTTGACAAATTTAGCATTTTTTCCCAATTTTTTGATAAAGTAAATCTTTTTGTGTTCCTTGTGCGAAAAACTTTTTTTTTTGACAAAATTCGCGGTTTCTTGGGGTTGGGGATTCTTTGATGATATTTACTTTTTTCCGGATCCTTTGAAAAAATGGGCGATTGTTTTAAGAAAATTGGCAAAATTCGAGTTTTTCCGCGATCCGTTTCCGAAATTTTTGCTCTTTTACGAAATTTCTTGTGATTCTTTTACGAAATTCGCATTTTCTTTTTGCTGACGATAAACAACATTCGTTTTTTATTGCGACCATTTGTCTAAATTCTCAATATTTTCCCGTGATATTTTTTTTATGCTCGAATTTTTGGATCCAAATGACTTAATTTTTCGGAAAATTTTGAACAGAATCCTTCCTATGTAATAAAGTTTTTATTTTTTAAGATACTTTTTCTTGTGTGATATTGAAAAACAAATGCTTGGAATTGTATTTTGATTTTTATAGTGCAAAATAATCTCATACAGTTGTGGTTTTTTTTTTCATATGTACTCTTATATGACAAAATGAAAATAAATGATATTCTTTTTCTAATATTCCACATTTCCATGATTGCTTATCTTATTCTTATATACTTTTACCTCTATCTTGCCCAAATTTATCTTCTAATTATAAATAGCTAGATTTATATTACACTTCATTTATATCCAAACAAAAAAATTGTGTGATTAAGTGAAATACACATATTTGATGTAATTAATCTGTATTGATTTTATACGTATGCAGATTATTTTACTTTGAAATTCTTGAATTTTTTGCGCGTATAAACGCTATTACTTTTATGAGTTTTTTCACAAAGTGGCGATTGGATTATTTGGGCTTAGGAGTCACTGGCACATTAAAAATTTTGGGAATCTGCTCACGTACTATAGAATGAGCTGATTTTTAGTTGCTTTCTAAAAAACAGCTAAATGACATACTTTTCACAAATTGTCTTCTTTTATTAACTGACTTTCAGAAAACAGTTATAATTTAACAAATTAACAACGAGCAGATTTGGAACAAATGCTTCGATTTATATTGGCTATTAATAATTATTTTTACAATGGAAAATGCTCGCTTTGATGGTTATAAAGAAAACTAAAGCTTTCATAAAAAATTAAAAAGAAATGAAAATGAAAATTGGGAATTTATGGAAAATCCCTTATCATCCAGTTGCTTTTAGAGAGCAACTAAAAAGCAGCTCTTCTATCGCAATATCATTCTGAATTTCCACAATATTTGACTGGATTTTTTCTATGCGTTGTTTTATAAAGCTGACTATTAACTCTTAAGACTCTTACACATATCTTATTCCGTCGGGACTACTTTTACAAAAGAAGTTACTTTCAATTACACGATATCACAAATGTTCTAATTAAGTAAGTCATATGTTATTCTCTTTTATTACCAAGAAGTGTTTGCTCATACTAAATTTTGCAAAGAAAGATAATGTCTAGTCAGACCGGACATACGAGTACACTAGGTTAAATCATGAAAAAAATATTTGTTATTGTTGCGCATGTGTGGATAAAATATATTTCAAACAACTGTTCTTATTTCATCAAATATTTAACATTTGTCTATTTACATTATATTGTTCTATTTACACTATATTATTTCTAGTACACTTTGCTATGTTTTCTGAAACTGTCATTAAATTCGGTTACAAGCCCTGCATGATAAAAGCTAAAAATATGAAAAAATTATTTAAAGTTAAAAGGAAAAAAAGCTATGTTTTTATGTACATGTTGAGAAGTATCCATAAATTGGCACTTTTTATCAATAGATAATTTCAGGCATTTTAATTTACAGGATTTTCCCATATATTATTATTATTATTATTATATTTTTTAAATCTGTTGTTGGCCCTCTAATTGTACTCCTTATCATATTGACGTTGATATATATAACGCCAAACATATTCTTTATAATCCGAAACTTCGAGAAGAATCCGACAAGTATATTTCTAACTATGCGGCAAACTGTCTAAAAATTGAAAGTTTCCGGTGATCAATGGTTATATAGTGAATAATAGATGAAAAGTAATCGGCAAAGAATTTTGTGTATGTGAAGCTCACAGCAGTAAACATTTCTCAGAAATTTGCAATGAAATACAAAATAGCGATGATGATGAGGTAGACGAGGACAGCATTGGAAAAACCAATTGGAAATAAGTACAGGGTTCAAAAATTGAAATTTATCTTTCGGAGAAATTTCTAAAAATAATGTATGAAAATTTTTTCTTTTATGGAATAACAGTTTTATGGAAAATAAAATTTATTATCTATATGCAAATGTGCGATAATGACAAGCTAAATATAACTAAACTTTGTTACGGTATCATTGAAAGTATTTGATTTCTGGGTACGAGGTAGTTATGTGAAACCAGTTAGGCTCAATAGTTACAAATGCAGGTCTCTTTTTTTTTGTAACTATTTTATTTTAATTTCTTTAATATAGTAATTATTGTATGTATCTCATTCGAACACACACATATATACAGACTATCCACGCTCAATAATGCTCAACGGCTAATTTCGAAATCATTAGGCATAAATATATAGTTTCAATCACAAGACAATGTTGTAAAGAAGTAATTTAAAAACAATTTATGTCAATAAAAACATTTCTTAAAGAATTACAAAATTTAAATAATTATACGGTCTTTCGGTCTTATGTATATCTATATTCGAAAAAAATATCCTATTACACTAAGAAATTAGACAAAAAAGTTCAGCCTTTTTCCCTATTAAAAATTACTGAGAAACAACCGTTTAATGTTGAAGCGTCGTCTTTCATTCGAAAAAGGGTCATTCACGAAATTACTAGAATTAAAAATTACATAATCATCATACCTAATAATAATAATAATTAGGAGTAAATTTATCATTGTCATTATTTGCATTGTAATGCAAATTTGAAATTAACTTTCATTTCGATGCATAAAAAGAGAAGCATGCAATTTGTACTAAAAGTACTTTAAAATATAAAAGAATTGTTGTTAAATGAAATGATAAAAAGCAACAGTGATAATTCTTTTCAAAATGATGCATATTTCAAAAGGCTTTTAGATTATCAAGTTTAAAACTTAATTATTAAAAACTAAGTTTAGGTTAAAACTTGCTCGAAATTATTCCCGTCAGCCTCAATGCAGAAATGTCCACACAAAATAAATCTTTCTAATACTAAGAACTTTGTATATAATCTGTCGAAGTTTGGTCCGATTCATCTGTATTCAGATGCGAAAAATTAGCATAGATTATGCAATCCAAGTTTTCATAACTGAGTCAGTTTTGGTGTTAGATGAATGGAACGTTTTTGTCTCTCTTGCTACTGTAATAGGAAATGTTTACTAAATATTACTTATAAAAAGGGGGAATCATATAAAAATCTTAATTTTAATTTATTAATTTTATTTTAATTTGTTTTTATTTATCAAAACTACTTTTAAAATATAACCCGATTTGAAATCTTTTTGAAATTGGAACTATACATCTATGACTATAGCGGTTTAGAAATGAACCATTTGACATCATTAACAGTATATATAAGGCATATATATATATCATAGTAACAAAAAAAAAATAACAAAAAATTGTTATATTGCAAGAGCCGAAAATATAGTTCAATTAGTATACTGAAGGTAAGAAAAAACGGTCAAGTGCAAGTATTACTCGCGCTTAGAAAATCCATAGAGTAAATAAATGAATTAATAATTTTATTATTAAAAAAATCGTTGCCAAAAAGAATAAAAGGATTTTATAAAAACTATAAAACGTAAAGATGGGTATAGCTGTATAAAGTAGAAAAATACAAATTGGTATACCATGAGAATTCGATGTGATTATAAAGCCGGAATAATATAAAATATTGCTATTCTGCATAACTATTTTTTTCAATTTCATCATAATCTGTTATTCGGTATTGACACTAGAAGTAGTGCATATTTAAACTTCATTTGGCATTTCATAACACTAAATTCAGCGTAGTGATATTTTTTGCTGTTTTGCAGCGTATCTAAAACCCTTGTTCAAATTTAAACTTGGCATTGTACTAAATGCGTTTCGAGTGGAAGTCGTAAAATTGCAACGACGCGTGGCGTCCTGGTGACTGTAGTATGTTTCTTGATATGTTTCTAATTAACTTTTAAAGACATGGGAAGTGCATTGAGAGAACCACTCAATGAAAATTAGTTTTGAATTCCGTTGTACTTATGTGATTATTTCTAATTAAATTACTCTGTTTCTAACAATTTGAATGCCCAAACTGTCCTTGTCTTTAAGGGTTAATATCTCGATTAATTATCGACGGTTTGTTTTTTCAAAAATCATTATCAACAATGCTTTTACACTTATCATACAACAATGCTTGTGATTAGGGATCCGTTTAAATTTTTTAAGTACGGAATACTAAAATGAATTATATGTGACTGATACTTCATATTTTGCTTTGCTCAGCGCATTTCAAAATATTTTTTTTTTTATTTATTTCATTTAAAGTATCCTACGTTCAAAGTTTTTTTTTTTAATTCTATTTTTGATACATTTTTTGGTATTTTTCAGTGTAATCTAACACAGGAACAGGATCACCCTAACCTGGGCACCAACCAAAATTTGGCATAGGTGATAACCCCAGGCGGAAATTCCCCTCCACCACTCAGCCAAAGCTCATCCAGGGCAACAGACCCAGAAATCCAAAGGGCATTTCTTAATAAATTAAAATAAATATTAATGCAAAATAGATTTAAGTGCCCTGACACTTAAAAACAAAAACACAAAAATACATTTTTTAAAGACATTTACAAATTATGAACATATGTCTGTAAAATAAAATAGAAATAGATAACAGAATTTTATAAACATTTTCTTTTTTTTTTTTTTTTTTTGCAGTTTTCTTAGATTCATAAGAATACCAATCAGCTAAAATAATATGGATTATCGTAAATTAAAACTTATACTTTATGAATGAAAAGTTCTTCAAATCATTATAAATTTTTGTTAATAGTTCATAGTTCTGTCTATTCAAAAGTACTGCTCTCAAGTTCCATTCAATTGTCCTGTAATGGATAAATGAAAATTTATTCCTTGACACACAACAGTTTTGAAACAGATAATGGAAAGGATCACCTCTTTTACCACAGTTGCACTTATCAGTCTGTCATTTACCAATCTTTTGTAAAAAATAAGGAAATGCACCATGTCCACTGATAAAGTAAGCTGCTACTTGCGAATAGCAAATAAAGTTTGTAGATACGTCTGGCAATACTCTATAGGTGTCGCGACCTTTATCTGTAAACGACCATCTTGTTTGCCAATTCGTTATATTTTTCTTTCGAAAACAGCACTTAGGAACACTTATAGGAAATAAAAGCCTTTCCTCAGAGTCAAAAATTTTATCTATAATTACCGATTTTGCCAGGTCATCGGCACGCTCGTTGCCACTGATACCAACATGTGATTTTATCCATCCGACATGTATCATTTTGTTACGTAGTAAACGAAGACTACGTGTAATCTAACACAGATTAAAGAAAATTATAAAAATATATATAATATCTATCCAACTTTTTAAAATTTTGAACACTTTTTAGCCTTTTATTATAAAAACGGCTCTGTTTCTAAAATGAAAAAAATAAAAAAAAATAAGAAAATGCATATAATTCGAATCTCTTTTCAACACATGCATATTAGATACTCTGCAATGTAATGACCTAAAAACTAGTCTATATATAGAAATTTTAAAATAATACAGCTGATTATATACATTGCACAGAAAATTTCAGTAGTTTTACGTATAATTCTTGATAAAAATAGCTATATATAAACAAATAAATCACTTAGATCTAATTTTTTATTTCGTTACACTCTAGAGTCTAAACGCTATTGGAAAGTTACATATAAGGTTATAAGATTATAAAATTTTGAATTCGAGCAATAGTCGTTTAACTTTTCCAATAAAAACCTGTTTTTTTTTTTTTTTTTTTTTTTTTTTTTTAGAAAACGCATTTAAAGTTTTCAATTTCGGTTTAAATTAACGTCGTCTCGCAAAAAAAAAAGAAAAAAAAAAGAAAAAAAAGAAAAGAGAAAAAAGAAAGAAAATGCAAATTTTCGCCGAAATTGACGTTTTAAGCGTAGACGAATAGTTTAATAATTCCCTACAAATTAATCGAAACCAAAGTGTGTTGTTTTTGAAAATAATCGCTGAAAGACTTTTTTGTTTAAAAATAAAAGTATAATCTTTTAGTAACTGATAGTAAAAGTAATAAATGGATTCTTATAGTTATTTCCAAATGAAGTTTTACTGTAATAATAATAATAATAATAATAAAGACATTTTTATACAGCTCAGTAAAATTTGAGCTTCTAATATCTAAATAATTCTGAAAACAAATTGCATAATTTTTATGCTTGTTTTAAAAGCTTCCAGGAAGATTAATTATTTATTTTAGATAAAAGTTTTCAGTATAGATTTTTCTTGGAAGTGTTGTTAAGATGCAAGTTAGAGTTCTTTTAGAAATACATATTTATTCAACTAAGATCAGCAGTTGAATTATGTTACAGGATATATCAAAGATGGATATTAAACATTTAGAAGGCTTTTTTTCATTTCATGATAATTAGAAAAAAGGTTTATACTTTCAAATTTCTCGTTTACTTTTATTATTATTATTATTTCAGTGCATTTTACCTTGTGATAATGAGTTCTATTCATTACATTCGATTTATAAACTCCAATATATTTAAATCAATATTAGATATTGACTTCAAACATTTTCAAATTAATTTTTAACTTATTTTTATTATCGATTGCAAGATTTAAAGCTTAAAATGCTACTGTTTTTTTTTTCTTTTTTCTTTCTTTTTTAACTCCAGTTATTTTTGCCTAGACGTACCTAGATATAAATAAATATACAGTAGATCAAAGATTATTCCATATAATATGTGACCGAGGGTGTTACAAACGAGTTTTGGATAACCGATCATTTTGGGAAAATAATTATTTTTGTTATATAAACACCAAAATATACGTATCTTATATTACACTCCTTACAAAAAGAAAAAGGAAACACATTATCAAGAAATGAAGTGATGAAATAAATCTGAAGGAAATAAAAAGTACAGTACTGTAAATGTATATTTTGAGAAAAAAAAAAATGTTAAAATTTTCCTTTTGCTTTAGGGAGGAAATTCTTTTTCTTGCTTCTAAATCTCTTATAAAGCTTCATTGAAAACAGTTTAACGGAATCATTCTCTTCCTTTTCCTTTTGCTCCACCCACTTAAAGGCTGCCTTTAAGAGCCCACACTACTGACTGAAAAAGACCCGGATGATAATGTTAAGTCTATGGGGGCATTCTTTCCAAATATCTCGCTCAAATTTTAATATTTTTAAATGTTTTTTTTTTTTTTTTTTTTTTTTTTTTTTTGCATAGGATAGCTGAGGACGATCTACAACCAGGCTAGATTTTACTTTTTCGATTTTGGTTATATATTTTTTATATTATGATAGTTTTAATTTCAGAACCGGTTCAAACCGTTTCGAAAATTATAGTAATTCGTTCGAAAAAATCTGTAATCAAATTTGAAAAAGTAAAAACTAGCACGGTTATAGATCGTCATCTATTCTGTGCAAAAAAAAAAAAAAAATGTAAAAATATTAAAATTTGAGCAAGATATTTGAAAAAAATTCCCTCATAGACTTAATATTATCATCCGGGTCTTTTTCAGTCAGTAGTGTGGGCTCTTAAAGGCAGCCTTTAAGTGGGTGGAGCAAAAGGAAGAGAATGATTCCGTTAAACTGCTTTCAGTAAAGCTTTATAAGAGATTTAGAAGCAAGAAAAAGAATTTCCTCCCTGAAGCAAAAAGAAAATTTTAACATTTTTTTTCTCAAAATATAGATTTACAGTACCATGTATATAGTAAATATAGATTTACAGTATACATTGAAGCTTCCTTTAGTGGATGGTTCTTTTTCAACCTGTTCTTTGTCTTTAAAGTCAGCCTCGTGGTCATGACCATCTGAAGGACTTCGGTCTTCCACGAGAGTTGCAAGAATTCCATCGTATGCTAATAGTTGATATCAGCATCACATTCAAATGTTTACCCAGTCACAATTCATAACTCAAAAAAATATCTATACAATAACATATGGATAAATTTGCTTCTTCTCTCATTTGCGACAAAGTAAATGCAACAACTTATTCGAGATTTTATCTTTTATTTATACAGATTATGATGCAATATATCGGAAAATAGTTGTTGTGGTGTATTCAGGAATTTGAATAAAATTCTCTTAATATTATTTTATAAAGTTTTCGCATTGTAATATTCACATATTATTGGAATTATATTACATTAAAAAGAACATATATCAAATATACCCAAAATAACATGTAATTGTATTAATGGATTAAAAATAAGTTGATATGTGCAGTAGAAATTTATCAAGATTTCATTTGTTCGATAAATTTTACAACCTTTTTCTTTACAATTTAATATTTATGTTACTACTAAAATGACAAATGATATAAACATAAGAGAATCTTTCAAAAACGTTTCAATTTATTATACAAATATATTTATTTATTTTATTTTTTTATTTTTTTTTTTTTACTTAAAGTAAATTAACAGAAAAATTTTAAATTAAAAACAAGTCCATGCAATAATTTGTGTGTTTGCGTTAAAAAAATGATAAAATAATAAACACTTTATAATGCAACAAAAACTTAAAAAATAAACCATATAGATGATTCTTAGAAATCAATGAATTTATTTTGTGAGTTATGAGCTTTTACAGAAAAATCCATTACAAAATAAATTAAGATTCAGCCATAAAACATCAATTGATTTTTATTAAATTCTTACCATAAGTACAAGAACAAACTAAATTACATTTAACGATATATTTCACATTAGGACGAATAATTTTTGGAAATGAGATAATGTTCTATATAAACAATAAGTGACTCAATATTTAGAAATTGAAGTATCACAAATTCATACAAAATAGATGGTTAATGAAAATTGACAAATGACTTAGTAAGATATATCACATTTTTAGTCTTTGAAGAACTATTTACATGAATTTCACATCGATTAAGTGACTATAAAGCAAAACAATGATCGAAAATCCTGTGAATACGAGAAGAAAATATCCTCTAAGACAAAAAAAAAAAAAAAAAAAAAAAAGACGACGCACAAAGAAGGAGTAATGCAAATTGGACATAAATTGACATGCATTAAAAAACATGCACTTCGACGGAAAATGCAAATTTTAAAGTTTGGTGGCCAATGAATATGTTGCTACAGCACATCTTAACTCGTGCCACTGACATAATATTAAAGTGGTGAAATTTCGATTGCAGGTCATAATTTTTGTGAATTTCATTCCATGTACTCTAATAGACAATAATTGTACCTCGCATGCAGATTCGTGAACAATATTGCAAATGTCAGAATTTGACAGAGGAGTGCATTTGTACTAAAAGAAGTTGGTTGCTCTAATCGGCGAATTACTTGTCAATTAGATAAGAATGATGTCATTGTTAGACAATGTTTTCAGGGGAAGGGTTAACTATGGTCAAACACAGTGTTAATAAGTAAGCGGTTGGCCTAGAGAGACGACAAAACACGAGGGTCGAGCAACCATCGGTGCCCAAATTCATAATTATTATCGATAGTATATGAAGCTGCTGCTTCAGTTACCACAAGGATCTTTAACAGAAGGCTCATAAAAAGGGGGTGAGATCAAGACGGCCCTTGCGCTGACTATCATTGACCACTGCACACCAACAAATTCATTTGCAATCGTGTCTAAAACGTTCGACCTGAATGTCACTGACTAAAATAGAATTGTCTTCAGTGATGGGTCCCAATTCGAACTGAGACCCGATGACTAGTGAGGACGTGTGTGGAGACATCTTGGACAGCGGTGTAATACCAACTTGACTGTGCGTCCCCCTTACAGACTGACAACCAGGAGGAATAGTCTCGATTCCGTTTCATTTTGATAGCAGGATCCCTTTTGATGTCATCCGTGGCATTAATACAGCATAGCGGTGCGTCTACGAGTCGCTGTGTTGCCTTGCATATCACGCGATCCTGGATTAGCATTGCAGCAAAATAAAGCTCGCTTGCACACGGTGGTATTTTCTATTGTTTGTCTTCGTCCTTGCTCAACATTACCCTGGCCTGCAAGGTAGCCGGAATTCCTCCAAATTGTAATTTTCGTCCTATTCAAATAACTCCTCCTTAGTGCATCTTTTTTGTTAAACCATTTGGAAAATGGTTGCTGTTTTTGATCAAGAATAGGCATTGTGAAATAGGCATTTTATTTTTTTATGATTGGTTCAGGAATATTAATGTTTAATCTATGGAGTATATAATATATGTCTCTGTTATAACGTAAGCCACGTTTTGATCATCATTAAAAATGATGTTTTTGTTGATTTATATTAATGCAATGGGAAACATTCAAAAATTTTGCTTTGGGCAACGAATGTTTATTTCATTTTTTATGAAATTCTCTACATTTAGAAGAATTTTTATT
The DNA here is from genome assembly GCA_964019185.1 of Maratus speculifer. NCBI lineage: Eukaryota > Metazoa > Arthropoda > Arachnida > Araneae > Salticidae > Maratus > Maratus speculifer. The sequence goes on from OZ025291.1 coordinate 223,834,290, forward strand.
TGAATAGGAAATCGAAATGTCGTTGTTAATAATGAAGAAAGTTAAAAAAAATACAAAATATGTAGACACAATTTATCAGATATGGAAAAAATCGAATTCAAAGAAATACATAGAATAAAAAATCGTCTTTTATAGAAGAAAAAAAGTTTCATTATGAAGCCTACCGATTACGGAATGTGCGAGATTATTAAAAATGAAACAATCTAATGTTTAACCGATTAATTGTAAAAAACTACTTTCTTTATTCATAGTTTATTTATATTATATTTATTATATTATGTTATTTTTAATCTTTGAAAAAAATCATTTTTCAAATGGTTGCTGTTATTTGTTAAAATAGTTTTCTTTTTCTTTTTATATTTATTTTTCGTCTTAGAATATCTTTAAATGAATAAATAAAAATATTTATAAAGATTATTCAAGTCATGATTTTAAATATTGTTTATTAACTATAAAATGCATAAAACATTTCAGTGAAGGTCACTGAACTAATGAGTTCAGGAACAGTTTTCACATATTCAATTTTATTAGACAAGCAAAACACATTTTTAATTGTTTTTTAAATCAAAATATCTATCTTTTTTTCTATTTTTTCAAATCCATCTTTGCCCTAAAAGAAACGATTTGCATCTAAACCAGTCCGGTGATTCATTACCGGACAATCGTTTCACGATTTGATGTGATAAGTACATTATGGGAGTATTGTATATATTTGAAAGAAAGTACAGTAATCCCTTAACAATATTCGCAAATTTTGATTATTCGAGAAATAAAAAATCAACATCCGCGAATACTTAACTTGGTTCTTCGCGTAATATAATAAATATGTTTTTTACATAGTAAACTGGCTTTGTTTCATTAATTCCATAAAACTATATGACAATAGACAGCTGTATTGCGATGTATAGCTAAAGTTCAAATAACTTCAAACCTTGTACTAAAGTAAAACATAGATCAATAATTCCGAGAAACCCAAAACGTAAATTGATGCTAAAACTAAAAAAAAAAAAAAAAAAAAAAAAATCTAAATTTTCTAAAATTAAAATTTTTTATATCAACTTAAAGACTTTCATCAAAAATTGTATGAAAAATTTTGAAATTTAACAACAACCTATTGAGAAATCAAGAAAATGTGATGTTTAATTAGTGAGGAGTCTCAAATTTAAAAGATAAATCGAGACAGCAACTTCTGCTTGCATGGAAATAATTAAATGAAAGATTTTTCCTTACAAACAATCGTATATCAATATTTTTCAGTCATCAACTAGCAATTAAACTTTATACAATACGTTATTAATTATTCAAATTTATTTACAACACATATTTGTTAACCTCTTGGGGACGAGGACCGCATAATGTGCTCAGAATGCTTGATCATTATCCCCAGTAAATTTTCATTGTGAATTTTGCCTTAATTAATCAGAGCATTTTCTGATTCAATCATGCAAAAATTTCTGTTTTCAAAAGCCAGTGATAAAAAGATTAAAACATCCAGGAAAAGCACTCTTTCCGAGGGGTTTCATGCTCAATAAATATATTTTTAAGTTTTTATTGCTTTTTCTATTAAAACAAAATCTTAAAACCTAACCCTTTTTATGCATGGGAAAACAGTCTCAATATTCGCGAAGGTAACCTAGCCCTCGGGAAAGATAAGGGATTACTGTTTATCATGTGTGGTTCATTACTATTTATATGATGGCCTCACTAATCTGCACCTGAGTTCTTTCATTTATTTTTAAATGAAGAAAAATTTGAAGGAAACAATTTTCATTCAGTTAATATATAAACACTCACTGTACAGTCGTGTAAAAAAAAAAAAAAAAAAAAAAAAAAAAATTAAAAGTAAACAGCTTTTTCGAACTCCTCAAAAAATTATTGTAAAAGAAAGTTATTGATACCAAACGTTAGTAAATAAAGCCTACTTTTAAATCATGTTTATAAAGTTTGCTTAGGGGACCATCTATAAATCAAAACCAGTCCAAACTTAGTTTTTCGTTTTTTTTTTCTTTTCAATAGCAATATTCAATTTTGGCAAGAAATTATAAATCTTCAGTTCAAAATGTGTCTAAAACGAAACTTTTATGTTATTTGCGTAATAAATATCAATTAACTAGACGTCCACTTAGCCTTTGAAAAAAAAAAAAAAAAAAAAAAAAAAAAAAAAAAAAAATCACGTACTTTGTACGATAAGATTCCGAACTATTGATTATTTTAAAATGAATATACTTTAGGGACTGTATCCAAAGTGAAGTTCGGTTTAAGTATTTTAATATTATTGCTTCATAGAAAATATAGCTCATTAGAAGTATAATTTCAGGAGATATTAATAGAAATGTGAAAATGTAATGTAACATTAGAAGCACTAAATTTTGAATGTTTATAATTCAAAAACTTATCATTCAAATGATTTGAAATCTAGGCATAGTTTGAACCAAAATTTTCAAATATTTTGTTAAAATCTGGTATTCTATTACAAAGAAAAAAAAAAAAAAAAAAAAAGGATTGTTGGGTTTATAGTAATATGTACATAAACCCCTAAGTCAATTTATAAGCATAATTTAAAAGTGACTTTATTTCCAATGGTTCTTTACCAGTAACTTTCTCTTAGGACAATTTGTTGGGAGTTAGTGTGTGTTGTTGCCTTTTTTTTTCCACAACTGTGCAATAATTATAATTCATATGCTATCAGTTAAAACATTTTTTCAACTATTCATTTATGGGGACAGTTTATCTTATTTTTTTTCAAAAATGCGATTTCTCTTTTTCATTATTAAATTAAAACCTGTTTAATTAAGAATATTTTGATATCATATTTTTACCCATTCGGCACTTATATCGCGAAATATTGTATATTTTGTTAAGGGTGTTCTCAACTGCTCCGCTCAACAAGCACAAAAGGTTTTGGCACATTTACAAATTCATTTTTAACAGAAATATATAAAATTGGAATGCCTGACTATGGAAGCGATTTCGAATCGAATTATTTTTCCATTTTATGATAGTTAAATTACCTATTCAGTTTTAAGCTATTTCGATCACGTGATCACCCGTTTTTCTCCTGCTTTTCGGCTGGTGTTTCTGCTTTCGTCGGGAAATGCGCTCAAAGACATCAACTTTGAAGGCTTGTTAGGAAAGATTTATTGTATTTTTTAAAAAACAGAAAATTGAGTGCAATTAGACAGTTTCTAAATAACAGCACCTGCTATTTTCATGCATTTCCGAACAAAAATAAATTAAAGCATATGTCACAAAGTTGCCCTTTTTGATTTAAGAACACCCTTAATACACTAAGCGCAATTATCCATTCAAATTAAAAATTTTAAATGGATTTTTTTTTTATGATCATTTTTTTTTTCACTTTCGTATTTTAAAAATGCTAACACTTGTGTTTTATTTAAGGTAGAGATTTGAACTTTTTTGCACATGTTCTTTATTATACATGTAAATAAATATGCAAATGAATGAGTCTTCAGGTTTTTGATTATTTAAAACAAGATAAAAATATATGAAGATACGTTAGATTTCACCGTTATTCATAACATATATATATCTGTATATTAAAAGTAATATTAAAAGTAATATGAGAAGTACCTAAAAATAAATATGCAGTTTTGTGTAATACGCATTTTAAAATCTTAAAAAAATTCTAAAAATATTTTTTAAAGAGTAGTAAAGATTTAAAAATAATACAAATATTTACAGTTTTTTAAAATTTTAATTAAGTATGCATAATTTTTTTTTTCAAAATGCCGTTTTAGTTGAACTTTTAAATGTAGTGAGTTCATTTAAATTATATATTTTTTAAATAAACAAAGTTGTTCGAAAGGTAAAGCCTTAAGGATTTAGGTACCCCTTAAACTAACAAAATACGTGAAAAGGACCTCTGTAAGAATTGCAGTCATTGAATAATTAATTCACTTTTAATTATAAAATTGGAAACACATGTTAAGAAAGATTTATTTTATAAATTGAAACTGTTTGAATGGTATACACTTATATAATGTTTGTTTTTTATTTTATTTTTTAAATTAACACAATTTTTACGAAATAATTATTCTGGCGCGCATGACCTTTCACATTTGAATGGCTAAAACAAATCAAGAACTTTTTTATGAGTAGAGATATAATGTGTTTTTAAAATGACCTACGATGAAAGAAATGAAATTTAGAGATCCAGAGAAAATAACAAGTTTTTAAAGAAATTCGAAATATTGGGATTTAATTTATACAAAAGTAATCGTGAATTCTAAACTTCTTACTTGAGAAACATAACGATAGATCATTTTGTGCCTCTGCATGTTTAACATATTCTGCAAAAATTTTGTGAAATTCTAAGTAACCAATTTTCAAAAATCGTGCGCGCAACGATCAAAATATCTGTTTTGAGAAAGTTGAGTTTAAAGATCCTACTGATCTTATAGAAAAACCTCAAAGTGTTTTACGCATAACTTCTTTTCTCATCCGAATTTTTGTATGGGGATTTTTTTTAATGTTCCTAAAGAATCGTATTTAATTATAAGCTAGTATATATATATATATAAAACAATTTTTGGAACTTTTAAAGGGTGCTTGAATAACTACAAAATTGCCATTTCGAAAGCAAAGATGCTTTGTAACATGTTTAATAAATAAATAAGCATTTTCTCATTTCCTGCTTAATTGTTTTAACGGTATTCCGTAAAAAACATAAAATTTAAATATAATATTAATATAATCTTTAAATTTCCATAAAACATTAATAGTACACAAAAATATTTCTATCACTAATCTATTTAATTCTTCCATAGCACCAAATTCTTATCATAATACTTAAAATCCGTTGAAATGTTCTATTATTACAAACAGTTTATTCCCCCTCTGGAAAACGGTAATGTATTTTTGCATATGACACATAGTTTGAAGCCTTTTGCCCTGCATATTACTAAATACACGCTCCTCTCTCTTTTAAACCATTTTTTCATCACCAGAGGTCTTTTAGAAATTTTAATTTATTCATTACTACCCCTAACAATTTTTCGAATATTATGAAAAAATACATAACTAATCTCAACAGTTATCAGCTTCTCTCCCATTTTTACATGAATATTTGCATGCATTTTTTGGATAAAATCGAGTTAAAGATACAAATTTATGGTTAATTTAAGAATATAATCCCGGGTCTGGGCAACGCCGGGCCGGTCTGGTATTTATTCATACAATCTTTTTTTTTTCCTCGATAATATATTTGATGTTAATATATTTGATAAAATTGCCGCGCCATATAAATTTCGAAAACCTATAGGAAACAAATATGCAGCAAAAAATCATTTAGGAACAAAATAATAATAATAATAATAATAATAATAATAATAATAATAATAATAATAATAATACAGTGCAAGTTAGCGTACATAAAACTCAATCGCCGTTCCTTTTCCAAGTGAAAATGGCAAATGGAAATTTTAACTATTAATTTCAAATTAAAATATAATACGTGACTTGCCTTTACTATAAAGAATATAGTCTGATGAGACATACACGTTTTCGACGTCTTCCAGACAAATTGCAGATTTAAGAGATTAACTTTTATCATTAGATATTGAATAGAGATCTTAATTTATGATGAGATTTCGGAAAATTAAAATCTCGAACTTTCTGCAAACATTTCATATGCCTCAGTGATTAAGTATCGGTTCAAACGATTTGAAATTAAGACAAATTAAATAGCAAACAAAAGGAGGGATTGCGGCGTATATATATTACATTTTTAATAACTTTTGGACTATTCATATTCTTCAAAATACAAGTCTATTTAGAATACAGTTTTATCATTTGTCTAATACGATTATGGTAAGGGAAAATACTACAATTTTAATTAATTTATGTCTGCTGTAATTTCTGTTTATCGATTAACTTTTAACATACATTTCTTATACCTTAGAGACCGCGTTTAGTTTAGCAGAATATCTTCTACCGATATCAACAACCTGGGAAAATTTTGTGATAAATGGTAATATGTGCTCATCTATTTTTTTTTTCGTTTACTTAAATTAATTTATTAATCTAACAAATGGTGTTGAATGTGTTTTAATTTAATGTTTCTTATTAAAATTAATTCTACTGCTTCATTAACTTATAGATTTATTGAGTTAATACATCATCCTTTGTTATTACGAAATCATGGAACATAATGAAGGAAAGTACTTAGTGTTTGAATTATATGTCTTAATATTTTTAAATATATGTACACTATTATGGCCAAAGGTGACCTGCAACTGGCGATTTTAGACATTTTGTTAAACATCTAGAAAAATACACGAGAAATTATATTGAAACTCTAAGCGTGACATAACAGTACACATCCTATATTTCCGTAGAGATTTTTTTCCCAAAACTCCATGGAGGACTGTCAACAAATTGAAAAAAATGAATGTCTTTTTGATAACCTTGTCAAAACAAATGTATCAAAAGCGTTCAAACTATAAATTTTGATTAAGTGGCTTAATGCAAGAAACTGTGTTCTTTTATATGCGAACAGCATGTATACTCGTCTAGAAATTAAAGTTTTTATAAAAACAGTCCAAAGGTTTTCCAAGTTTTTTGCTTATAATTTACAGAGTTCTTAATATAAAATAATGTTCTTTTTCGAAAATATGACAAACAACATTGTACACAATATCTTGTAATCAAAATTAAAAAATAATAAAAAATTATGAAAAATGAGCAAGTTTACTAAACAATTTTTCGTTGCACATGCGTGAACGTTATGAAAATTTCGTTTATATATTGTGTTAGATAAATATATAGAGCAATATTTGTAAAAGTCTCAAAAACATAGCTTGAAAATTCTGAAAGTGGTCGTCGATGGAATAAGTTCATAATCGATTGTTATTAATATTTAAAAATTAGAATTTTTAAGTATATATATTTATACATTTTTATTTATACAAAAAGTAAATTTAATCATGTAAAGTATATTTAATTTTTAGACACAATATGAAAAGGACAGTATTTAAGGTGATAAAAGTATTATTTGGTTAGAAAGACACGAATGGGAAAAGATGTTTATTGTAAATTCTGAAGAATATTGACAAAAACTTCTCTTAAAAAACGTAATTAACCCACATTTTAAATATTCGAGTTTATGTGGAATATATTCAAATTGTATAAAATTACCGTAATTTCGGGTGTATAAGCCGCAGATCAAACAATTCTTTTTCGACCCAGAATTTTTTAAGAAACAAATATAACTAGTTAGATCGCCGTAAATATTTGTCTTCAATCACTAAATAAGATTTCTGGGTCCAAAAAGAATTGTTTGATCCGCGGCTTATACACCCGAAATTACGGTAAATTTTATTTTTCAATAATTCATTTATTTTCCAATGAATCATCATTTTAAAAATATAAGAGTTAAAAATAATTTTTAGTTAATAAGAGTTAATAAAACAGTTAAAAATCATAAAGCATATCATGTAATACACATTGAAATAAATCTTTATTTTCAATATTTCATTCACTTTGGATAAAATATATAATGTTATTATAATAAATAAACATTGTTCTGAGGATGTAGTATATTTATTATCAATAATATTGACAAAGCAAATTATTTAAATGCTATATATATGACCCTCGTGATACAATTAATAGTTTATTGAAAATCCACATATAGATATATGTAAATACATACCACCAAGGATGTATTTTATTAAAATTTCTGCTAAAAGCCATAAATACCCGCTTCGTCAATATTTTGTTTTCTTACCAATAAGCATTTAATACCATTACGCACATACGTTACAGTTACATGCATCGTATAGTATAAAAAACACTTTATTGAATATTACATTAAAAATAATATTATTAAACATTGAATTCATCTCTTTCATATGATTCGTTTTTCATATTGTGCATACAAGAAATGTGTTCAAACATAAGCATATAGTTTCCTAAAATATAAGAAAAAATTATCCTTTATGGTTCAGTTTATTAAAAATGTTTCTACAAAACATACTGTTAATTTCATATTCACTAAAATAACATGATCAGCCAGTTATGTTCAAACTCTATATAGTCATCATTAGTACAGGCTACCAACTATGAATTTGTTGTATACAAGGTAGTGTATGAAACATAATGCACTAAAAATGTATCAAGTGAATTAATTAATTCTTTTTGTTTCAAACTATAATTTTTTTTTCAGTAAATTGCTTTATTTCATACATGGTTTAACATACGAAAGCATATTGCATGTATCTTTTACGAAATCCAAATGCTTTAGTTTGACCATGATATTCCAAATGTCAAATGATGCACAATTTGACTACTTTGTAAAATCGAAAAATATATAAGTATTAGCAAAAGTAACAAACACAGTGCAGCTGCAACACATTTTTTTTTTCTTTTTTTGCAATCTTGTTATTTTTCATGCATTTACTGTAATTGACATTTCGCCAAGATAAAATAAAATTTTGTGTTATAAAGTGTAAAGTACTTGACGTCGACGTTAATGTTTTTTCCCCAATAGATAGTTCTGTTTCCATAAGAATTCTATTAAAAACATCGTGATGCATGGCATAATAAAATAACACTATACTGTGAAATAAAAAATTAACATCTGCCATCGATCAATTTTATATCGAATTTCCGCTTTTGAAAAAATAAGCGACTCAAAACGTCCTGTCAAAAGATAAGTATAATTATTTAGTCATTTTGTAATACACATCACAATATATAGCAATATCTACAAATACAATAATATACATATAAAAGGAAAAAATATGATACAAATGGAAGAAATATTCTTTTAAGAAGTAAACCAAATTATGAAGGAAAGACCACCCAGAACATGATGGCTGACTAACTTGAACAATATAGAAGCGAAAAAAAGAGAAAAAATAAAAGAGACCTGTCATTTAATTCTAAACTCGTTGCAGATAAATAAAAATATGAGATATTATAATTGGAAGAACAATTAATTTAGAAAGTGCTAAAATATTAATAATAAAGAATTTATAGCATAAAGACTGTAAAACAACGTTGAAAATTCCTGTCAACTGTAATATGACAGACATCTTCAGGGGGGGGGGGGGAGGATCAGAAGAGTCTCCCCAGATTTTTGATCTCATGTTTTTCTTGCAGATACTAATTCTTCATTTTTAATAACAATTTTTTTCAAGGAAAAGAAAGAAATATCTATACATAACATATTGTGTGATCAAAATCTTATTAAATTTCAAGAATAAGAAAAATGCAATTTTTACATCTGTAATACGATAAATAACTAGGTTTTTATAGAATAAAATCAAAAGCCACATATTTATATTCACTTTTAGAATTTATAAAAGAGTTATAAAAAATCTTTTTGTATCTGATCAAATATGCCTCATATATCAAATATATTTATTTTAAAAATACAGCTGCTTAAACGTCGATTTTAAACTTCACCGTACTGTCTTTGGAAAGTTATAAAATAAAACATATACTCATGCTGCTGATATAAAAATGAATTTTGTTGTAAAATAAATATTTTGAGTAATAGCTAATAACAAAAGAAAAAATCAAACATTTCGAATGCGAAATACTATGTAAAATATTGTTGTATTACCCATCTAAATGTCTAATTATGTTTTGAAATACACAGGATGTCCCAAAATTACCTGACATATTAATATTCAATGTACAATCACGTAAATTTTTACAGGAGTGAGGTTTGGACAAAATGTTTCTCGCGATGAAAAGTTTTCTCCAATTGAATAAAATATTTACTTACAAACTTTGAATATAGAAGCTCTTGACGGTAAGTTTAATTTGAAATTTGAATTTTCAGATTAATTTTGTTGCTGTGATGCATAAATGACGATAAAGCTAATTTCATAGGTTGGTATTTTGAAACCAAATCAAAACTAATCTTTAAAAAAAAAAAAAAAAAAAAAAAATGCATATTTGAAACCAAACATACGGAAAAGTGACGCCATATAAGATCAAAGTTTGGAACCATTTTATTTGTATTATTATTATTCTCTTGAACAAAACGTTTCATCGCGATAATATTGTAGATTAAACCGCACACCTGTACTATAAGTTCTTGATTTTGTATTAAATGTTAAATTGAGTCAAGGCCTTTTGGGACATCTGTACGTTTTATGCCTGTTCACTTTATTGGATACTTGAATACAACATATATTTTTGATTAAGATATAACACTTCGCACACCACTTTGTATATTTGGACGCAAAAGCGATATTATTTTAATAGTATGTTGGTGCAATTTGGTTTGAGACGAACAAAACGTTCCTTGTGATGTCAAAGATTCCATCGCTGTAATACTATCTGTACAAACAGTCAACACTTCTGTTCTTCGCAAATAATCATGGGCATCTTATAAAGATGTCCCTTAAGCATGTGTCAGTCAATTACTTGCAAATATTCTGTGTCTCGACTTGTACATTGTTGCTGGAGCTGTGCGTAAATAGTTCTCATTGGGGATCGGTCTTGTGGCCGGAATTGCCAACAACCCGTCATCAAATGATACACTTCTTCTGGACAAGCTGGTGGACATGGCAAAAACTTTTTTGAAGTTACCTGTTGTATCACCTATAAATGAGAAGATACAGAACTTGTGCATCAAAATGCATATGATTTTACTTTTATTTAACAAAATAAGCAACCCCTATTTAGATCACGTCAGAAACCGAAATACTTTGTTTACTCGAGTTGTGGACCTGTTATGGTGTTCCAAAATGTCTTTTTCAAGACTAGGTCAGCGGGCACCCTGGAAAACTTCAAAAATGAACGGGGAATAGGAGACTGTCACTCAAAATTAGTGAGCTGTGTGCCCCCCCCCCTTTTTATGTTTGTAGAGTTAACTGTCATTCTTGGCTGCCTTACGCTATGTCTTCTCTGTGAACGTTGGTACCATACTGCGTTTACATTGTCCGTTTTTTGCTTACGCCAGTTGGTGAAATGACATCGAAGTGTGGGACAACCAAGCTTGTTTGGATTCCCTATCAACTCCCTTTTTGGATTTTATTTAACCTCTTAGGATCTCCCCCCAGACTTTCCAAATTATGCCATTTTGACGTGCTTTGTTTCGAAATTCACTTTTTATGTTCATCTCTCAATTTAGATGGAGATTACGCGTAGCGGCTTCACGTCGTGTTGGTACTCCTTAACCTCTTCAGTCCCTGAGTACCCAAATGGGTACATCAGTTTTGTCCCATTTTATTAATGATACTCAAATATAAATGAAATTTGGATATAAGAATAATATGTTTCGAATTCTAAGATTCGAGCTAATGAAAATAAAACAAAAATCTCGCTCTAAAGTCAAACGAGGAAGAAATAATTCAGTAATAATTAAAAATACTGTAATAATCGCCAGTAGTGAAGAGGTTAAGCACCACGATGTCATATCAACAAAATAAGCTATTGCATAGAAAAGATAATCAACCATTTAAGGTACGGGGATGATGCTCAGCTTAGAATATCTCATTTACGTATGTTGGTAACGCTGCAACTGTAGCACAAAATGGAATTGTCTACATGAACATACAAATCTGCGCTGTAACATGAGACAGAAACAAGTGCAACATCGGTAGGTGGAAATGATTAAAGGGTAGAGCGGCTATACCAAGGGTTCCGGGGGCGATTCCCAGCTTGGGCATTTTTCACTCTGTTGTTTCTACACTTAATTAGCAATATGATAATTCACTTAATACGTATTGAATAATTTAAAGCGTAATTATACTGTTGGAAATTAATTGAAATATTAATTAAAATTACATATCGTCACTTGAGAATAATAAGGTTCTATCTGTGTTTTTAAAAAAAATTGACTTACCGATATAGAAAGGTCTTATTTGTATCTGTAAAGACGTTTTTGCATCAAAATGATGTTATATATAATTTATATATGGTATAAGGATTATGTTATGCTATTATTTTAATCTAGAAACACCTTCATAGATACAAATAGAACATTTCTATATCGATAAGACAATTTTTTTAAAAACACAGATAGAACCTTATTATTCTCAGGTGATGATATGTGTACACTGATGTCGGGCTTGTTTATGTCTCATGTTACGCTGCAGGTGCTCTTGTAGAAGATTATATCTTGTGTTGCAGTTGCAGCCTTAGTAACATGCGTGAGTGAATGATGCTAAACAGGCACCGTCTTCCTAGCTTTAATGATCGAGCACATGGAGTGCTATTCCAAGGGTTAAGTGTTTGATTTCAGACTTGGACGTTTTTCATTCTGTTGGCTCTACTCTTAGTTAGCAATGTGATAATTTTCTTATTAAACATCGAAAATATTAAATACTAAAACCTAAGTATTGACAACCTATTTGGATTTTTCGAAACTTTTTACCCTCCAGATATCAGTCATTCAGTTAGGTTTTTCAGAAATTGGATTGCCTAAATTAATTTTTGATAGTTCCAAATGAAGTTGCAGTGAAAGTAATTTTTTAAGCATAACTAAATAACAATTTAGGCGCAACAAGCTGTAGCTTTATTTACTTTATTAATATTTGAGGCTTTTAAAAATTTATTTATAAACAAAACTTTAGGTTATTTATTCATATTTTTTTCAACAATTAATTGGAAAAATAGACATTTTTGAAATCAATTTTTTAGTATGATATGTAACCTATATCTTTTTTAACTCAACTCTTATTTCTTGAAAATTTAAACATAAAAATCCAAAATTAATGCTTATTCCACCAAACAATTTTTGAATTATATGGAAAAAATACATGTAATCTGTTTCCAACGACTAAAATTGAATTTATCATTAAGCATTTCAAACTTTACTTTACACAGGCATAAATCATAACTTAGATGACCAAATGACAACCTGCTTGGTTTCCGAAGGTAACATTACCAGATATTTTAAATATGATGTCAAAATTTTAAATATGATGTGTATAATAATGTTGAAAATTTTACAGTTTGTTTTAATCGGTTATATAGATGAACGCTAAGAAAAGTTTTATTGCTAATCGAATGGTGTCTGCCATATGTTTATACAATGTTTTTTGGCAGCGTTAATATGGGGGTTTTCTACTATATGTTATGTACAGATTTATAAACACTGTATATATTTTTACAGTTTCTTGCTAATAAAACATTTTTTTCCCTTTTATAAAAAATCTTTAAAATGTCTGAGAAAATTTTTTTTGCAATTCGCACTGATGTTAATAAGCTGTTTAAGTAAAAATACTAAACATTTTGAATGTTATAATGAATTTAAATATAAATATAGGTTCCCGCGTACCGAGGGATTCAGGGATTTTATGAGTTTTGAAATCAGAAATTTCATTAAGTGCTTGTCGCTATGCGTGAAGATTGATATTTTTTTTCATTAAATAAGGCAAATATAAATTTGCGAAATTTCTGGTAGAAGGTCCTTGAAAGTTTTTGAGACGTACGAAACCTGATATATATACATATATATATGTGGCTGTGTATGCGTATGTGTGTGTGTGTCGTGTGTATGTGTGTGTGTGTGTGTGTGTGTTATATTAATAACTTTTCCTTCGTGATATTTCTTTTTATTTCCTTTTTTTATTATACTAAATTACCCGCATATTCAGCAATTTCCTCTTTTTTTAATAATATCTATCATTAATGCTATTAAATTCGTTTTAAATTAATTATTAGCTTACTCAATTTATATTAATATAAAGCTTTCATTTTATTCCTAAATTGTATCATAATTTCTAAAATTTCTATTATTTAGTAGGAATTCAAATGTTTTTAAAAGAGCATTTCTTCTTTTTACTTATTTTATTCTGAGATTTTTCGCGCTCTGGGATATTTTTTACTCCCAATATTATTACGATTCCATTGACAGAACCCTTTACAGAATTACTCTCATTGTACATAATGTAGACTTCATGCGTGCCATTATTTTTCTTCATTTGTCAGAACGCGTGCGACGTCATGATTTGAGTTAATACGAGGTTTTTTTTTCAAATAGCGGATGCTGGGATGATTAGAGAGGGATGTGTTTGATTTTCACTTGTCCTATATGCATGCTGGTTTGGTAGTTTTATGATGAGCACAGATTTCTCATTCTAATTTCTTCTAAATCAGCGGTGACTTCTTAACATTAAAAACTCAAGTTCTCACTGGAATTGTGGTAAATGTTTTAGGTGACGTGTTGCTAATAAAGTAGGAAAGTGTAAGATGGTCATTATTTCCTCATGTAGAAATCCCTTTTTTATTAATTCCACTGTCTGTTTGAGTTCACTTCACGACTGTGCCAAAGGTCAACAATATCTCGGCTGTTCATCGAATTAAAAGGAGTTCACGCATTACTGAAAGGAGTTTCAATGCATTCGATTGGGTGTTTACATGCCAGATTTTTACAATATTACATACACACACACGCACACACATATATATATATATAGATAGATAGATAAGAAAAAACTTATCTAAATCGCAAAGGTCATGAGATATGAATGCATATAATTTACACATTCCTGAATTAGTTACTACAACTATCCCATTCTGTTTTATATATTCTTCTTAGAATAACAAAAGAACTAAAATACGATTAATTAATGTAAAGACATAATGATGCAAATTACTTTCATCAACATTATGTAAATAAATAACATTTGCCAAGCTACAATAAAATAATGTAAAATTGTCCAATTTAGGTATTTTTAATATGATGCATAAAGAATTATATAAGCTTAGCAAACTTATTTAAAAACATAAGCTGCGATATTTCTTATTTTGCAGTTTGACTTACTCTGTTTCAGAAATCCAAATTAGCTAATTAACAAGATAACTGCTGGAAACTTTTTTCAAAGTCTATTGTAAAAGACAGGTTGATAATTTATGTTATTTATTTTTTTTTTCCACAACAGACTTTGGAGGTTGAAACGTTTTCTTTTTCATTGGTTATCATTTTGTCATCAGCGGCAAAAGTTTTTTTTTTTTTTGTATGTGTGTAGTAGTATTTTTTTTTATTTATAAGTAAAAACTGCTTTCAAAGAATAGTAATTTCGAAAATTAATGCAAGAAACATTTGTAAATTTCTTTTTCGTTATTTTTTTTTTTATTTTTATTTATGTATTCATTTATTTACTTATTTTTATTTTTATTTTATTTTATTTTATTTTGGAGCGGGAAAGGAAGACAGTGATTTATTTAATAATTTTCTGACTAAAATACATTCATTATTTCATACTTTTGGAAAGTCATATTTTACAAGTACTTTTTGTATTTTTACACTAACAGACAATATTTTTATTCTATATAATGTATCCATATTAAAATTACCAAAATTTCATCTCAGTTTTAAAATAATTATAATCATTATCTTCTTCTATATTCTTCTTTATAAAGAAGTAAATGTAAGGGAAGTAAAGTGCACTCAGTGCAATAAAGTGGTGTAAGCCTCTTAACAAGCAAATTGCACGGGAAAACATTTATTATGCGGCCATACAAATTATGCATAGCAAATTTGCATAAAATAATATTTTCCATATAACGAACAATAGCAACCCACCTTCAATCTTTCATTAAAATAAAACAAACATATTTTTTTTTTTTTTATGTATCTTATTTGTTTTTGAGTTTATTTGATTTCGCCTATTATGTAAAATTTCTTATTTTTAATAGGTTTAGTTGAGTTGGAAAAACTAAAGATTGGTGTCTATGAATTAATCTTATTTAAAGCATATTTGCTTACTTTTATGCTTTTAGTCATCACTATATAATAATAAAAATCTCTATTTTTGTTAATTAGAAACTACCTACTTTTAAACAAGAAAAACATTTCTTTTCAAAAATAGTTGTACGAAAAAGCGTAAAATTTGTCAGCTATGTTAATCTACTTCACATTATACTGGGAATATACTAATTTTTATTTCAAGTAACATGCTAAATGTTACTGAATTGATAATATATTTGTAAAGTTACCCATCTTTACTCACGATCACGGGCAATGGTTTTAATCTTACTTTAAAATGTCATATTCACCTTTTTACCTCGCCTTCAACATACAATATTAAGGAATAATGCAAATAATATTTTGACACATTAACATTTAAAAAAAATTGTGACAATAAAAAAATAAAGAAAGAAAAAAAATACGAAGCTTACTGAAATTATGCTATATTATGATACATATATTAAAGTATTCTTTTTTTCTAGTTGGCGTATTAAAAAATCGCGGCTCCTCGCCCTATGCGTCGGTGCGTTTCCAAACAAGAAATTCAAGCTTCATGATAAATGATCATAGAATTAACATAGAATCATGAAATATAAAAATAATGGTTTTTTAGTTCAAAAGCTAGTGCAATTTATTTTTTTAATTTACATTTTTCTGAAATAGAAGCACTTCAAAGTGAAATACAATTTTAAAACAAATAATTCTGTTAACTAAAGTTTTATCGAAGATCAAAGTGTGTCTTTAATGTTTAAAAAGGCTTTAAAAAATGTAAAAAAACACCCCTACGTCTTTTAGCAGAAAAACATGTGTTATTTAATTTCCCCAAAGATTAAAATAATAGAAGATTTGTCGAGTTTAAATGCACATCGATTTTGAAAATGCTGGTCTGGAAGGAAAAAAAAAAAAAAAACGTTATGACAAATTTTACTGCCTTTTTCTTGCTCTGCCGAGCTTTACTTCTATATTTGCAAAATTACAATTTCACTTAGGATGTGAATTTCATGTATAAGATACTTCTAAAAAGAAACTAAATCTGTGACGTAATAATCCATTTACCCACTGGCTGCACATATCGTATTTTCACGAGAAGCGTAAAATTTGTAATATTTTCAAAACTTACGATTTTCACTGAGATGAAATTTTTCATCTATTTAAAAACACAAGCCGCTATTTTCCTGGCTAAATGTTTATTTCGGTTTTCTAAGATGCTTGATTGTTGGTTCAGTTATTAGTTAACAGATAGCGTTAGTCTATATTTCAGTGAAGTTCACAAGATTGATTTGCAAGCTTTCCGCGCGCTCTTTTGAAAGCTGAAAGATGTCTCCACCCCATGAGACTAATGACTGGACATTTTGCTAGCCATATATACCACTATTCCATCAAGAAATGGTGTGCTCATCCTCGTAGATGGTGTGTGCTGTTTGTTGTTAAATCAGAAAAGCAAATTTGGTGGAAAGGTTCCAAAGTAGGACTTTATTCATATCTGGATTCGTAAGTTATCATACTAAACTTCATTTCTAACACAAGATGTAGGTATTTTACATATTTTCATTGCTACATATACGTTTTATCTTTATAGTCCATAAAATAAATCAGAATTCAAGTAACATCAACTTACAGAATTTCATTGTTATGTGTTTAATGTTCTTCGAATTTTATTTTAAGGAAACATTTTTTTATAATCTAATTCTATATTGGGAAACTCTTTTAAATTTTGTAACATATTTTAAGTCTGAAATATATGTAGATTTTAAATATGTAATAAAACTAATGCGCAATTTTCGAACATATTTTGATAAAAATATTACGCAGCAAAAAGATTAAGGATCATCAGGTCTTAGACAATCCAGATCGTCAGTCTAATGCGGGTCTCTCAACAGTTAGTTTCACAAACAAGCTTGGTACTCATTTTATCCATCCCGAAGAGATAAAAGTCTGAAAAGAAGACATAAAGTGATTTAAAAAATACGAGATCTTAAATCTGTAAAAATCATGATTCCGTAATGCAAAATCCAGAATTCTTAAGTGTAAATAAACAAAATATTATATTTCGAGTAAACGAGTCATACCAAATCAACAGAAGGAAACGGAATTAGCGACTCCAACTGAATTCATATTCAATTAAAAATCATAACGTAGATTGTCATAGGCTGGGAGGCGGCAGCAAAGACAATAACCTCATCGATGAAAATCGATGAGGTTATTGTCTTTGATGATCGAATGAAAATCTAGGATTAGTTAAATCTCGATTCACATATTGCAAAGCAATTGGTCTGCCAAGTCATATCTTGGTGGAAATCACCTAAAATTCCAATTTTAGCGGTTGACTCATAGGTTTACCATTATGTTTTTCTGCTTTCAATCCTCCATGTTTTCATACTTTTGGGTGAGGAAAGCACAATAATAAACCTACGAGTCAACCGTTAAAATCTGGTTTTTGGTGTTTTCCTCCAAAATATTACTTTGAAAGACCGATTGTGTCTTAATATGCAAATCGAGATTTAATTAATCCTAAGTTTTCATCAGTGATTTCGATTTGGTGATTGTTTGTGCTGTCAAATCTCGGTCTATCATTCTAGAAAATAAAAATCTATCAGAAATAACGAAAATCTTAATCAAGAAACTGCTATAAAAATAAATGTATTCTCTGAATTTTATAACTGTAACATGGATTTTGCATTGTACAGATGAATTTTCTTCGCGCTTGTGTGTGTAATAGTGTGCGCGTGTGTGTTTGCGTTTATGAATTAAAATAAATTCATCTTCATGAGATTTCCATTTCATTGAAAGTCTGTTGAGTGTATTTCCAGATACCATAACCTTTCCAAAACGTTTTGCTAAAGACTTAAACAGGGATAAAGTTTTCCCACATATAAATATTTACTATAAGCTGAAGAATATTTTTATTACCTCGTGATTAGACAACTCAAACCATGGCTGTTTACCAAATGAAAATATTTCCCATAAAACGACACCAAAACTCCAAATGTCCGATTCTGTTGTAAACTTTCTGTAAAGTATACTCTCCGGTGGCATCCACCGAATAGGTAGCATATTATGTCTTCCGACCTGTAAGATATAGTCATTAAAAGAACAATTATATCATATGATTAATATGAATATGCTTAAAAAACAAAGATTCTTTTTGAGACTAGAAAACAATATACTTTATTTATTATAAAAAAAATTAAAATACGTTATTTTTCTAGCGTATCCAATAAAATACACATTGAGTCTTAGTGCTGTAGAAAAACCAAACTATTGAATTACATGAATCTGAATGTAAAAATCTTAATTTTAGATAAGACATGACGCAAAATTGAATTCTACACATAATAAGAATGCAAAATTAAATTAGATACTTAATAATACTAATGAAAGTTTTAAAAAGTTCACTACCCATAAAAAATAAGTAGATAAGCCTCAAATTCAGTAGTTTATGAATATGCTTCTGAAAGTGAATTATTACTTTTAGTTAAACGAATATACATATACAAGTTGCATTTCAAGCACATAATCCAGTGGCGGAAGTTTGGCGCAAAGGTACAGCCTGTTGACATCTAAATTTTTTTTTACAGTTTCCTTCTCTTTAATAAAAGCTCCAAAATTCTGTCATTACATAAGCCGAAAAATACTACCAAATTTTAGTGGTGTTAATAGGCTCCACTTCTGCGTCAATTTTCAACCATTGATAGCCTTATTTTATATTATAATACTTTTCAAGATCGCCACATTGGCTTCAAAAACTAGATTTTTAGCATCAAATTATTTATTTCATTACAAACTTTGTTATCGTCAGAAGTCATTTATACATTACTTCCAAATATCGCATAAATTGAATTTTCGCATTTTTAAATAGAAAAAGTGCACTTTAAATACGAAACGTGTTGATCAATTTAGTTATTTAAATAATAATAATATTAATAATAATAGAAATCAAAATGAGCTTACTTATAATTTTATATTGTTATCTTTAATTATATTTCCTTTAAAGTTTTGTTGTTAATTAAATATGATTAAATTTATCATTTTAATTATAAATAGCATCTTAACAGAAAAATTATACCAAAAATAGTTACAATGACAAAAGTTAAACATAATAAAAACTTAATCATAAATATCTGCATTTAGCAAATGCTGCAAAAAAATATTTCTCTAAAATCAAAAATTTAGCAGTGTCCCGATTTAGAACAAGCATTTTTCAGAAATTTTTTTCATTTTTTGCATAATAGTTAATTTTTTTATTTATTTAAAAAAATATATTATCTACTTTTGTACCTATTAATTGTTTCACTACTGTGTTGATTTTTAATTAAAAACTAATTGCTCTCTTCAGTTATGCAAAAAGAACCTAATATGAATAAAAGCAACTAATGAAGATCCAATGTCCAATAGAATGTACATGACAAAAACAATTCTTTATTTTCTAAAATATGCATTAGATTACTTAAACTTCGATGTTATTTGATTGATAAAACATTTAAAGCTTTATGCATGTAGTATTAACGTTAAAATTCTTATAAAAAAGTGTATAAAATTAGCATTTAAACTATCTGCTTAACTTCAACAGTGTTTCTGTTGTCTTCTACCACTTTCAAATGATTAAAATACATGCTTAGCAGCAATTTTTAACACTTTTTATCAAAGTTGGAAGTGTTTATGCTTTCGTTTTTTCTGTCTATTCTGTAACTCTCGTAAAAATACTCGGATTGATATGAATTTTTTTTAACTTATTGATGTTTACCCTCGCACGAACCCTATTGAAAATGAAGTTTCTAGCATGATTACTTTGTTTACAGGGACAGTAAAAAGTTTTCCGTTATATTATGGCCTATGGGAAAAAATCGTTTCAAATGAATTTTTAAAATGCTACACCCTATTAAACATATTCAAAATCTATGTGTACTTACAATGTGCAATAAAATATGCATTTCGTAAAGAATGCGGTGAAAAGAACAGATATTATTTATTTGCAGGGCAATAAAAGAGAATTCCATTACACAATGGTAAAGGAAGGAATGGTTTGCGATATGTTGTCATTATATTAAACTGTTGTATATATAATGAAATTAATATTTGTCACTGCGGCTTAATATAAGTTGTTTCACGCGTAATACGAAGTGCATAGCATTTACAGGGACACGTAAAAGATTTCAAATAATATATTCTATCCGAAGTATTGTATATTATCGAAAATGGCTGATAGATGGATGAAATACATTTTTTTAATTATCATATAGTCTTTAAAGTTTCACTAAATGCATGCATATTATATGGAGTATATAAATTCTGTAATTCATATACAGGACTGGACTACACAAAAGGGCTAGTAAAGCTTAGTGTATCTGAGCATAATTTACTTAAAGATGGTTTTTAAATAAGTTACGTATTTCTACGCTGAACTGCATTCAGTTTACTAAGAAATGTTTGTAAAATGCAGATAAGTGATACAGGAGGTCATGCAAGGAATTCTATACATGGTCGATAATTTCTTGAAATGTGATTTAAATAGCTTTAAGAGTGTTTTAGTTAGAACTAAATTTTAGCAAAGTAGCTTACGTAGCTTATCTAGCATCGAATAAAGATACTAGGTAAGCTACAGTGCTGAACAAAAGTTTTAAGGTATGTTTCTATATATTAGTATAAATTGATGAAAGGGAAATTTCAACTTGTTAAGCGTTTTCATGCTAAACTAAATTTCCGCATTATTTAGTACATATATCGACCGACAGATCAAATACAGGTCTGATCAAAAGTATCGGAATACATACTTGGCTATGGACGCTTTATTTCCCTAAATAACAATGTTTTGTTAACGATTTCATGAAGTGTTGGAAAGTGTTTCATAATCTATGCTTAACGCATAATTTTTCTTACTTGTTTTATTATTCCAGCATACAGATATCAGAACTGATTTTTCTAGTATAACGGACAACAAGACATTCCAACAGAAATTAAGTATTTTATATAAAAAGTAAAAATGTGCAATAGAATGAACAGAACATTTAAGCAAGAAATAATAACAATATGTTTTATAATATTTATACACATACATTGTAGTATTTTTAGTAAAAAATTTTGGTATAACATTGTCTTTAAAGGATTATTAAAGAAAAAACAAAGGTGAGAAAAATTATCAGCCATTTTTAAGCAAATGAAGTTAAGACTAAGAGATTGTTACAATGTTCATTGATATTTAACAACAGTTATTTATACTGGATTAAGTTAAAAAAAATAATATACTTCAAAAAGTGCAGGAATAAACATTGGGGACGGTTAGACTACCAATAAAGTATAATTCTTGAAATTCATATTTAAATGCTATTTTAAATTCTAGAGTAAATTTCTTGTTAAAGAATTTTGGCCATTTTTTTCTCTACCATATACTTCTGCATGAGAAAAAGGTTGAACACAATTCTTTGGCTGCATATGAAAGGATTTTTTATAAAATTTTAGGAAGAAAAACGGTAAGGAATCTAAAATCCAAGGACAAAGTTTAAAAAAAACCATAAAAATGTGTGACAGTTAACTGTTTGCAATATACAGGGTGTTCAGTAAATGACTGACCCATTTTGATGGTAAATAAAAAAAAAAAAAAAAAAAAAAAAAAAAAGATTTGAGATAAAAATGGGCGGTTTGCTGCATTGTTATTTGAAAATCAATAAATTTTAAATATGGACTTTCTTCAATTAGTTCGAATTTCGACCAACAGATGGCGCTGGCGGCAACAGGCGGCTGAAATACAGAGCTTTCCGGCTCATTTTGCAGAGTGGAATCTCCATCGACATATTGAATCGACTCTCGAATCACCTGCAGAAATAGAGTTTATTGGATGGAATTAGATTTAAAATAATATTTATGATTGAACAATGTTTATGTCTATTATACTTAATAAAAATCAGCAAAACATGCTTTTTTAGAAACATTGACTTATCACACATTTACCATAAGTAAATTATATTGAAAAAAAAATGTTTTTGTAACCGATTAACTAACCGGATAATTTATTTACATACAATTAATTAAAAATATGGGATAAACACCATTTTTTAAACTAAAAAAATCTTAATATTTAATCTAAATATTCCTTGTATTAAATAGTATACAATTGTATTGAAAAAAGAAATTAGTGGTGTTAAAAAGCTTTAAGTGATGGATCAAACAAACTCTTCTTGCCTGTACGCCGTGCAGTAAAATCAGTGAAGTGGTTAAAACAGTGGTACGCAAATAGTGTTGGGGCAATTTCCCTGTCTAAAAAAAGCAGGGACAGTGAATTATAAATCAGTACACAAAAATATAATAAATCTGAGAATGAAGGAAACTATTTATAACAAATACTGTTTTAAACATAAAAAAAAATCTATTTCTACGGAGAAAGTAACATACAAAATCTCCTGCTAAAACGGTAACCTGTCTAAAACGAAATATTGTAATTTTTTTTCGAAAACCAAATTCATTCTTACAGTATATTCATATTTTGACATTTAAAATTAAAATTAAAAATTTTATTGAAAATTTTACTACAAAAGCCACGAGAATATTTTGATGACTTCTACACACACGTCTCCTTTCCCTTCCCCCAGACTGAAAACACATCTACGTTGAAATGGTAGGATATTTAAAAAGAGAAAAGAAATTGCATCGCACCTGTTTTATATCCTGCGAGTTATCCGTTTTTAAAATTTCATTACAAAGAGCATCATAGATCCTGAAATATAATTTTTGTCATATCTCCCCTCCCCCCCCATCCTAAACTGTTCTTCATGACAAAAAGAACGGGACAGAATTTTGAAAATTCTTCTTGTATCTGATTTGAAACAAGAAACATAAAAAATAATTCAAAAACTTTTTAAAAATTATACATGGAAAACACCAATGTTCCAGTAATTAGGTAATATTTATATTTATAAAATTGAACTAAAATAAGTAGAACTATAATGATTCTATGATAATTCAGAATCTATGATGCTTTCTGTAATGAAATTTTGAAAAAGGGTGAAACGCAGGATATAAAAACAGGTAAGTAGCTTTTTTTTCGTTTTTAAGCATCCTATCATTTGAGCTTAGATGTGTTTGTTGTTATAGACGAAATACAGACGAACTTTACTCTAAGGTTTAATATATTTTTATGTGCAATTTATAAGTCACCGCTCCGTTTTTTTTTTTTAGACAGGGAACTTGTCCCAACACTATATGCGTACTACTGTTTTAACCACTTATCTGATTTGCTTATATGACATACGGACAAGAAGAATTAGCTTAATCCGTCACTTAAAGCTTTTTGACACCACTAGTTTCTTTTTTCAATACAATTGTACACTATTCAATAAAAGAAATGTTTAAATTTTACGATTTTTTAGCTTAAAAAAAGCGGTGTTTATCCCATACTTACAATTTATTGTACGTAAAAAGAGTTGTCTGGTCAGTTAACCGGTTACAAAAAGATTTTTTTAAATACAATTTATTCATGGTAAATGCGTGATAAGTCAATGCTCGTTAAAAAGCATGGTTTATTGATTTTTATTAAGTATAATAGACATTGTTCAATCATTAATACTACTTCAAATCTCTTTCCATCCAACAAACTCTATTTCTGCAGGTGAGTCCAGAGTCGATTCAGCATGTTGACTGAGATTCCATTTTGCAAAATGAGCCGAAAAGTTTTTGCATATGAAATCTAGAGTAAAGTCTGAATTTCGGACGAAAATTACCCGCATATTACCCGCCCTTCAAATAGTTCGAAATTCGAACTATTTGAAGAAAGTGCATATTTAAAATTTATTTTCTAATAACACTGCAGCAAACTGCGCATTTTTATCTCAAGCCCTTTTTTTGTTATTTACATTCAAAATGGGCCAGTCATTTACTGGACACCCTGTAATTACATAAAACAATAGTTTATTTCAAAAAAAAAAAATACTTCGAATTATTTTCATTGAATCAATTTTATACAGACAGCTCATTTATAGACAGACAATTTTATACAGAAATTGCACATCAAGCGTAGCAAAGGTACATTTGTATTATAACGAAGTTTTAAAACTATTTAGATCTTGGTGAAATATGCAGTACTTCGGATACTGTATAATACACTCTAAAAAAAAATGCGTAAATTTGCACACAAAAATGTGTAAATCGATGATACAAAAACGACATGTCTATATGTGTAAATTTGTGTGTAAATTGCGCCAAATGTGTAAATTTCAGAATACACATTTTAATGCATAATTTGATGATAAGTCCAAATGTGTAAAAGTTATCTGATAACTCTTGAAATACGCACTTTAATGTGTGAATTGCACTGAAATACACATATTTCTGAGCACAATTTTTACACATACATATGTGTAAAACTCTTTTTTTACATATATTTTTGTGCAATAGGAAAATACCTACAATGTTGTGTAATATGCAAAATACACATGTTTTTGTGTTATGTACAGAATGCACAGATTTTTGTGTAATATTCTGTTTTTACACATATGTCTACGTAACATGGAAAACACATTTTTGTGTAATATTTAAAATACACAGGTTTTTGCGTACAAAGATTTACCTTATTCTTTGATGTGTAAACTGCGAAAAAGTTTTTAAAATAGCAAAACAAAATTACATGAAGAACAAATTCGTATATGCTTGACTTGTTTCTAAGTACGCGATCGTAATTATGTAAATACGTAATAACTATAGTTGTCATTCAATCCGTCCGTCTGTCTATCTGTCCGTTCGCATATAACAACGCAAAAACTACTTATCCGAATTGTTTGAAATTTAAAATACATAACTCTTGCATAATTTTATCATTTCAATTTTTATGAAAATGAAATGCATAATTCAATTACAGAGACAGTCAAAAGCGTTCCCTTGCATAACGGCCAATGTATAAAAATAGTTTCAAGTGCCTTTTAATAATGTTACACGTTTTCGAACATAATAAAATTGACATGCATCTATGAAGTATATACTACAATATAAATTCTGTATAATCTGTAGTGCAGAGAATAGTTTTTATTAATTTACAGGGCCATTCTGAAATATTCCATTACATTATGGTAAAGAAGGAAACATTGTTTGGGACGCGTTTTAATTTTATTAAAATATTTCACATTTTATTAAATAGATGTTTATGTTGCTGAGATTTGCTAAAGATTACTTATTTTATAATGGAAAGCAGATATATAGTGTTTATAAAGAAGACAAAGAACAGATTTCGGTTACTTAAACAGTATCCGAAGTACTGTGTACTATTACACCAAAATCTGAATATTTCTTTTTAACTTCGTTATAGTACGAAACGCATCTCATTTGCTTTTTTAACGCGCAATTTCCGACTTGTTTCTTTGTAACAGATTTGTAATCTTAAAGCAAGACCACGAATCCTTTACGCTTAATCAAGGAACAGGGTCGTCTCAAATTGTAATCTATCATATTTCTGTTATTATAATCTATTTTCTTGAATTATTTTCCTTCATCTATTTTCTTTCTGAAACTATAATCTATTTTCTCCTTGTGTTTGCAGATATACAACGTGATGACACAAAGGTTTAATTCATTTTACATAAGGATTTGCAAACTATAAAAAAAAACTTAAAAACAATTTTTTGATTATTAAAAAAATAACTTTAATAATAGATTGTCGATATTACATGCTTATTTATGAAATTATAAATTTAAACCAATAATAACTTTTGATACATGATTTAAAAAAAAACGGTCATTAATTGTCCATATCTTACAGCAACTGAATGTACTCTATTTTGCCTATATTGAGAAATTTTTATGTTTTTTTTTTTTTTTTTTTTTTTTTTTTTTTCAAAGATGTAATTTCTGGCTGAATGTCTGTTGCCAAGGCTACTATAACACCGATACTATCATAAATAGTACAAGGGATTAGAATTATTACTATCCAATTTTTAGAATAAAATGTGGAGAAAAATTTATTTATATCAGTGTATTAAAAATACAGGTTATTTTTTATAAGACACAATAAAAAAAGAATAAAGAATCCAGTAATGGAACCCCACAAAATTAATAGATTTTTATAAGAATAATTAGAGCCAAAATTTAATGAAGGCATACTAATAAAACAAAATAATTACTTCAAATAAATTCAACGAATTAGAATTGCAATATTTAATTAAATATTTTGAGAACTGTTCACTGTTTAAATCAATCATTGTAGCTATCACAATATCAAAAATTTTAATTATTTTAGATACATTGTTTTAACTTCTAAATGTCGGATGATTACAGTTATCAAATTATTTATACATTGGGAGGTAAAAGAAAGATGGGTAGGTAAAAGAAAATATGAAAAAAAGTTATTTGAGCATTCGTTTATTTCCCTCTATTTTTAATAGTTAACACGTTGAGCGCCACTCAGCTATCGGTAACAGATACAGTCGATGCATATGTTTATACAAAATACAATTAATTTTTAACTATTTCTATAATTGTTTTTCTTTAAATGGGAATTATTAGATTTAAATGGCAACTGAGCGACCCCTCCCTCTCCCGAACCAGTATACAAGGTAGAGTTAATAAAAATATTTTTCGATTAAAACATTGAAAATTTTATAAACCACACGAAATTAATTAATAGCAGTTATATACATATTTTTTTATGTTTTTACGGTATAGTAAGTGCAATTTAAATATTAAATTGAATTAATTAGATTTTCAATTAAATTTAACGATTTTATTCACTATGAACAATACTGTAATTGCCCTTTTAACTATGTCAACATTGGATTGCTCTGTACTGGAAATTGAATAACTAAGCATTTCAATAACACACGCTTCTTAAATTCTTAAAAATAAATGAAATTTTGCAAATAGTCATAAGTACATAAAATTCAAAGCTTTCTTTCTAACGAAACATAAACATATGCAAATTTTGCAAGGAAAGAAAAATTACAGTATTACTTTATTAAATGAAGCCAACTCTTAGCATATTCATTAAAATTTTCACTGAAAATCGATGGAACTTTGAAATATTATTTTCGGCATCTTGATTGGATCGATTGGGAGCATAAAAAATAATATAGCTTTTAAATCGTGTAAAGAGAAGTTATGAAAATATATATGTAAATTAAACTTTTACTAAATATTTTTTATTAACCAAAAATATTGAATCTTGTCTATTACCTTCTCATCTAGTCTATATGTATCTCATATGCATGATGTACATATCATATATTTCATATTCATACATTTTATAATGTGATATGATTCATATACTATGAGTTAAAAACTCTGTTTAACGTTGAAATTATTGGGATGTTATAATACATATTTAGCAATTATGTTAACTATTAATTAAATTACTTTTAAAACCGCAAACTTTTAAAATCGAAAGAAATTTAACCGCATAGCTTTAAAAAGGAAAAAAAAAATCTGATTTAAATGAATGAATCATTGGCATGCGGCCGTTTATTTCAACGAAATAAAAATTAAACTTATTAAAGTTTATTGAATTGATAAATGTTAAGTTAATGTTAATCATTGCTTTTATAAAATGTTTATGTGCAATTAAGTAAAACTAAAACTATTAACTAAAAAAGGAAGCTGAGAAAATATTTTTTTCTTACCTATTTCTTATCAATCACTCTCCTCTGTGTTAAATTGGGATAATCCGAAAATAAATAGATCCTTTCGTATTCGTAGAATTATGTCCGAATCCAGTACAGTGACATTAATGAGCTCTATTAACTACATTACTGAAACTGTACCTTTTTCGGACTGTTATGTAAAATATCCTTTGGATGAATTCTTGTAACATCCTGGAAAATTTTTTAAAATTCATGTGAACTATATACGTTTAAAACATAACAATATGTTCGAACACTTCGAATCTTCTTGGTCCTTGGTCTGTTTCTATTCTAGAGAATAAATACACACGCTTGTGATCGTCTGCAGGGCAGGTGAAATTGTGCGCGCAGATGTTCTTATTTATGCAATGCTAGATTTGAAAGTTAAATGTATATTTTCATGAGAGTGGCTCTGATTAAAATTTTCAGTTTGAAGAATTTTTTATGCACTTCATTTTTCTTTTTATTTAATTAAAAAAAATTCTTGCTAAAATGAACTTCAAAGTTTCTTTTTTTATATAAATTATTAAGTTGTATTAGTCATAATATGACACATAAATTAAAAATATGTGAACTTTTAGAAAATATAGAATCAGTTTAATGAGCATCAGTTATAATAAGTGACACATGTTTTTGTATCACATGTAATAAATGTATATTCCTTAATATAATAATAATAATTATATAATATTCCTTAATATAATAATAAAAGTATATTCCTTAAAATAAAATGGGTTATCTGGGAAATAAAGTTATTTTTAAGGTATTTTTACCTGTATTTTTAAAGATAGATTTTTTTTATTTCGGTGCACGCGTGTTTGAGGGGGGGGGGGGTTAAATTAGGAATCATATGTCATAGCACACATTTTGTACATCTTATTTTATAATGAAAAATGTTAAATTTATTCAAAAAATGTGGGACAAATAGCAAAATTTATTTTTAAAGAGTCGAATAGTTAAACACTAACAGAAAAGAAAATATTTTTTGAAAGTATACATATGTCATTACTATAATAAAGCATACTAGAACCCCCCCCCCCCCCACACACACACACACAGCGAAAGCTTAATTTTCTCCACCAGCGTATTATTTTTTGTCGTTTCTGAAATTAAGAGCAATTTATAATTAATAAAACTAGGGGAGCAAATGCGGGCTTCTAATATTTTTGAACAGCCCTGTATTTGATCTGTCAGTTAATAGATATACTATCGAATAGGGAAGTTTAGTTTAGCAAGAAAACGCCTAACTAATGAAATTTTTTTTTAGCAATTTATGCTAATATATGGAAACATACTTGAGTATTTTGCTCAGCCCTGTAGTTTACCTAGTACCTTTATTACACGCCAATATTTTGCTAAAATTAATTTCTTACAAAAATACTCTTTAAACTACTTAAATCACATTTCCAAAAATTATTATTCATAGGCGACCCTGTATCCATTTTTTTGCGTGACCCTGTAACTCATTTTATCTGTATTCTAGAAATATTCCTTAGTAAACTAAATGTAGTTCAACGTAAAAATGCATAATTTATTTAAAAACAACTTTTAAGTAAATTACATCCATATTTAGTAACCTCCCGAGCAAAGCTTAGTAAAATCCGAGCTCTTTTGTATAGCCCTGTATATCTAAATTATGTAACTTTTACCATTTATAACTCCTTATAATGTGCATACATTTAATAAAACTTAAAAGCGCTTATCATAATTAAAAATGGATTTCATTCATTTACAGCCATCATTCGTAATATACAGTTCTTCGGATAGAATATACTATTTAAAATATTTGCGTTTCCCTGTAAACGCTATGCATTTCATATTATGCGTGAAATAATTCAGCTTCAGTGACACATACCAATTTGATTATATTTTTCTATAATGAAAATGTGTCGCAAACAATTTCCCCCTGAGTTATTATGTCTTTTAATGAAATAATTATGCTCTGTAAATGAATTATAACTATTCTTTTCACTGCATATTTTACAGAATGCATATTTTAATGCATTTCGTAGATGCATATAATTCTGAATATGTTTGACCGGGTGTAATACCTTTAAAATTCATTTGAACCGATTTTTCCCCATAGGCCGTAATGTAATCGAAATTTTTTAACTGTCCCTGTAAATAAACTAATCATGATAGAAACTTCATTTTCAATAGAATTTGTGCTAGGGAAACGTCAATAACGTTAAAAAAATTCATAATAATCCGAGTATATTTGCGAGAGTTAGAGCGCGGCCAGACGGACTGACAAACCGAAAGCAAACACTTTTTAAATTTGTTGGAAAGTGTTAAAAATGCACTTCCAGCAATCATCTCTAATATACAGTATACCTTGAACTGTAAAAATATAAACGGGCCTGTCTCGGGCCGAACTTATGACTTTTACAGTTGCCCACGCTGGGCCAAGAAAGATGGCATTCGGGTCGCTCCGGGCCTGGAAATTGCAGACGGTGCAGACTTCTAATACACTTAAACACTGTCCTTTAAGATTTGCACATTTATAATTATGTGTAACACTCCAATTCGTGTAAATTCACGTAATATTTTACATTTACACACTTTTGTGTGTCTATCAACTGATAAAAACAGACAGACTCACTGTCATAAACGAAATACTCATAAAAACAGTTAATGTTTTGAACAAAATGTGTAAATTTTATGATAAGTGGGTGATTTCCGAAATTTACACATTTTTCTGTGTACACATAATTATGCTTAAATTAGAATGACACTCCTTTTCGTGTAAATCCAGGCATTTTTCAGAATTTACACACTTTTCTGAGTTTATTAAGTGATAACAAATTACACACTTAAATTCAGAAGCTAAATACACACAAAAACAGGTATTTTTTGGAAAAAAATGTGTAAATTGTATTACAAGTGTGTAATTTTAGAAAATTACACTCATGTGTGTGTAAAGATAGCCAATTTACACATTTATTTTTTAGAGTTGTATAATAACTGATATCTTATGCGAGTCCCTGTAAATACTACCTGCTTTCTATTATACAGAAAGTAACTTGTAGTAAATCTCAGCAACGTATATCAATTTCGTAAAATGTAAATTATTTTAATATAATTAAAACGCGCCCCAATCAATGTTTTCCCCTATACTATTGTACAATTGAATTCTTTTGTGTGGCTAACAATAACAAATATTATTTGTACCAGAAATTGTACAGAATGTATATTTTAGTACCTAATTCATAGACACATATAAATTTTATTATGTTCGAAAGAGTGTAACATCATTAAAATGTACTTGAAATCATTTTTTCCCATTGGCCGTAATGTAACGAAATACATTTGTTTGTTTTTGTAATAAAACTATGCATCCCATTTTCATAAAATTTGAAATGACTCAACAAAATTATGCATTAATTAAGTATTTTAAATATCAAACGATTCAGTTGGGTAGCTTTTTCTCAGTTATATATGGACAGATGGACAGCTAGACTGAACGACGACTATAGGTGCTACCTTTACGAACGCACTTAAAATTAAATATCAGGAATGGTAAAAAATTTGCATGGTAATAAATTTCGTGGTATATTTAGACCTCCACAACATCGTCCAAAATTTATTTATCTCGTTAATGTTGTTAGTAGTCATGCAGTGGAATGTTTTCTAATATAAGAAATAAAACAAGTTGAATGTAGATTCTGCCATTGCAGAATTCAGTTTCTCCTCCGATTAGAAAAAAATCGATAGAGTTTTTTTATATACATTTCATCAGAACGAATTTTTCGAGAGTCCGAAAAAAATAGTTGCGGATAATCGAGGTTACTTATATTAAATACGCTTCGTCCTATTCTTACTTACTAAGTACATTCAAAATTTTAAGTCTCTATCTCCATTTGTTCGTGAGATAGAGCGTTTACAGACAGACAAACGGACGGCAACTTTTTTTTCCTAAAAATATGTTTTTCGGAATCTCCAGTATCTGAAACGTGTAAATCCGACAATTTTTTTTTTCGAGAGTCCGAAAAAAATAGTTTCGGATAATCGAGGTTACTGATATTAAATAGGCTTCGTCCTATTTTTACTTACTAAGTACATACAAAATTTTAAGCCTTTATCTCCATTTGTTCGTGAGATAGGGCGTTTGCAGACAGACAAACGGGCGGCAATTTTTTTTTTTTTCTAAAAATTTTTTTTTTCGGAATCTCCAATATCTGAAACGTGTAAATCCGACAATTTTTTTTTCGAGAGTCCGAAAAAAATAGTTCCGGATAATCGAGGTTACTGATATTAAATTGGCTTCGTCCTATTCTTACTTACTAAGCACATACAAAATTTTAAGTCTCTATCTCCATTTGTTCGTGAGGTAGAGCGTTTACACACAGACATACGGACGCCAATTTTTTTTTTCTAAAAATATGTTTTTCGGAATCTCCAGTATCTGAAACGTGTAAATCCGTCAATTTTTTTTTTTCGATTTTCAAAACGATTGCAAGACTTACCCTATACTACGTATAATGGGTAAATAAAATACTTATGCTTGATGTGCCACAATTTTTGACTCGACACTTTTTAGCTTCTCTGAAAGAAATAGCATCGGAGCTAAAAAATCCAAAGAATATGTACTAAATAAAAAATTATTATTCAGTTTTCTTAAATGTCAAAATTATGTGTGAATACTTCATACGCCAAAAATAAAAATTTGTGCTCAGTACTTAAAGGGTAATAAAACCACTTTGGTAGATTAAAATTTTGAAATTTATCCTGTCACTTAAACTACTCTTTATATGCACGAAAATTACATTTTGTTAGTTATATATCGATATAGAAAGTGAATAGCAATTGATAAAATACTGTATTTACTCGTGTACAACGCACAATTTTTTTTTCAAAAGTTTTGGATAAAAAATCTACGTGCGGAATAATACTACGCGGAATAATTTTCGACTGGTGGATCTAATCACACAATATACATATGAATGAAGAAATGCATTGAAAAAAAGAAATTAAAACTGGAAACATATTATTTAATAGAAGCACTGCTGCAACTTTATTTCACTCTTTGCACTTTTTTATACAACAGTGCTTCTTTTTTATGTGAGTGCGCAGGCCTAGTATTCAGGGCGCCATTCCCTTAGATACTAATTTCTTAGCAGATACCTAAAAATAGATTTTCGCCTTCTTTTCTGAATAACATTTGTTTCGACGTTTTTACTGAAATTCAATTGGTCATTTATTCACTTGCATTTCAATTTTATGTTGCGCGTTATATACGAGATTAAAAAAATTCTCCATTTTTCCTTGTAAAGTAGGGATGCGTGTTATACACGCTATACACGAATAAATACGGTATATGAAATGGCAATTTCGGAGCTACAAAAATAAAGCTCACCCCACAATGAAAAATAGTAATGGTAAGCTTTAAGTGTTTTAATTTTTTTCAGAACATCATATTCAAAATCTATGGATATTCTATCTCCGTTCATTTTAAATCTTTTAACTTGATCTTTTTTAACATTAATTTTGATATACATTTATAACAGAAATAAGATGTATTTTAATACAAATATCAAAATTTGGTATTAAAAATTTATATTTATGTTGAATTGGTGTCATTTTTAAACATATATTTAAAAAAAAAAAAGAATTTATATTCCGCTAGCTTTTTTTTTTTTCAACTACGAATACAATTTTTTCTTCTAGCTGTTCTAGGTTAGATTTAAAATGAGTTACAGTGTCCCTCGTTTGATCCTTTATTCTCGAAGAGTCATCCATCAAAAACCTAGCATAAACTTACATTTTCATAGTGTATATGTTACCATCAAAATGTATAATTCAGTTAATTCATAAAATAACTAACCAAGTCCGTTAAAGTATGTGAAATTACTGAATTTTATGATTTAACCAGCTGTTTTAGAGAATAACGATTATCTAATTGTTAAAGTATAAAATAAACAATTTGACGCTAAAACAAATCCGTTTTTTATAAATTAATTGATAATAAATAGTTAAAGTCATTCGAAAAATAATTTTAAAATTATT
The DNA here is from genome assembly GCA_964019185.1 of Maratus speculifer. NCBI lineage: Eukaryota > Metazoa > Arthropoda > Arachnida > Araneae > Salticidae > Maratus > Maratus speculifer. Next base: position 223,868,562 of record OZ025291.1, read on the forward strand.
AATACAAGGGGTGATCAAATGAAAATGTACGAAACAACGTAAAAACGTGATAGTTAAATATTTGCACATTCCGCCATGGGAGAACGTAGTCACACATCTCAGGATGTGATTGGAGTCTCTGACGGGATCGAAGCATGCTCGGGCTCCCGCATGCACAGTAGAGAGCAAAGGCTCTTATCAAAAGCGGCGTACAAATGATGCGGCAGTCCATATGAGGACAGGATGGCATTCACGTTGCAAAACTCATTGATTGAGGTGCAGCGAGGTGTTATCCGATTTCTGACAGCGGAATGTCTTAAACCGTCAGCTATTCAGGGGCGCGCCAACAGTATCCGGCGCCTGTGTACAGAATTTCTGTTGGCGCCCTACATTCCTATCTCATCCTCAATTCTCAAAATTAAAAAAAAAAAAAAATCATTACATTATACAAATGCATAGTTACCAACCTTTCGGATATTTTCAAAGGTTAAGTAATTTTTTTTTTTTTTACCCAGAAAATTTATTTAATAAAATGTGTCTCTCTTCTAGGAGGTTATAATATTTTTTGCCTTTATTAAATAAGATTTGTGGTTCCAAACATGTCTAATTGATTTGAAAAATAAGGAAGTTTGGCATCTATATAAATAAAAATCTGAAACACAGCAAAACTTACGAAAATAGAACACATCTGTATCAGAATCCTGCATTAAATGGGAAATTTCATTATCTCGGATAAAATAATACAAATGCAATAAGAGTGTGTGTATGTGAGATGGCCAGAGAAATTTATTGTACCCGAAAGTCTGAAAATTTCTATGAGGAAAAACCAAGACATGTGCCGACGCATCTCAAACTTAAATTTTAAGTTTTTATATTTAGCCAAGCTATTAATTAAAAACTCACCAAGAAACGATCTGTTTTTGGAAAAATTGGCACCATGTTCAATCCTTGATTTCCGCAGAGCGTAGAAGAGATAAGATCCAAATACTGATTTATTTTATTTTATTTCCTTTAAAGGGGTTAGAAGGGAAGCAGTATAACACACATCGGGCGACTAATTAAAAGAAGGTAAAACAGACGATACATTCTTAAATTTCGTATTTTTTCATCTCAAACGCAGCAATCTCTGAAAAATATCGTGATCAACCCTTCGAATTTTTCCCCAAAAAGATTCGTTTCCGTCTGTGATGTGTCCCTTTCGACCCTGCTCCCCCACAATTCGGTTGCAGAGACACAGTAATAAAAATTCTATCAAAAGTGTGACCAAATCTTCAACTAAAATCGTTTTAAAAAAATACGAATCAACCCTTTCAGAAAAGTTGCGACTGCAGGTCATTTGCGCCTCCCGAAGACGATATTTTTTTCTACGCAAAAAATAACTAAAACATTGGTATTTCAACCCAATCTTTTTAGAGCATTTCGGAAAAATACATTTACATCACCTATGAAAATTTCAAAACGTACAAGTATTTGAAAAAAAACCAAAAGAAAAAAAGAATTGGAGATATTTTTGAAGAAAACGCTAAAACATGGATGTTTCAGCACAACTTCATAGAGTTTTTTTTTCTCTTTCTCTGTCAGTGTCTTTGAAGATATTATGAATCATATATGGCTGGTTTGGTATGCTGCATTTCTTACAAGGGGACCACCAAAGATAGAGCTCACAGATTTTGATGAATTCAAAGTATATTGTAGGGGTCATACCATTAATTATTCAGCTGAAAGGGTTCTTTCAAATGGTTTTTGAGAAATTGAGGGTCAAAGTTCAGAGTATATTTTAAATAGTTATTAGTAAAGCTATTTGTCAACAGCATCGTGGCTCCGCGGTAACGTGCGAGATCCCAGACCCGGACGTGGCGGGTTCAACTCCAATTTGGAGCTTTTTTTTTCTTCTTTATATATTTCGTATATGTTAAATTTTTTAAGCAGAATCGGAAATTCTACAGCTTTCAACTTATTAATATTTTCTTATGGGGATAGTTTACTTTTTTCATTTTTTTTTCTTATTTAAAAAAGTATGGTTCAAATGATAAACTAATTGCACTTCAAAATTCATAAAATAAATAAAAATAAATAAAAAATGCATATATAATTAAAATTTTCAAACGTATAAAAATTTTGAATATTTTAAAATTTCTTTTACTTTAAAAATATTAATAACTTTGCTCAATTACATTTATATATATTGCTAAGTAAAAAAAAAAAAACATACCTTTGTAAATTCATTAAATTCACATTCTTCATTCAATATCCGTTCATCTGCCTCAATAAATTGTCGATTATCTCATATTTGTAATATTGAATTATGAAATTCTTCAGCTATAGCAATAGAAGAAAAGGAAATCCGGTTGGGAATTTGTAAGCAGATTATCATTTTGTAACAACATCTCGCAATATTTTAATGCATTCGTAATTTCGCCTTTTTGTTCCTTTTCCAAACGAAAACTTTCTGTACTAGTGCTGCTTCCTTCCATTACAGTATTTTTAGCATTCAACCTTACCTTCGTTCGACACAAATCTACCTTCGCTCAATTTTTATACCATAATTTCAGCTATACGTATACATACCAATATTTCAAATCTTTTATTTGTCTGCAAAAGAAACAAAATGACAACAGCAAAAACAATTTCTATTTTTGCTTGATTTTACCGAGAAAATAAAAGCAGACGAATAAAATAAATATATATCATTTTATGTATCGTAAATTCTAATTTCATTAGCAGACGATTTTTCCAATCTAGTTGATTTTTTTTATGAATAGTAAATTTGTTAATATATATATATATATATATATATATATTTAAATATAATCTGTCATTTCTTATTTGTGCAAACGATAAATAATGTTGAGGTTGAACGTTACAAATAAATGTATTTAAAGATCAGTAAAAATTTGGATAATATTTTAGCACTACTGCATTAATATTTTATTACACTTTCAAAGGTATACATTATTTGAATTAACTAATCCCATAAATGTTTGAGAAATTGCACCTGAAAATTATTTTGTATAATTTATAGAAAAAAGGATAAATTTTCATTTAAAATATTCCACAAAAAAAAGCGATAGAAAAAAGAAAAATTATTATTTCAGGATTGTGCTTAGAAAAGAAATTACATAATCTATATTAATAAAATAACAAATCGCTCTGTGTGTGTGTGTGTTTGTGTGTCTGCGATAGTTAGCGAAAACTACGGGACGTACGAAGCTCAAAATTTTTCTGAGAGTAGCCCAATATCTCTCCTGATGCACCTGACGCTCAGAATTTCAAAATTCTATTTATTAACTGCGTAATTAATTAAATTCCAAACCTCACTCTCATAAAAAATCTCTTTTTTTTTAGCTTTTTTCACTTTCATTCTCTTATGGTTGGTTGGTTGCATGAAATTTTCGCAGAAATAATTTTAAAAACAGGGACTGACCTTTAAAATTCATAGACTGGTAAACTGTCAGTTTAAATGAGGATTTTTTTTTTATCACAGCTGCTGTATGCCATGGAGGAAAAATATAGGTGGTGGCGAAGTAAACCGAAAAAAAAAAAGGTTTGCAATATGAAACCATTTATTCGCTGAAATTTTAATGTCTCAAAATAAAACAAGAGGAAGGAATTTTGTATTAATAAGACGGATTGGAAGAAATGAATTACAGCTGAAGTATATTTTACGAAGAAATAGTAATTTTTTTAAATGGTTTTTTCTATTATATTATTTATTAAAATAAATGTTTGCTTTTAAAATAATTGAAATTGGAAAACTAAAAATTATTAAATGTCAAAACAAAATTAAATAAAATATTGAAAACATATGATTTGAAGTAAAAAATTGTATTACTAAAAGTTTTCTCTTTTTTTTTTTTCAGAAATTTTTAATACTTTATAACGTTGATGAAAAATGTTTATGATTAACAACATATTAATAATTCCATGTCAATATATAAAATATAGTGATGAAAAGGTTCTTTTAAAATCATGCATGAACACTTAAATAATAATATTAATGTAAAATCTAGATTTCAGAGTGCAGACGATTTTAAGACATTAACGAAAGAATGCTGATTTTTCAAGCAAAGTCTTAAATGATGCTTCTATATTGATATTTCAAAGTCATATGATAAAAATAATCAAATAATTCTTGCCTATGATTGATCTAATAGTATCTTTCATGCATTCTGATCGTGTATTACAGGCAATAATGGCACAAAATGTTACTTTTTTAAATGAAATTTTAGTCATCTATTCAATGACAGTTTAAAAGGTAAAAAACAAAAACAAAGAAATACTGGTTTAAACCAGTTTGAATTGATTGGAGTTTCAAAGCACATGGTTTTGTTGGTGCTTATTTGGACTTAATGTAGCGGATTTTAGAGTTACATTTTTTGCGACACCCAAGACATTATACTGCTGCTCTATTAATTTCTTTTTACTATATGGTTGTACGCATATTTTAGGCATTTCGAACATTAAAATGTATGAGTCCTTAGCTGTGTTGCAGTAAAAAACATTACACAACTCTTTTCTATGAGTTTATTTTTTTAATCATTGATTAAATTTAAATGTGTTCTATTCAATTTAAAATTGTAATATGGCTTTAATTTGTTTTTAAAACAAAAATAAAATAGCTGTTTGGCGTACATTTGTTTGTATCCGCAAATGATTCATTCACCATAATAAATTATCAAATAGCAAAGTAAAGTATCTATCAGAAATAGCCATAAAAAGAATAGTAGCAAAACTGATTTTGACCTTAATGTTTAGACTAATTTAACCATAACCCGATCCCAACCAGAAAAAAAAGACCACACTCCGATCCGTGATACACAAAATTTCCGTGAGTATAAACCCAACCATGACCTAAAAATGCTGTTTGGAAAAAACCATGGATTTGATAACTGACCCGAACCAAATCTGAATCCCACAAAAATGTTCAATAAAGCATAACCCGATTCAAACAAAGAAAATAATTTTCGTGGGCATGAAACCTGACCCGAACCTAAATATTTTCTTTTAAAAAACACGAAATATGACTCGAACGAAGTCTGAAACCGATAAAAATATTCCAGAGAAATATAACCCAATCCCAGCAAGACAAAATTCTTTCTATGGTCATAAACCCGACTCAAACCTGAAAAACTCCGTTTGAAAAATCCTGAACTTTGACCCAAACCACACCTAAATCTGACCAAAGTATTCGAAAGAACCATAACCGGATTCGTGTAAGACAAACTAATTTCCGTGGACATGAACCCGATACGAACCTAAAACTCCCATTCAAAAAAATACCTGAAATAACCAAATCTGAATCTGACAAAACTATTTCAAAGAAACGCAACCGGATCCAAACAAGATAAAATATTTCCATGGACATGAACACAATCCGAACCTAAAAAATTTCTTTGAAAAAATCGCGAACTGAACGAAATCTGAACTTGGCAAAAATATTCCAGTGAAGCATGTTCTTATTTGAACAAGAAAGAATTATTTCCGTGAACTTGCAATAAGACCCGAATTCAACAGTTATATTTGAAGAAAAAACCCGAAATCTGAATTGAACCAAATCTGGACCTGACAAAAATATTCCAAAGAACTATAACCCAATCCAAGCAAGACGAAATAATTTCTATGGACAAAAACCCAACTCGAACCTAAAAAATTCGATTTGAAAAAAACTGAAATTTGACCCAAACCACATCTAAATTCGACCAAAATATTCGAAAGAATCATAACTGGATTCGAGTATGACAAAATAATTTTCGTGGACATGACCTAGATCCGAACCTAAAAATTCTATTTGAAAAAATACCTGAAATTTGAATCGAACCAGATCGGAACCTGATAAAAAATATTCCAAAGAATCGTAACCGGATCTGAATAAGACAAAAAATTTCCATTCACATGAACTGAATCTGAACCTAAAAAATTTCTTTGAAAAAATCACGAAATCTGAACTGAAGCAAATCTGAACTTGAAAAAAAAATATTCCAGTGAAGCAACTTCTTATTCGAACAAGGCAGCATAATTTCCGTGAACACGCAAGAAAACCCGAACCCAAAAATTCCATTTGAAGAAAAAGCCGAAATCTGAATTGAAACAAATCTGTTCCCGACAAAAATATTCCAAAGAACCATAACTGTATCCGAGCAATGCAAAATAATTTCCATGGATATGAATACGATCCGAACATTAAAACTCAATATCAAAAAATACCTATAATCTGAACCGAACGAAATTTGAACCCGACAAAAATGTTCTAATGAATCATAACCAGATCCGAACAAAACAAAATAATTTCCATGGACATGAAACCAATATGTGGTTTGGTAAATTTAGGTTGCAATTACACTACGGTAAGTCTTTGATTATATTTAATTTCCCGTTAGGTTACAGTTAGGTCACGGTTAAGTTAAAGTTAGGTTAAAGTTAAATTGCATTTATGTTATGGTTAGAATAAGGATATTTTACAATAAAGTGAAGGCTAGGTTACATTTATGTTATATTTAATTTACGGTAAGGTACGGTTAAGTCAAAGTTAGGTTACAGGCAGGTTATGGTTACGGTACAAAAGTTTACGGTTAGGAATTTATCCATAGAGTGAACATTACGCATGATTTGTTTAAAAATAACACTTACTTTTGTTAAATGGCTCTGAAATTATAATACTACATACCAACATTTTAGCTACCAGCGAGTATCGATTTCATTCAGGGAATAGTCGGATTTAAGAGTGATATAATTAGTTTGAAATTCAAAAATATTTCACTTGGGATTTCTATGTGAAAAAAAAAATAATTAGCTACGTAACTTAACAGTGATTTTTGATAAATATCAACACTTTAACACGAAAATCACGCAGTCGTTGGATACAGATTCCCTCCAGCGTTTCTCATCTCTCATTTTGAGTATTTTTAGAGCTTAACATTAGCTGTTTTTTAAACCGATTTTTCACACAGTCAGTGGCTACGTATTTCAGACAATGCATTTCTGCATGTTTCGAGTTAATGATAAAATCATACAAATTTCAAGTTCGTTTAATATTGTTAATACGGACCCGGGCAACGCCGGGCGGGTCAGCTAGTAATTAATAAAAAAAAGGTTAAAGGCATAAATTCGTTATGCAGTTTTGTCAATATAAATATTAGTAAAAATTGCAGATAAAAAGAAATTTTCATGAAATACATTCGAAAATATAAATTTACTTTATTAAGAAAATATCAAAAAGTTCAAAGCTGTAGAATTCCCAATTGTGCTTAAAATATGTAACATGTAAAAGGTATATAAAGAAAGAAAAAAAAAGCGCCAACTTGGATTTTTTTTTTTACTTAGCAATATATATAAATGTAATTGAGCAAAATTATTAATATTTAAAGTAGAAGGGATTTTAAAATATTCAAAATTTTTATACTTTTGAAACTTTTAATTATATATGCATTTTTTATTTATTTTATGAATTTTGAAGTGTAATTAGTTTATCATTTGAACCATACTTTTTTAAATAAGAAAAAAAACGAAAAAAGTAAACTATCCTATTAAGAAAATATTAATAAGTTGAAAGCTGTAGAATTTCCAATTCTGCTTAGAAAAAATTAACATATACGTTCTTTATACGTACCATATACAATGAAGAAAAAAAAAAGCTCCAACTTGGAGTTGAATCCGCTACGTCCGGGTCTGGAATCTCGCACGTTACCGCGGAGCCACGAAGCTGTTGACAAATAGCTTTACTAATGAGTATTTAAAATATACGCTGAACTTTGACCCCCAATTTCTCAAAAACTAAGGTCCATTTGAAAGAACCCTTTCAACCGAATAATTAATGGTATGACCCCCAATTTCTCAAAAACTAAGGTCCATTTGAAAGAACCCTTTCAACCGAATAACTAATGGTATGACCCCTACAATATACTTTGAATTCATCAAAATCTGTGAGCACCATGTTTGATGGTCCCCTTGTAGACTTTTTCTTCGTTATTGAGGCAGCCATGTGGGTTATGGGATATCACGGCTGCTCGAATCTTAATACATCTTTCATTCAGTCGATGTTTTTAACAAGAAAACGGTGTATATAGAGAAATATTAATAGCACGTACTTAAACAAACATAAATTTAATTAAACTTATAAAGAAGTAAAATACATTTCTAAATGATCTCGGGACACGTTTTTTTTTTCTCGGAACAAGGTGATTTTTTTGGCGTGCTACCTAAGCGGCGGCAGTTCAGTCACTGACTCACCGACACAACAGTCTATTACAGCCTGCCCGGAGTCCTTGTGAGATGCGCATGTGGCGCCATCTGTTGACAGTTTGTAAATGTTCTGGATCGAAGAGTCACCTCAGTTATTAACTGTCATTTCTGAGTTATTTTTAATTTCTAAAAAAGTCGTTTGTTGATTCCGGTGTCAGTCAATCATTTCATCATTTTACGAACAGAATTTTTCTGCGTCGGAAAGGGTTAACGTTATTAATTATTTATTTTGTGATTAAAATTTCTGTCCCCTTCACATACAAAATCTTTAAGATAGTTTTTCCTCTGAAAAACAGAATTTTAAATTTACTATGATTTTATTATTCCTGAAAATGATTTTTAGATATACAATTTCTAAATTATAGGAAACTTATGGCTATCACCATGATATGTATGTGCATCATATGTATAAGACATTTGTGACGTATAAATCTATTACTACACATAAGTTGATAGCGGAAATGTTTACCGATATTTCCTAGTAGAAATTTTCTTCTTCTTTGTGAGAAAAGTTCTGCAGGAACGCAATGATTACCATTTAAAAATTAAAAAACAGATGGAATTTAGCGTCAATAGTAATAAAGCTGTTGTCCACCTTGCCACTACTACATTGAAATAACAGTGTTGCATGTTTTCAGTCATGGGAATTTTGGCGCCCTTCATTGTTTGCAAACGTATTAGGTGTTCGCCTGTTTCCTGAAAAATTGGACAGGCTTATATCTAAATCGCTCATTATGGGGACTTAGAAATAAACAAAACGAAATAAATAAATAAAGGAATTGATAGTTTATAAGTAAATTTTTCTCATGTGAATTTGTAAAATAATATTAAGATGTCAAGAAAATGTAATATATTTTAGCATAACTAAATGAAGAGTTTTTCTTTTAAAGTATTTTTTCCTCAAATGATCTTTTTAGCGCCTTTACTACACCGGCGCCTGTGTGCACTGCACACTTTGCACACTGGGTCGGCACGCCCCTGCAGCTATTCATCGCCGGATGATGACAGTTTACGGGGAGAAATTTGTCAGACAAAATTATTTGACATTTCTCCTCGTAAACTGTCACCGTAAGCTGTCGTAAGCTGTCGTAAGCCTCGTAAGCTGTCGGTTTCTCACCTTCCGCTGTCAGAAATCGCATAACACATCGCTGCTCCTGAATCGTCGATTTTTGGAATGCGAACGAAATCCTGTCCTCATAGGGACTGACGCATGATTTGGACGCCGCTTTTGATAAGAGCCTCTGCTCTCTATTGCGCCCGCGCTTGCTCCGATCCCAGTCAGGGACTCCAATCGCATCCCGAGATGTCTCGCTATGTTTTCCCTTGGCGGAATATGCAAATATTTAACTGTTACGTTTTTTACGTCGTTTCGTACCTTTTCATTTAATCACCCCTTGTAGATAAATTGATAAATAATATAAAAAACTGAATACATAATATAATATTTTTATATCAGTTAAACAGTAATACAAAATAACAGAATGCTGTGTGGCAATAAAAAGATCCCATAAAAGGATCGTGAAATGCTTATTTAACCCTTTCGTGGGCAAAATATTTCAGTTCTAAAATTTGAAATGATAAAATGACACCTCTGGTTTAACGGATAGATTTGTTTAGTAATAAGAGCTTTTTCTTCACATAAGTTTGAATGTAAAAATCTGTTTAAATTTTCTTCTGCCATTGTTACATTTGATAATTTAAGTTAAAGTGAGATGCATACTTCCACCGTCCACGAAAGGGTTAACAAGGATTCCTACCGCTCTTGTATTTACAGATCTCTTATTTACCGATTGGTTTCTCATTCGTGTAGAATTCATTGTTCAAAAGAAAAAAAAAAAACAAGGTTGCAAAAGCATTTGTGAAAAATTCCAAATAAATGACGCTAACATAAATACACATAATACAAATTTGCGCAAGTTCAATACACATATTGACAAAACATGCACTCTTATTGACAGTAGTAACGATGATGAGGTCTAAGAAATACAACACACACGCTGACTGCAAAATAGCCATAGATGGTTCAAATCTATCACTGAAAATAGCTATAATCGGTTGAAACGGCTTTTACGTGTCGTATTTAATACTTTAACGGTTAAACACTCGTCATTTTATAAAATAACTAGTTAAATCGTAGAATCTAATAATTTTACACACTTTAACGTGCTTGATTAGTTATTTCATGAAATAACTAGGTATTTTATGAAATAACGAATTATATGCTTTAACAGTAATATATATATACTAGGGATGGGACGAATAGTGATTTGGCCAAATAGCCGAATACCGAATATTCGGCCAAATATTAGGCCGAATACCGAATATTCGGCGGCCGAATACCAACTTTTGTTTCCCAATAAAGAAAATAAATTTTGATTATATTTAATTTAAAAAATAGGAACTCATTAATAATTATTACTCTTAAATGTGCTTTTAAATGTATTTTTAAATTTAAAACACTTATTTTAACACACAAAAAATTATGAAATTGCATTACATTATTTTATCTTAATATACATCAAATTGATTTTCAATAAGTAAGGATGGTAAGATATTTCCATCAAAATATGAAGAATGTACTTCATTTTTACTGTCAAATGATACTTTTATCCTTTCTTGCATCCAAATTTAATAATATTCTTAATCTCTCTCTCTCAGAACTCACGAGGAGATATTTTCTGAAATAACCTTTAATGAAGTAAATTTGATCATTTAGAGTCTGTGTCCTTAATAATAAGCAAATTCGTAAGAATGAGACTGCTCTGAAATCAGTTGCCAAGCTTTAAATTACAAATTACGTTAAAGCAAAAGGTTATGCTTAAAGTAAATTGCATATAGTAACAAAATCTTTGACATTTGAATTGGCGCATACAATATTCAACTTCAATATTCCACTTATTCAACAAGCATTAAAAAGATAAACAGAAATTGATAACAACATGAATGAAGGAATATGTAAATTAAAAATATATACATAATAATGTTACATATTTAAGTCAGTAATTATGCAAATAAATTTTTAAAAGTGAAAACTATAGAATAAAAAAATTATTTTGTTCAGTATTTAGAATTTATGTTTAAATACTTATAAAACATCTTCATAAAGCAATTTGTTTCATCTAATGCGTATCTATTTTGCCACCAGTTCTGTTTTCAGATGTACCGTTGTATTTGGAATAGTGATATTTTATATCTAATTTTAAAAATGAATCTTCGTTAATACACCTGTTGAATGAATTTTTTCATTTCATACTTTACAGAAAATAAGTTACGAATTTCATACGAGTCTTTTTTATATGTGCATGGAATTTGCAGACATTAATAAATATTCAAGTGTTTTAGAATAAGGCAGTGTCTTTCTTTTTTTTTCTATAAGTGTTTTTATATCTTGAATTGTAATAGATTATTTTTTAATGAAGACACTTCCCGTACAATTAAATCTCCAATTTGGCAGTATTTTCTAAAATATCACTAACTTTTATAGGAAATAAAGAAAGGCTGTGTATTTTTTAACAATTGAATAACTGTATATTTTGTAAGACAGAATGAGAATGACTTCATGAATGAAGTAGCCAATTTGGATTAGCGAAAAAAAAATGGCAAGAAATGAAATTCTTTAAATTCTAAATTTGTTTGGCAAGATATTTTTCACTATTCTGCGAGATTTTACCAATATTCGGCTATAAGTATTCTGTCAACAAGCCTTCAATATTCGGCCAACCGAATGTTCGGCAAAAGGACCGAATAGGCCTAATATCGAATAGTGGCCGAATATTTGTCCCATTCCTAATATATACATATATAAATCTAAATGTTTTCTAATTACGTCTTTCTATAATAATTTAATGTAATATTTTTTTTTATAAGCACTTCGCATTTTTTTCAAAAAATCCTTTAAAAGTATTTAATTTTCAGCCAATTAAACGTAATTGCCTCTTAAGATGGAGATTTAAAATGTAAGTAGATTTTAAGAAACCTTCTTCCATTTTTTTTCAGATATGCTGCTTAAAAATTAAATTAAACTAATATTAGTTTCATTTAATCATTAATGTATTTTTAATCGTGTTAAAATTCCTGCCACTTCCCATACTAATTTATTTTTTGAATGTGAAATGACTTTTAAAAAATCAAATTATTAAATCATTGCTTTGTTGTAAAAAATGGTAATCATATAAATTTTCGTATTTGTCAACTCTAGAAAAAATTACTTTTTTAAGTGAAAAAATAATTTTTTCTTTTAAAAACATTTCTGTAATAAAGCTTTTAATCTGGTTATTTTTAGCGACAAAAATAAAGTGCACCACGGTGGATTAACAGTAATAAAAAATTTAAGTGCTTTTATTCTTGCAAAATACCATATTCAAAAGTTATGAGATATTCTATCCTCGTTAATTTTCAGTCATTTAATTTAATCTCTTTGAAAATTAATTTTGACATAGTTTTATATTAAAATAAGTAGTAATTTTTATTAAATTACTAATTAAATGCGTACCACTTAATTAAGTAAATTATTATATGTTCTACAACTTAATTACGTAAATGGTTAGGTTGTTATCGATTGATTTTAAATATTTTATTTTATTATTCCTTTTCAATTGTTAGTATTAGATAATGTAGCTACCACACCGCCGCAGTTGAATTTATTTTGATATCTTGACATTATCTACGCGTATTAAAAAAATTAATGCATACGAAAATTTAAAACTGTTAGTTTATAGGAAAATCATAGTAAATACGCCTAAGCAGACAGTTTTTAAATCGAAGAACTGTTTTAAAAGCTTTGTTGTAGCTTTTTGAAAAACGATCCGATTTTATTACAATTTTCTGTAACATAGTTTTAGTGTCGCCTAGCCACTTTAAAGATACCAACAATTTTCCAGTTGTGATACTGAACTCTAGGATCCGGTCGCTCTTGCCTGTTTGGAACATTTATCTCCTTTTCGGAGTAAAATTTACATTTACTCACTACAGCGTAAATTAAAAATCATGCTACTTTAAATGTAACTTTATTTAAGATAGTTCATTCGTTTATTAAAAAATCGTATTAATGTTGAAAAAAAAGGGAAAAATTACAGAAGGAAGCACTTTTAATCATTCAAGAGAGAATTCTTTAATTGGGAACTAAAGGTCTAATTTCAATGGAATTTTGTTCATTCAACTTGGATGACAATTCGGCTACTTTTTGTATTATGAAATTTTACCTTAGATTACTTTAGCTAAAAAAAATTTCGAACCTAAATGGTGCATTCTTTTTTCCGATTCTATGGGCTTGATTGTTAGGCAATTTGGTTTACTCAACTTGGTAATTAATCGTCACCAGCCCATGCGAAGCACTTCCATTGAATTGTGCTTTAGGATGTGGGGATCCAGGACCCAGATCCTGTAGGTGTGTTCGTACACTGTAAAAAATTTGCGCAATGTTCTTGACATTTACTGTGTAACATTCCTGGATTTTCTCGGATTATTTCTACTCATACAAGAATACCGAGAAATCTTGTGTTATACCTTCCACAATCTTGTGTAACTTTTCAGAATAGTTGAGAAAGTGGAAATTACTGATAAACTGTGAAACGTTCCGAATATTTTCTGTGTATCATTCCTTAGTTTTAGTAGGCATACTTTTTGAGCTTTTGTGTAACTTTTCGGATTTATTCTAAAATAGAAATTATTGGTAATCTGCGCAAAGTTATATATGTTTTGTGTGTAATATTCCTTATTTTGTGGTTAATATATTAATTACAAAAAAATCGTTATTTTGCGTGTATGTCATTTTATTACCCCAGTTGTGAAAACACTACGGGATCTTGCGCTATAAAAAATAACACGAAGGTGCGTATACCCTTCTAATTGTGCATCTCAAAGCTCTTGTTCAAATTTATGCCCTGTACAGCTCCTGAGCTATATTTTACATGTAAAAACTAATTTTTTGTGTGTTTATCACTTTGCTCGCTTAGTTATGAATCGAGTATAGAAACTAGAGTCACTAATTTTTACCGAAGCTTTAACAACGCATTTAATTGTAATTCTCGAATATTTTTTTCCCAGTTTAGACTTTGAAGACTCTTCTTGGTCTTTATTTCCATATGAACTACTTTTTTGCGTGTAGGTCATTTTGTTGCCACAGTTGCAGAAAAAGACTATGGGATCTAGAGCAACGAACTTTGGAATGAAAGCGCGTATGCCCATCTTATTGTGCATTTTGAAACCTATTTTTCCAAATTCGACAAATGATCGTTTTACGAAATTATTTTATCAGTGATTGTTTGACGAAATTCTCGATCTTAGTACTGCAAATATTTCTCCAAATACCTACTATTTCCGATTAGTAATAGTCGCTTTATTTAATCAGCATGCCAGTTTAGAAGATTTTTTTACAATGTCTATCACTATTTCCGAATAGTGATATAGTAGTGAGTAATGGATAGTAGTCCTTTCTGTCATTAAATAAAGCGATTATTACTATTCGGAAATAGTTTGATGTTCATATCAAAAACCTAATATCCAGGTATATGTATTCGCGTCGTAAGCAAGATCTTTTGTCCAAGGAATGAAAACTTTATCTGATATTGAATGGAAAATTTTTACATTTGTTGTAAGAGGGATGTTCTGGTGATGTTGGAACTAGAGTAAATTCAGGTATTAATCTCTATCACGTCTTAAGCGGGTTCGACTGTTTCCTAAAACAATAAATCTAGCATAAAAATTATTATAAATAAAGTCAACGCTTGAAGGGGAAATGGGAGAAGTTCTGGCCAACTATTTTATTTTTCAAAATATTGAGTCCATAACATGAAATTAAAGACATATCAGTAGAGAAATGTTTAAATTTTGTCCCTCCTCCCCCCCTCCCTTCTTTAATATCTGCAAGCTACATATGTCTATAGAGGATGAAAAGGTAAAATTTTAAGTTACTTACTAGATAATATTACTAATTTTGTGGCAAGATTATTTTGCCTAAATGTGATTCATAAGTACGGTAATTTTTTTTTACTTTAAATCTTAATACAGGAATCCCAAATGCTACATAATAAGGCATTCGATTTTTAACGAAACTGTAAGCATTTTTCTGCTTTGATAACATTTTCTTAGAGATTTTCGGTCAAATAGCCATCGTTAATTTAATACCGCCTCTATGTTTCGTAAATTTAGCGTATTTCCCAAAATTGCCTCTCGAATTTTTAACTTTGAAGATCAAATAATCTCACTAACGCAAAGAAACTACGTCTGTTTCATTTAACTGACTCATAAACTGTTAAAAAAAGCGCCCAGTTTGTGGATTAGAATTTAAACAAGTACTAGGTAAGTTTGTATGGTATTCTTTATATAGTGTATAAAAATAATTAAAGCAAATTTCATGTTTAGTTAAGCTCTCGTAAGTCGTATAATTCTCCATTTAAAAATGTTATTGAACTTAGAACTTAAACATGTATTTAAGCAATTTAAATATATGTATAATCAGACTTATATAAAATAAAAAATTCTATGCATATTATCATAAGCTAAAAACTTTCTGTAAATTAAATGAAGGATTAAGTGAAAACTAAATAAAAATTTATAGTATCAATTTACAATCTTAATTTAAGAAACAGAACGTTACATAAATTAAGAATTGCTGGATTTTTATCAGGTTTTTAAGGAAGTCAATATTTCAATTATTATGCTGAATTTTTTAACATATGTCAGGCATACTTTTTGAATGTTATTTTCTTTTTAAAAATTCAGAATAATTGAAATACTTTACGTGTATATGTCTTTATTATACAGATCTGTGCATAATTATTTACAGCAATCTTTAATTTGTATGTTGGTGCAAAATATAGATAAAAATTAACATTGGCCACTGGCCAGTAGCTCAGATTTTTAATTATTGACCATTAACAAAGTTACAAACACGTCATATAAAATCATATGAAGTGTTCGTACAGTTCTAACCATAAACATTGTAGCTTATTAATATTTTTTAATTTCCATTTGGTAGGATTACACTCAACTGAAAACTGAAATGTATCTAACAGAAAAATATGTAAGTAAGAAATTACCGTAGTCAAATTAACAATATTTAAAATGAGCTCGGAAATCAGCATTAACGTGGATGTGTGTTGTGGGGGAGAGGGCGAATTGACAAACCCCAAATTATATTTCATCTACGTAAACAGGCATCCAAAAGTCTTAGAAAATAATATTAAAATTAAAATTTATTAAATAAAAGCTACATTAGAAAAACTGCTCTGAATCCTCGTTAAAAGGCGGCGTAACATCTAGGATATCTCAAACTTAATTTCTAAATTTGAATACATTATGTACTCAAACTTAAAATACGCATTATGACCACATTGAAAAACAAGAGCTCGGAAATTCGCGTTAGCAAGCCTTCCAAAGCCCAACTAAAATCCACGCAAACGGAGGTTTCTAAATCTTGCTTCCAAAATAATTTTCAAAATTAAAATTTATCAGATTAACATAAAGCTGCATAAAGAATTGGAAAAGTACTCAAAACCACATTAACAGGGGATGGAGTAACACCGAGGATTTCTCTGATTTGATTTAAAATAACACAATTTTAATGTTATATAATTACACAAACTTAAATACACATTAACTAGTATATTAGAAACAAGAATTCTGGAAATACGCTTCCAAAAATATTTTCAAATGTAAACTAGCTAACCGAATTATTTATTACCAAAACAATTGAGAAGAAACGTAAAAAATAATTTTAAAGCGTTAAATATCACTTTCAATTTAAATCTTATCACATCTATTGTTATGATTTGCTGAACTATTTCAGTAACATTCAGTATACCTTAAATCTGAAAATTTTTTAACATCTTCTTTATTTTGACAGGGTTAGCAAATGCATTTTGAAATTTTCACAACATTACTTTTATAAAACATCGGGACAAATTTTATTAGTGTTTGAAGTGAAGGGGGAGTATGGGGAAGTTTAAAGTTTGTTGCAATTATTATGATAGTTATGATAGGGGGGGGTGCCCTTCGTGGGGGTCTTTCTAAGGGAACCTAACCCGTATTTACGAAAGGTTCGAAGAAAACCACGAAAACTCTGAAAGATTAGGCCGACGGCCGCGATTGTGTTCGAACACAGCACCTGCCGCCTACCAGTTGAGAGAACAGAACCTCTCAGCCACTGATAGGGCTAAAGGAGGGGGAGTATGGGGGAAGTTTAAAGTTTTCTGCAATTATTATGATAGTTAAAAAATATAACTAAGTATCCGTGAGATTAATCCATCTTTTTGTTAAATATGTACCCAAAATTTGAAGCTATTCAGATAATTTTATGCAAGTAAATTGCAATTTTAAATAAACAAAATGAAAGTGGTGGATTCTACCCCCCCCCCCCAAATATTTAACCTATAAACCTTTGCATTAACACGTTAAGTGGTATGTCATTCACCGGTGACAGACATTGAAATTTCCGTTTTAGCCGCGTCAGTTGCCCGTGGCCGACAGCGTAAAATTATTATATAAAACTAAATATTATATTGGTTTAAGAAATTGCTGAATTTTTTAAATTTTCCTTTTATTTTTTTAAAGGATATCATTAATTAAACGGGAAGTTCAGTGTGAGTCATCCATGACTGACGTGGACTTCAACGTGTTAAAGGTATATATCCTTCTAATAAAAGGAGACCAAAATTTGAAACTAATTGGTTCGCGACAAGGAAAATCTAGGTAAATCTAAATTAGTAGGAGAGGGAGGGTTTCTTTTACACTTGACCTATACTTGACCTAACATTGTTGATTTGATTTCTATCGTCTAATTTTCTAATAAATTGATACCCAAACTTCAAGGAAAATGGACAATTGTAAACAAATTTTTTTGTTTAAGCTTATATAAGAGGGGAGGGGGTGTTTACCAGTCACTTTATATTTGATCTAGCACCCACCAAAACCCGAAATAATCAGCTTCACGAAATAAGTGGAATTTATTTAGTAAACTTAAGCGAGTTTGCTTAGGAACATGAGTCTTGTATGATTCAGGTTCATCCAAATTTTGGGTTTAGCAGTATTTTAGCAGATTTTGTAAATTGATACACTTTAATTTGCACAGCAGTGAGATTCCTGGATTAAGTATATTAAAAATAACATTGACTTGCAATTTGTTCCAAATTCAATTATGTCATAAATGAAATTAATCATATTGTATAATAAGTCGGAGAAAGACATTTTAAGGAATTTCAGGATTAAGCATTAAAGTTAGACATTTCAGGGTTTTTTTTTTCAAGATAAACTACGACCCCTGTTTTAAATATTTCATATTGTATAATAGCATGCGTAATTAGCTCGGATAAAAAACCCTTGGCAATTAACTATCCCCTCCCACCAGCCTTGAAACAACCTTTGAACCAAAAAGAGTTATCTACTTTTTTCCCTAGTGTTTGAAATAATCGTTAATTTTGACTCCGAAAATTATAAACGGATTTTTCTCCTTTCATCCCCGATATTTATATGTCTTACAACCATCATATTTTGCGACCCATCAAGTACCCATCAAGTTTGCAGACTCAGGATTGTAAAATTAATCTCCACGTTTTTTAGTGTTATTCGACGGTGGAAATTGCTAATTTTATGCTATAGTGCACGGAGCTAACCAAAAAATATATGTAAATGAAGAAGCGTAAATGAACTTATATTGTATATCAATATCGAGGACAGTGGCAAAACTGAGATCCGCAAAACCTTGCGACGTAGGGGGGGAGGAGGGGCATGGAAATAATTGTGAAAAATAAACATCTTAAACGGTCATAAACGGTTGATCATTTTAGGATTTTAAGAACGAGTCATTGTATTGAAACGAATGTATATTTTGCGTACTCCAAACCTGATCTGCGCGTAAAATAATCATACCCAGAAGACGGGTCACGAAACGGGGACCCCGTTTTGTTATGAGAAATAGATATAGATTCTACGGGGCTTGTGGAAAATTTTGCAGAGGACTCAAAACTATAGTTAAACTACTGATTGGAGATTTCACAAAATTAATATATAATTGAGAATAAAATGTTTCAACGATGTATAAACCCATTTTTATCTAATAAATTCAAAATTTTCACTTAAAGTCCAAAATACTGCAATACATTTTTCAAAATGGAACAAAACCCTGTGTATTTCATGGATATTCATTTTTGACTATGCGCAACATGACAACAGTGCACTTGCAAAAAACCCTTGTTTAAAAGATAAATATTGAATATTTTAAAGCTTTTTTTATTTTTTGGAAAACATTCTGGGAATATACAAAAGTAGCTGTAGTACTTTTTGTATTGTTATTAAAGCCTTTTGTAGGACACATATTCAATATTCTATATTATCCAGCTAATGCATAATACAAAGTGTTTTTGCAAATGAGAATAACTTCTCCAATAAATATTTTGATTTTTCCAGAAACTGAATAAACAATGTTGCATCCAATAATTCATGCATAAAAAATAAAAAATAAAATATGCTTTTTGTTTCTTTGTAGCCACCTTGGATAATAATCAAATCTGAATGTAATGATAATTCATTAACAGAAACAAATGGTGACTTTGGAACAGCAGAATTAAATTCAAGTATTGAAAGCACCTCTTTAAATATTAGCAGTCCCACTTGTATATTAAAGCACCCATGGCGCGAGGATTTTCAAATTCCTTCACATCATTATTCTTCTTCTCTAACTAAAGCTTTAAATGAAGATTGCTTGCAATGGACAGAAAAAAGTGAGTTACTGAACCATTTAATCTGCAAATACACAGACAATAATCCCTCTACTGCTGAACGAAAGCAAGTAGAAGATATAATTTTAAATGAAGGTGTGGAATTTGTACAGAGTGTAGTTTCGACAATCTCTCTATATTATTTTTATAACATAAAATATTTTCTCAAATGCACTGGGACTTACACTTTCATTGAACTAAAATTGTTGGTTACTTTATGTGAAAAAATAAGCAAACTGTGATAAAATTCTAGATTGCAATTTTTAACCATAATATCAATAAAGTTTTGTGCATATTATGAAAGTTCTCTGAATTTTTATTTTTGATTATATTATTTTTTAATTGCAAAATATTCTTGATATCATAAGTCGAAGGGATTCTAAAAAAGCATTATGTGATAGCTATTTGTTCAGATAAGTCATTTACAGGAATTTGTAATATCAAAGAGAGAAATATATTTTATTTGAAGTATCAAGAGTACACTGTATTAAGATTTTCAAATTTTTTTAAAAGGTTATCTTCTTTCGGCAGCTAAATATTTTCCTTTTTTCCCTTGACATCTGAAATTGAATTTTGTGCTTTAACCAAATGAATGAATCTCTTTAAATATGCTAATGCTTAAATTACAATTAAAAAGTTTTTTTTACTATAACTTTAAAATCTTTTTCAAAAATTTGTGCATATATTAACTTGCCTTGAAAATTTGTGTAATTAAACCTTAATAGTTTGGATAATCTTTTAAAAGAATTATGTACTGTATAGCACATGCATCAAAAACCGTCTTTTCATTGATTACTGTGATATTATATTAATTATTTAAGGAATAGATTTATCAAAGGTAATTGATCCAATTTAAGTGAAGATAGTGGTGTAAGGGGGGGGGGGAAGCTTCGAATAACCACATACTTCCCCAAAAAGAGCAGATATTCAGATACTGTAAAACATTTTAAGAACGCTTCGATAGATTAAATATACCATTTTATGCCAAATGACTAATCTGTTTGTTGTATTAGCCAAATGACAAGTTGATAATCTGTTTAAATTATTAAATAATATGACAAAATTATCTAAAGGTTATTTTAAAAATACACAATTGCTTTGTATGAGATTTTGCCAAAAATGTGTACTTTGTGTTACATTATCTCTTAATTTACACCTTTAAATTTGTATATTGAGCTTGATATAAATGTGGAAAACTTAAGCATGTCTTTTTGTAGATCACAGCACAATATCACTCATTTAGATATTTCTTTTGTTTCTGAAGCGTATATTTATCATATTTTATCCTTGCGCTAACCAGCGCCCTTACATATTCTAACCAATTTATTTTTGTAAAAGTAATTTTAATATATCCATGATTTAAAAATAGATTTTACTCATAGATATCCTGTATTTTTTTAGATTTGTGTTGTCAACTGAAAAATGAAAACAACTACTTAGAAATATTTTCAATACAATGTTTAACTTTCAGAGTGCAATCATTGTTTATATTCTCAACAAAGATTACTAACTCATTAATCTGTATCATGTTCAATAACCATACTGAACTGTAACTCTAAGGCATCTAAAAACTCTTTGAATATCATGCTGAAAATTAGAAGTAACTTATTGAAAAAGGGCCTTCACATACTAGATTATAGATTTCTGGACTTTTTTGCATAATTTTCCAAACTAATTTTTGGTAAAGTTCCTGTGAAAATCTGTGGCAGAATTGCTGCCACTGGATATCCCAGGAACATTTACCGTATTCCGTGAAATGTTTCAGATCTTTTCACAATGAAGAAACTTAACTGAGATTTTATGCGTAAAGTTCCAGGATATAAGTTTCAGAGTTTTTCAAAATGAAGAAACATAAATGAATTTTCATGAGTAATGTTCCAGATGATAGGTTTCGGAATAGCGGAACCTACACTGTCAGAAAAATTCGTCAATATACACTAAGTTATCGTTATTTTTTCACAAATAATTTCTGTTCTCCCAGAAAACGTATTTGTTCTGTGAGTTCATTCCGAGCGTCGAAAAATGAGGAAACGTTTCTGTTTATATCTAGCACGCATGCGCATTGGGTCTGTTAGTAATAAGTTCGAATTTATTTTTAAAAGGAAAAACAAAAATATTCTATTGATTAAAATGTCTAATTTAGTTTTAAAAGACAAAAATGTTTTCGAATTTAAAAATAAATAACAATTACTTTCTTTATTCGTTCAAAAATTCTCACAAATAGAACATCCATGTTTTTTCTCTAACATTCTACGTAATATATTTAAAATTCACATTTTTATACTATATTAATACTAAACGTAAAAAAAAACCCAGCCACAGTTTCATTAAAGATGAAATCTTTCCGAGATTGACAGCATAATTAAAAGCTTTTTAACGAAATACACCAACCCACACCCACATGAAATGAATGGTACTATTTTAAAGCACAACCACGATGAGCATCCGCAGCGCCGTGGATGAGCGTTGGTCTGGTAATGCTGGGGTCGTCAGTTCGATCCCCACCTCTTCCGCATTGAATTTTTCCGAACTTTTTTCAAGTGACGGATATTTTTCCTCTTTTGACAGAGAAAAAAATAAACGGAAAATCGTCAATATACAGACAATTTCTGGCAGCAGTGCTGCCAGTGCATTTTCTGTGAAAAGACGGAAGTTTTTTTGAGAGTGTAACTGAGATCTTATGAGTAACATACCATATTAAAGATTTCGGAAATTTTCAGAAAGGTGGAACCTAACTGAGATTTTATGAGTAGAATTCCAGATTATAGGTTTCAGAGCTTTTCAGAATCGAGGAATTTAACTGAGATTTCACGAGTAATGTTTCAGATTGTAGGTTTCAGAACGGTGGAACCTAACAGAAAATTAATGAGTAACGTTACACATAAAAGGTTTCTAGACTTTTCGGAATGGTGAAACATAACTGATATTTCATGAGTAACATCCCAGATTATAGATTTCTGGACTTTCCTGGCATATGTAAGTTTCCTGGCATTTTTTGGATTAAATTCCTGGGAAAACCTGTGGCAGAATAGCTGCCACATGTTTTCTTAGGAACCTTACGCAAAATTTTTTACAGTGTAAAGAGGATTTTTGGGAACACACTAGACGATGTGGAATTCAACAAGCTCGCCGAAACCAGATTCATTTAAAAGATTTTCAAAAATTATAAAACCATGCAAAATTATTCAGCTTTGTTTAAGGTTATTAGAAAGAGCCCCAGGCAACCTCTTGGGCGGGTTTGCTATTTTTAAATAAAATTTCATTTTTTCAACAGAGATTTATTTCACATTTGGAAACATGCACTATTCTACCGATTGTTGCCAAATTAATAAAAAGTGTAAGTAATAATATTTATACACATTTAACAAATAAAAAATATATTGAAACTGAATATCAAGAGGTCACTCGACTCAATTAAAAAAACCTATATGATAATGGTAAGTCTATGGGGACGTTATTTTTAAATATCTCGCTCAAATCTTAATATTTTTACATGATGTTCTTTTTGCATAGGATAGTTGAGGACGATCTACAATCGGGCTAGTTTTACTTTTTCGATTTTGGTTATATTATGATAGTTTCAATTTCACAAAAGGTTTCAACCGTTTCCGAAAGCTATTGAAAAAAAAAATACGAAATCAAAATAGAAAAAATAAAACTAGTCCGGTTGTAAATTGTTTTCAGTTATCCTATGCAAAAAAAAAAATCGTGTAAAAATATCAGAATTTGAGAGAGGTATTTAAAAATAACGCTTCCATTGACTTAACACTATCACCCGAGTCTTTTTAGCGACTTGTGTAAGCTCTTAACAGAAAAAAAAATCTTCAAAATAATTACATTATTATTCTCCAAACTAAACGTAATTAACAAATTCACAGGAATTTAAACTTTAATTTTGCATTACATTTTAGTTTCTTACTCGAAATACATCAATTATTTTATTCATTCATGTAACTAAACTTTTATGCGGGACCCAGAGAGCATTTGACCAAGAATGCACGCTAAAGCCGGACATATGCTGTCTGATCCCCCATGTAAAAGAATTACCCTATCATAACATATTCTAGAAATTGATCAGCTTATTATATAGATAGAAAATATATAATTAATCATACATCTCTATCATAATTCTGAAGGGTTAATGTTGAAACATGAAATTTACAGCAAAGAAGCAGCTCACATTGATTACTTCTGCGCTGGTGTTTTCCTCTTCATCAATCTCTTTAGAAGATTATGTTCCAAAACTTTGATCTTAAGTATGATGATAGCAAACATTCAACAGATATTTTTAAAAGCTAATTCATACGTCTTTTTATTAACATACTTCTATGCCGGTAATAATTTAAAATAAACGATCTAATATTTTAATGAATTTATTCTGAAACATGCCAAAAATTTTGAAAAGTTGGTAGATATTTTGTAATAAAACTCTCTCAATTATTGTCTACGCATTAGTGATAAAATTAATAAATCTGCAGATCTGGATACTTAAACTTAATCTCTTATATACCATTATTTTAACAAATCAAACTGAATGGTAAATTTATCCTACGAATTGAATATCTCCATCTGAGCGAAAAATTGTCCAGGCCGGGAATCAAACCCAGATACTTGGCTTACAAGGCCAATTCTTTATCGGTTAAGCTAACTGGGCTATAGCCGGCTGAGATTTCTCGCTCATATAACCTTATTGGTTTTAACATCTAGTCTGTCATTTAGACAGCTCGTCAGAATAAACCGCAGGTAATGAAACTCCATTTAACAATGGATATGTAGAATATACTAATTAGTACAGTGTACTAATTAGTGTACTAATTAGTGTACTAATTTAGTGTACTAATTAGAATATACTAATTAGTATATTCTATTAGCATATTCTATTAGCATATTCTATTAGTATATTCTATAATATACTATTTAGTATATTTACGTATCCATCGTTAAATGGAGTTCCATTACCTGTGGTTTATTCTGACTAGCATTTTGCAGGAGTTTAAAGATTATACTACTTACCCTGTAATAGTCAGTACTGTAAACGTCTCTTGACATTCCAAAATCTCCTATTTTCACAACCATCTGATCCCCAACAAGGCAATTTCTTGTGGCCAAATCTCGATGTACAAAATGTTGGCTAGCCAAATAATCCATTCCTGCTGCTATCTGGCATGCAATGTGATACAAATCGGGAATAGTGAGTGGCGGATACTTCTGGATCTCATCCTCTGTTTTGGCAAAATCTGGCGAACGAGCCCTGTATGGAGAGAAAAAAAAATAATTTCGATTTAGCAATGTGTTTCTAAATTAGAATTTAGCAGCATTAGAAGCATTAAAGATTTAGAAGAAGATTAAAGAAAAATTAAATTTTAAAGATTTAAGCATTTTAGAAGCATTAAAATACTTCATAGATAAATTATTTTACTTACGCAATATGCATAAAAAAAACTATGCACATATTTTTTTTTAAAAAATAAAGTGAAATATGCTGTATTCAAATGTAGAATACGTTAAAATATAAGTTTAGAAAATTGACAACTGCAATATTCTTGTTACTAGTAAATCTGCAGATCAAGAGCCTCAACGTCATCTCTTCAAATAACTACTTTTTACTACACTTTGCGTAACATTTATGATTATACAAACAGCAATTAAAAGTTTTCATATAACACAAATGAAAAAAAGAATATTCAAGTCGGAAATGGCACTTCAAACCTATCAAATGAGGTGTGTTCGTACTATAATAAAAGTTTAAACATATTCAGATCTTGGTGTTAGAACTGCTGTACTTTTATGCAAAAATGTATGAATAGAAAATTTATAACGATTTTATACATTAAACTCAGTAATGCATAAATAATATTGTTACTCTTAAATGAAGCATAATCACCATTGCAACCTAGAATCAATACCTATCATGGCATATGACTGAATTATTTAAAAATGATAGGACTTGATAGATTGGAGAAAATTTTCATTAAGTAGTGACTGGATTCTCATAAGTTTGAAATGATTTGCAACTATTCTATATATTTAAATTCAAATTATACAGTTTGGAAGATTTTGCGCTACTATATAGGGGCAGACGGACAAACAGATGGATGGCCCAGACGGCGACTATAGGTGCTATATACTTGTATAATTATGATATTTTCCCATGACCAACACTCTAATTATTTGTAGTGTCTCTGCAAATAAACTATAAGCTTTAAGCACTTTTTTTTTCACTACCGATCATGGCACAGTAAATCTCAATAACACTTAACAATTCCAGATCAATCAAACTATATTAATACAAGTTCGAGTTCAGAAAGACAGACAGACGACCAGATGGACAGAAAAACACAATTCGCAAACACTTTTTAACTACCTTGCACTGTTTTAAAAACGCATAAAAAATTTTAATTTAACTTTCAGCAAATTATACCAACAAATGATATCATACTTGAATAGTCTTATACAATCCTGTATATCACCTACCATTTTTATTTACACGCTATCAATTAATTGTAATATATTTATAAACTGTAATTTAATTAATACTTACACACGCTTAAATCTATTGAAATCACTCTTCTAGAGATTATCATCCATAGAAAGCCTTGTATCCATATATTTGCGTGGCCTTGTAAACTATTTATTTATGTTGTACAAAGATATTTTAGTGTGCTAAATGTAGTCCAACGTAAAAATACATACTTTAAAGGGGGGGATCTTTTAAGCTATTTCCGTTCATTCTCAGTGTCCATTATAGATTCTTTTGTGTAACACTGTATAGGATTTTTAACATTTATACATGTAACGTAGCATGAAAAAAATGAGTTAAAAGCACATATTAAAACTAAAAATGAACTCCAGCAATCATCGCTTATATACAGTACTTCGGATAAGATGTCGCATCTGAAATCTTTTATGTGTCCCTGTAAATACGACGTGCTTTCTATTATGTAGCAAGTAATTTCTAACTACAACGTATCTATTTCTGTACGTGTCATCAGCAACGTATATCAATTGAATAAAAGGTTAAATAATTCAATATAATTAAAATACACCTCAAATATTGTTTTCCACTGTAACATTATTTAATGGAATACTGTGGTGTAGCCTTGTAAATTAAGCAAAAATATTCCTTGAACCGGATACTGTACAGAATATATATTTTAATGTACTTCATAGATGCATATCAATTTCATTACGTATAAAAAGTATAACATCATTAAAATGCACTTGAAGGTATTATCTCCATTGGCGTAATGTAACGGAATACTTTTGACTGTCCCTGTAATTTAACTATCCGATATTCATAAATTAGAGATTACTCGATAAAATTATGCAACAATTACATATTTTAAATTTCAAACCATTTGGCTAGGTACTATTTTTATAATTATGTGCGGTATACAGACAGACAGCTATATAGACAGACGAACAAACCAGACGACGAATATAAGTGCTTCGTATTTATATAATTATGAACGCACTTAAAAATACGTACAATATTTCAGAAATTTGATGCGTTAAATTAACTTTTTTATGCAACAATGTTTTAAAACTTTTATGAAATACTTATGATATTTTTTAGGTAATAAAGCACATTTCTTCAGTGGGGGTATCTGCCCCCCTGAACCCCTAGTAGACTCATTACATTTACATTCATAATTTTCTGTAGTACAAATGGTTAAAATACATCTTAGATTTCATTTTATACTGAGATTTTTAAGGATAAGCAACAGTTTAGAAAAAACTTTAATATTATTTTGTTAATAGGTTCAATTATTGCTTATTTTCTTCTATAACAAATTATTTTGCATGTTCCTGCAAATGAATGTAAGTTCTTTGCGCGCCATGGTCTACAGTAAGAAACTTTGAATAAATCTTAGTGATGTGTATCAATTTCAGTATGTTTAAATTATCATTAAAACACACAGCAAACGATTTTCCGCTGTAGATCGTAATGCAGGGTATTCTGAGTGGCCTTGAAAAATGAACAGGAAATTTTTTACACGTCATTTTCAATACAAAATATTGCTCAGTAAACCACACTAATGTATATCAATTTCAAAGCAACTGGACTATATTTACGCGAGTTAGAAAAAATGGACATACAGGAGGACTGACAAATCGGATTCATAAGCAATTTTCAGCTACATTGGAAAGTGTTAAAAACGTAATGTTATTAACGTAATTTATATTTAAACTCAAGCTACATTACACAGCAGATCATTAAAAATTAACTAATATTTTATTGCACCCTTGCAGACTTTCTGCTTATTTTTTTAAATTGGAATTATTTAAATGATTTATTTTATATCGACTATGAAATGCATTGCTAAGCAACCGACAAAAAAGAAAAAACAAGTTGAATGTAGATTCTGCCATTGGAGAATTCAATTTCGCCTCCGATTAGAAAAAAAAATCGATAGAGGTCTTTTAGAAGGGCGACCCCATTTAGAATGCAATGAACTAACTTCATTTTTCTTGTGTTTATCAATGTAATTGCAAACAGAACGGCATGAAATACCCAATTGATTAGCAATTTCTCTCTGAGACATTGGAATTGCGAAATAATAAAGAGATAGAATTTGACGTGCTACTTCTTCATTGACTATATTCAACAAAAACGGATTTTTTCTTTAGTTTAAACACTTTTTTATAGACTTGAGAAAAAGGAAATACATTTTAATAGTAAAACGAGTGGAATCCCGTCGAATTCGACGAATGAAATGTTTAAAAGACCCGATCGATTTGGTTTTAAAAAAGCAAAAGTAATTACATTGTTGAATCAATATATAATAAATATATTTTCAAACTTAATGTCAAGTTTGCCAGTTACAATTTTGCATGCAAATATTCGCTAAAAAAAAAAAAAAAAAAAAAAAAAAAAAAAAAATTGTAATCTGAGTGCCGGCGAAATCTAGAAATTTTATTTCATATGCACTCACAGAAAAATAGCTTTATTAAAAAAAAACTAATTTCATTTTTACTATGACATTATTTTCACTAACTCAAATCATCTGAAAGTAAAATCTCAATCTCAGTGTCCATAATGAAAAGAATTATTGAAATGTAATATTGTTATGAGTAAAAATGCCATGTTTTAAATAGTGACGTCATTTTCTCTTCAAATGTTTTTTTTAAGTTACTGTTATTAGTAATATGAAAAAGGCATCCGTAATAATATTGTAATTCCCATTTATCTGGTTGCTGAATGACATCGTTTTCCTCATTTGAAATTTTTCTTATTTTGCTTTAGACATTATTTTTTATTATAAATTATTTTCTGTTATTTTATTTACATTATTAATATTATTTTTCAGTAAATATATTTTTTTACTTCAATTAGTGCATAATTATACGCAATCATTTTATTGTGGTTAAATTTTACGAAAACAATTAACTTTTTTCTTTTAAATGCGAGGACATGTTCACTGATGAAATAAAGCTTCTGACTGGTGGAAATTGATAATGGAAAATAAATTGATATTATCGAGAGAAAAGCTAAACTGAGTTGCCACCATTTTGAAGAAATATCGTAAAAAGCATTTAAAATTAAAAATAAAATATGAAAATGGAAATAAATTAAAAAATAGCTAAAATGGGCACAACTACAAATAAATAGCTTTCATTTAAAAAAATAATTATTAAAATTCAGGGCTGATGACTAAAAAAACAGCCAGGTCTTTTAAAGATATAGATTGTATGAATGTCTCGTTTTAACGGCCAGATTATGAAAAAGTGGGCCAAAATTTTTGACACGACACTTTTTAGCTTGTCTGAAAAAAAAAATAGCATCGGAGGCTAATAAATGTATATCATGTCAAATAGTTAAATTGATGAAACAAATGCTTTATAATATTTAAAAACATGTCAATAGTTCCACGAAAAATCATACACCTTATTTAAAATATCTGACAAAATCTTGACAAAATTTCAAAAGAATAAGATTAATTTAAAATCTTAGTCGGAACTTTTACCATCCATAATTTGACGTTTAAATATGAAACGCGCCATTTTCGTCCAATGGGTGGAAATTTGAAAATCATCTGAATTATCATTAAAAAGCAGTTTTTGTTGCTAGGCAACAAATAAAAGAAAGAAAAATAATGAAATATGTAGATTTTAAATTAAAAAAAAATTCTAAAACAAAATGTTTTATATTATTTAAACACATGTATAAAAAATCACCTAAATTAGCAGAAATAATTAAAAAAAAATCTGACAAATGCTTAGACGAAATTTCAAAATAATAAGAATAATTTAATCCCGTGTTTGGAAATTTCAATATCCATAATTTATCATTTAAATAAAATAATCAAAAAAAGCGATTTTCTTTCAGCAAATGACAAATTGAAAATTGTTTGATTTGCCATAGGAAAGCATTATGATGCAAAATAAAATGTTCTGTATTTTCCAAACGAATGATGCAAACCTAACAAAAAACTATACAGCTAAATCCCAATATATAATGAACATGCTTACTTAATTTCAAGGAGATCGGGTGCTTTTTACGGAAGTTATCGCGGAACAGACAGACAGAAACCAAAAAAATTCGTGTCTCCAAAGTAAGCCTTTACTGACGTTTCGGCAATAAATTTTTAATCCGTATGATTGAGTTTAAAGTAATAGAATATTCCTTTTTTATGTAACTTTCTATACTTTTATATACTGTTTAACTCGTTTAATACGAGCACATCAAGAAAGAGGAAATGGTTAAAACGAACAATTTGCACATTAAAAATGAGGTTTAAAACACAAAAATTAGTAATTAGAAGTGATATTATTTGATTTATAATAGACAAGCAAACACTGTAAACAGATCTTTTTTGTAATAATTAGAGTTGCCATTCACATATAAGAAGTATAAACAAAAAAGTCAAGAACTATCTCATTTATATGTCAATGAATACTCAGTGTAATCCTGTGAAAAACTTATTTCACTACAAAGATGATGTAATTTAATATAGAAATGTTCTTAGAAACAGGTTTTTGGGAATTCTTATCGAATGTAGCCAGTAGTTTGTCCAATACTGTATATATACACACAGTCCCAAAAGGATTGGATTGTGGAAACTGTTTCTTCAGCTCCGTTCTGAATGAACACAGCCAAAATTAAATCATCGAATTTTTTAATAAATTATCATTAGTTTAATTATATACGAAAGTTCAATTAGTTTAATTATGTAAGAAATTATCTTTCATAGCTATCGAAATATACTAACATAGACTTTATACGCAGAACAGCGCAGCAACCTCACCTGCTGAAACTTTTCCAATATTAATATTAATTTACGTCAAAGGCTAACTGTATACGAATTTTGTTCAAATCCCTTCCCCCAGATGCAAGATATAGCTAGTACAGAATTCGTAATGAATGGAGTATACCAGTGCCACCTGTCGATCTATATACATGTCGATGTCGATGCATAATAATCTTATCAGCATCCAATCCATATTTGCCAATATCTAAATGTATGTAATGTTTAATCATATTCCATCCAACAGAGACCGAGCTATCACAGAATTCGTGAAAAATACATGATAGTTGAGTTATGTGTTGTGCAATGTAGATCCAAACGTAACCGGCAAAAGTTTTAACAATGTCTAATGGTACATAAAGTTTCATGCAATTCCATGTGTTTGTTCTTCAGATGAAACCAAGACAAAATTTTTGTGATATAGGGAAGACTGGGACACATGTGAACAGTTTACGTGAATATATCTTTTTCTTATAACTGGTTTAATTTCTATAAAAAAAAAAAACCTGCTCAATATAGTAAACATGACTTTTTTTTACATATGCTATATTTTTAAAATCCCTTTTATAGATATTCTTACATTTTTAATAGTTTAAAAATAAATAAAAATGTTCACATGTACGCCATTAAAGGGATAGTTTTTAACACATCAAAATATATCTTTTGCCATGCTTTTAAATCTGTCAGTAATTTTTATCACAATCATTAGTTATATTATCTGAGAAATTCACCATAAAGAAACAAATATATACATATTTCTTTACGCTGTGAAAAATCTCATCCTAGGTTGAACAAAAATTTTGGTGCTCAATAATTTTGGTGCTTCACTTAAGATGATGAAAGCACCAAAATTTGATTCAAACAAGTTCAAAATTTTTAACAGTGTAGTTTCTGTGTGATATGTTTTAGAAAAAGATTATAAAAGGAAAAATGGAATGTGGGGAAAGGGAGATTTATATGATTGATTAAATATTGTTGAAATAAAATAAAAAGTAGAAAAATAAATTTGAAAAAAAAAAGTTTTAACATGTGATTTTGTTTACAGATAATATGGTTAACCATCCCAAAAAAATTTCAAAATTTTAACTCAATAAATAAAAACTATTTTAAAATGTGTCCCGGACCTCCTTAAATGTGATCAAAATTTGTGCTGCATTTTTGTTTAGACACTTATGCTTCTCAGACTCTTACCTCAAAAAGTTATTGAGATCCCCATTCTCCATGTATTCAAAAATCATCATCAAAGCTTCTCCGTCAACAGATACGCCATAGAATTTAATTATGTTATCGTGCTGCAAGTTCGACAGCAAAGTCGCCTCCCTCTCGAAGTCACTTCTTGTATCGTCCACTGCGACGTCCTTGAGTGTTTTGACCGCGACCAGTGTCGTTGGCTCTTCTGGAGTTAAGTAATCAACCGTACCTAAATAAACTCTCCCAAAAGCACCTTCTCCCAAGCTCTGGACAAAACTGATCTTTTCTCTTGCAATATGGTGAATTTCTGAAAATAAATTTTGTTTTGCCATTTCAAGGATGAAATCATATATATGAAAAATATTTGCGAATATTTTTTTCTAATATAGAATTAAGCTCGCAAATTGGCAATTATTGATTAATATAACACTTTCTATTTCATTTATACATCAATTTCTAATTTAGCTAAAGCCTTCCCTAATATTGTAACTTGTTAATCTTTTTCTTTCCTTCTTAATAAGTAGGAGATCGAAATCGGGCTGCTTGGGTTACAGAATATAGATGGAAACCCATTTTTTTATTAAAAGCTCTCCATATATCCATATCTGCCGCATTTTTAAAGTTATTAGCTCAAGATTTTACTACTTATTGCAGCATTTTATATTTTAATTATTTCATATCTGTAAGCGCGTATTTCATTTATATATGTATTAAATTTGTGTTTTATTTATATTATTTTATTAATTTATCTATTGAGAAAATGTTAATTTTGGTTTTGGAATATTATCCGTAAAAAATGTTGAACTCTTTACATTGTTTTAAGAGCAAACTGACCAATTTCACGTAATCGAGCGCCAAGCGATAGAAACAAATTAAAAATATTTCATCCATGAAAATTGTTTTTAAAATCATAGGCAATCAGTAAACTCAGATGCAGTTAGCAAACAAATTTCACTTGAATGTATCTTTTCCTATTTGGATGTCTAAAAATTAAAATTGTTCGATAAAATAAATGTTACATTTGCGTTTTTCTTTAATTTATTTAATTATTATTTCTTTAATTAAGTTTTTATTTATTTGTTTGGAAGTATTAATTTCATGATAGAAAATTAGTCCGAAATTAATACTGGGAAATGGTGTGTAGAATGTTTATTATTATTATGTAATGGAGTTAGTACGTGAAAGAGTTAATGTACTAAAATTCGTAATGTAAAATTATTGTCATAAACATAATAAACCAGCCAATTAAGATACAGTCATCAAGCGAAGCGCATTGAAAATTGATTTTCTCTACATATACAATGGTGTAAAAATTTGACGTGTACGATAGTTAGTAGCTTGGAAAATTGCCCTAGCGAAAATATCAAAACCAATATTTGACTGTGAAGTGTTGCCATTCGTAAAACGAAGTCAGCATTATGCCCAAGTACGTTTGTCCTTTATAATATACATATACCATTAAAAATAAAAGGACAATTCATTATATGTTCTTTACGGAATCGAAAAGGAGCGAAAAAATTACATTCAATATATACATCTTTGGCTAACCTGCACCGTAAAATATATATATATATATATATATATATATATATATATCTGTAACCTTAGAAATCTAAATATACCGAAGTCTTTTATGCTTACTAAAATTTTATATGTACACTGTACAAGAAAATAATGTCAGTCTACAAAACTTGCAAGCAAAACTAGAGACATCTGTAACTTTTTAAAAGAATTTACTAAAATTTTGGTAATTTTACTAAAATTTTATCTGTAATCCTCGTTACCGTTACTTAAAAAGTTCTGGAAATACGATTAACGAAAAAATTATAACCTTAAAACTTTTTTGATTCAAAGTGCAAATCTGTATCTGTTACATGAATTTTGATTGTTGCCATCACGTAAAAAGTTCTTGGAATATAATTCTACTAGAAAATTTTTGGCAATTTTCCAGTTTTTTTTTTTTTTTTTTTAATTTTTTTTATTGCCATTCCACAAGGGATTCTACGTCATATAAAATTTTGCTTTCACAGACTTTGTTGCATATTAATGCGAGAAAACAATTAATAACATCTATTTTGGAAAAATTGCTTAAATTACTCTATTTAATTTGCGTGACATATCATCTCAGTTAGGAAAAAAATTATAAAAATTAACCTTAAGTATATTTATAAATAAAATCATCTGTGTAAATTTTAATCTTACCAGTTACAAATTCTTTGTTTTCTTCCTTAGAATAATTTGGATTTTCAACCATCTGAGATGTATTAAGTGGAATTCTTTCTCGCAAAAACCGACTTCGTCTTTTTTTTACGCAGAAGAAACACCAAGATGAAAAAGAATCGTTCTCAAATTCTGGTGACAACCGATATTTTCTCCACTTCATGACACATACGGCACTCATGATGATACCGAAGACGATCACAACAGTAACTGTTAGCACAGTCGATATCTAAAAAATAGAAAAACATAACATATATAATGAAAGTATCAAGATTGTTAATTACAACATTTAATGGTGATAATAACACGTCAAGTTGTCATCTTTTGCACCAGAAACTAGAAAATTTAATCTCAAGCCTAATTTCCAAATTTTAGGGTGTTGTATAAATAAGGCCCTTAGAATTATGGGGTGGGGTCTCATATCAGAATTTCATGAATAAAAGCTGCTCAAATATTGCTACTTTTTCCTTTTAACAAAATTAGCTAGATAAAAAGTAACCTATAAGAAAATTCCCAAACATTGATACTATAGTTCTGAAATATAGACGTTTACCTGTTGTTTAGCCTTTGATTCGATTTTGAATGCTGAAATCCTCTTTCAAAGAAATCCGCTTAGAAGAATAATTCTGATTAATGATTTTAAAAAAATAACAAAAAGTTTGAAAAGAAATTAGGCATTTAATGTTCCCTAAGGGATTTCGAGAAAAGCTTTTTGCGGAAATATTTGACCTACACTATTCTGTTTACTCACCTGGAGTTTCAGGATAATTCCTCATGTATTTTTCTATATATAGTCGAGTTTCTATATAACGAAATCCACCGTTCCAGTAAAAAATTCGTTATATAGAGAAATTCGATGTATAGAGAATGATGTTAAAAATCGTATTTAATGTGTGAAATTTGAACAAATATTATTTTTGATCTTTTGAATTAAGAATTTGAAATGTTTAAAAGTAAATATTAACCTAACATTTTATTTCTTAATTATTTAAGCTGTTTCAAAAAAGAGAACAGACATTTATTTGAAATCTTAATGAAAATCAAATAAGGAAGACTTGTATTAATTTCAGACGAAGAAATCTGTATTTTTTTTTTTTTTTTTTTTTTTTTTTTTTTTAAATCTTAAAACTGTTAAGTTCTCAAAAAAAAAAAAAAAAAAGCTCAGATTTTAGCAAGGAATTAAAAATTGTAATTAACATTTTCTTCCATTTGAAGGCCTCTCTTATGTGCCTCTCATTGATTCCTCTCTTACATCGTATCAATCCAATTGACACTGTTTTGAGAAAGATGTGGAAAGGTTGTGGGAGGTGGGATGAATTCGTTGGATTTAAAAAACAAGGAGAGAGGTAATAATAATTTAAAAAACTCAGTACTGACGATAAATCAAAAATAGGTCATGGAAAATTGATTCAATATGATTTAAAGCTTTTTCAAACTGAACAAATTAAGACAAATTTATGAAAAAACTCCTTATATGGAGATAGATATTTCGCTATATAGAGACTGTTTTTAATGTAGTCATGCGAAAAGGGGACCCTTCCTACTAAAAATTCATTATATAGAGTAATTAGATGTATGGAATTTCGTTATAGAGAGACTCAACTGTATTTAACAAAATTTTTTAAATCGCGAGTGACCGGCCATCTTTGACCATATAGTGTATATGAAAGAAATTTAAATTTTCACATCTACTAAGCAGAAGAATCGTGTTTCTGAAAACGGATAAGTCTGCAATCATTATTTATTATACGAATGCGTATATAGTACAAGTGGGGATATGTTTTGGCAATAGCGAAATTTAATCAAATTGCCAGGATCTGTCTTCTAAGAAGGTTTTATGTGTCGAAGGCTCTCAAATTCTTATTTCAATGGATGTAAGTCCTATTAACAACATGAAATCGATTGAAAATTGAACTTTTCTTTTTTGTTACAAGTATACTAGTAATAAGGCTGAACAAGCTATCCTACATAACTGAATTAACAATATTTTTATAAATCATTAACGGCGATTTTTGTATCGGAGATAATAATTTCGACATCGTGTTTTATTGCAAATAAAATTTTTATTTGATAGACTATGGAAATTTTATTTTCATCACAGAAGAATATTTCATTGCTCAAAATACATTTCTACATACTTCAGTAACTAAACTACATGCGGCTGACGTGATTTTACAGTTCTTTTATATTTTTAAATCATTGTAAATAAAATAAAAAATAAGTTGAAACACCTGTGAATAAATAAGAACGAAAAGATCTTCTTAAAAAGATCTTCTTCTTAAATAATCTTTTTTAATGGTGTTTTAAGATTTATTTAGTTCTTATTGCAAATAATGGTTGTGATTATACATACATTATTTTATAATTACATAGTATTAATATTAGAGTACTATAGATATTATTAGTGTGTAAGCTATTATTATTATTATTGATTTTGTGAAGTTGCTAAACATATTAGCTACTTTTATATTCAGGTTTTACAGGCAATATTATTGTTAAGAAAATTGAATAGTATTGTATTAGATAAGTTCTAGTTGACATTTAACGTGAATTTTTTGAGATGGGAATGTCAGAGAGTTGTAGTATGGGATGATAAGCACAAAATCGTAAAAATAGTTTTACGTTTACAGGGGTTATAAAAGGCCAACTTCGAAATCTTTTCTGGGAGTCCAGAATTACTGTCCCATCAGGATGTTCGAATTATTCGTATGTGATTCGTGAGAGTCGCTGGGCTCAGAGCATCAGGATACCCTTTGATCATTGGATTACAAAAAGGCCTGACTAAACATCTACGAATCGGTGGTCATATACTAATTCGTTCCACAACTCAGGGAGTCATATACAAATTGCCCCCCTCCTCCCCCCCCAAAAAGGGGATCTAGTGTTTTATTTTTATTTTTATTTTATTTTATTATTATTTTATTTAGTTATTTTTTATTTATTTATTTATTTATTTATTTATTTATTTATTTTTTTTTTTTTGGAAAATCAGTTTTGGATTTAAGAAGTGAGAGCATAAGGTTTTAGCTTGTACTTATATCCTAAAAAATATAATAACTGAACTTTAAAAATTTTTATTACATACTCGTTGATAAATTGTGCAATATTATTCATAGTCAAAAATTGGGATGGAATAACGCTAAAGTGTGAAACAGATAGCTAACATTTATGTGGATATTTTAATCTCCAATAGGTGCTTTGTGGATCCCGAAATTTGTGTTTGAGGAGATTCGATCTTTGCGTATTCTTTTTATGTATCTCTCATATTTGTATTATATTAAATTAACACGCCGTTCTCATAAAAATATTATTTTTAGCGTAATTAAGAGTGAGCAATAAATTATCTTGTATTTTTATTGTTTTTCATTTTTGAAAATTTATTTATGAATTTTATAAAGTTAAGAATAAAAAAGAAAGAGAATTGTTTAACCTCAGTAAGTTTAGTGTTCCTCTAAACGGTTTTAACTATTTTAATACTTTAACCTATTATTTAATATGGTCATTAATTTTAATATGTTTTTGTGAATGTGAATAATCTAATTATTTGTTTTAAATATATTTTCTATCAAAAAAGTGGTATTTTTTAAGTTTACACAAGCAAGAATTTATAGAGCAAGCTCAAAATCCTATTTTCCAAAATGAAGCAAACAGATGAAGGGCTGTATCCAAATACGGTACGTGCAATATTGTATATGCTGCATTGACACTAATCGATGGACATATGGATACAACCCCACATCTTTTTGAAACAATGGATTTTGAGCTTATTCTATCGAAGATAATTTTTAGAATTTTCAAGCTATATTTTTGAGGCATTCACAAACGTTGCTGTTTACATTTAGCTAAGATGTTATGTGCATTATATTTTGATTGAATTTGCGCTTCCGCAGCGAAATATTTTTTAGTAAACCTGTTCAGTTTTCATACAATTCTTATTATTTTTAAATTTTCATTACAGGTATTGTGTACAATATTGTTTGTCATATTTTATGAAAAGAAATTTATATATATCTTTAGAACACTGTAAATTATAAGCAAAAAATTTGACAAGATTTTTTCATAATTTCACAATTTCCTCATCATTTTATAAAATTTCATAAAAAGACTGTTTTCATGAAAACTTTAATTTCTCTACGAGTATATGTGCTGTTCTCATAAAAATAAAGAGAATTTATTACAATAAGCTACTTAATCCTAATCTACAGTTTGAATGCTTTTGCTGCATTAGTTTTGACAGGGTTTTCCAAAAAGATGTTAGTTCTTATTCAATTTGTTGACGGTTCTGTATGAAGTTTCGCGGAAATATTTCATTTGTACTGTTCTGTTTGCTTACTTAGAGTTCAGGATAATTCCTTAGGTATTTTTCTACATATTTAACAAAACGTCTAAAATCGCAAGCGACTGGTCACTTTTGAACATATAGTGTAGATAATAAAATTAGTATCTTTCTTTTTTTCGTTTTACAGTCTTTTGTAAACCATACTTCATTGTACAGTCCTATATTATTAGTTTTTGCTTTCTATTTTTTCAGAGCTTTATTTTTATAATCATTATTTATTTTTTCAGTTGGATATTTTGCTTCTTACTGAACTAAACGTAATAAATTTCACTCCAAATATAACGTAACTTAATCATTTTAGAATTGACAATTTTAGAAAATTAACGACTGCTTAGCATATTTTTTAAAAAATTAATAAATTGGCGATTACTTTAAATTATTTGCTTACATTATGTACTTACATTATAGTTTATATTATTTGCTACATTATTTAGTACGATATTTATTTATATTATTTGTTTATATTGGATCTTATTATTTATGATGAATGAATTGGCGAATTTCTCGCATAGCCATAAATATAAATGTAAAAAAAGACATTCTTTTATTAAAATTAACAATATTGTAAAAAACTCTGTTATTAAATGAGGCAAAAATTCTTTTTAAAGTTTTTTGAAAACTAATCCTAAATATGAGATTAAAAAAAACATAATTACAAATAAAAATGTCATTCTGTTTGGTGTTAAAAAATAGATTGACTACAGACATTAATTATATTTCTTGTCAAGTTCTTTTCAAAAGTTTAGTTAATTTAAACTATGTATTTCTAAAACAATCATTATCCGAAAATTAAGAAGTACAGAACGGAAGCTTTCGATTGGATACGGTTTGTCAAATACAGTTTGTTTACTCAAATTCTTGACGAATTCTCATTGAACACTGAGGTTATGCATTATATGACCATATAATGATCGCAGACTTTCAACTTCAGGCATTTGTCGTATATTTGAAATTTTTCTTGTTGGATTCCTCTGGAATTTTAGCATTATAAAGAATATGGTTGACCCAATATTTACCAACGTCGATTTGATATGAAGGGCAATTAGGGGATCAGCACAAAAAACAAACAAAAATAATAATATTTGGTGCCATCCTGTAAATTAAAATGCTGCAGAATACGAATTTGTCGATATTGTACAATCCTAGCAACATTTTTTCTGTTTTGTGTAAAACTAGCACGCATATTCATGGAAATATAGTGATTTTTAATAAATGTTGAGAAAAAAATCCATGTTTTTAGCTTATATCCTGCAGGTTTTTTAACCAAATTTAATACTAGTTTAAAAAAAAATTAGAAAATGTACTAGTAGAAACAATATAGTGCATTTAGAATATAAATATATTATTTTTTATGAAATATGATGAGTTGTACGAAATAATTTTTATCTGCGCATCCGCAAACGATGACAAACATTTTTTTCTTTTTATACATAATTTAATAATAATTTCTATGAACAACGCATAAAAAATCCAATCACTTATTGTGAAAATTCAGAAAGATATCGCCAATAAAAGTTATATCATTGTTAATTGCACTCTAAAAGCAAATGAATGATAAGGGATTTCCTATTAGAATATGTAACCCCTGATATAAACATTTAAAACCATTTTCTATTCGCATTTTAGCATTCGAAAACTTTCTTTTTTGAAGCTTGAAAATGTACATGTGCAAAGAACTGAATAAACTAAGTATTTTGCGGTTTGTCGCTCCTGTTT
Source organism: Maratus speculifer (assembly GCA_964019185.1). NCBI lineage: Eukaryota > Metazoa > Arthropoda > Arachnida > Araneae > Salticidae > Maratus > Maratus speculifer. The sequence goes on from OZ025291.1 coordinate 223,909,208, forward strand.
TTACAGGTTTGGAACTCTTGTGCGTTTTTCTTTACTGGATTTTCGACTTTGATTATGTATCTATATTAGATTTGATTTTTCTGTCATTGTAATATGTTCTGTTTCTGCACTCCGATAATTTCTCTTCGAGTTTTTATAATTCATGATATTCAAGAAGTAAAAATTAAATATTATTCCAGAAGAATGATGTCTTCAACATCAGTGAAATTCACGCCCTTTACACAATACAAAGTTAAAAACAGTATTACTTAATAAATTTCTTTTTCTGAATACTTTAGATAAATCTTTGTGTGTATATACAGAAAGTGGGTGTGGCTCTGCGACGCCTGAGAATGCTCATCGGCTCTAGGTGGATAATCGCTACCGATAAACGGTAAGAATTTATTCTTTTCCTGTTTTATTTTTTTCTGATGAAAATATTAAAAAATTGATTAGTGAAACTATCATAAGGGAAACTGCTGAAGTTAAAAATAACCGAGATTTTCCTCAAATTATCAGTTTTAATTTCTTTTTTTTTTCTTTTTTATTGATGCTTTAATATATCTAGAAGAACTACCAGATTGAGCCTTATCTATGATAAAAAAGAAGTATCAAAATTACTTTATTATGTAGATTTTTTTACAATTTGTCAATCAATGCACTATATTTCTCTGACTTTTTACAAAGATATTAGCTGGATATTTTACGTAAGTTGCCTTAAATAGCTGACTATCCAATTATGAAATGAAAATGTTGGAATCGTTCATGCATTTTCTTCTAAAATTATTTCACACAAATGCCTATATATCATCAAATATTTAATAGGTTAGAGATTTAAATATAGTACAATATCCCTTGTGGATTTAACAATCGCGAGTTTTCATTATTCGCGAAATAAAAAATGAAGAATTTTAACACCCACGAATATTTAATTTGGTTATTCATAAAGAATATTTATAACATTCATAAAGAATACTTTTTACACGAAAAACTTGCTTTATTTTACCAATTGCGTAAAATATTTTAATACTACATAGCTGCTTTGGAATGTATAAGCTAAGTTCCAAGAACTTCATCTTTACATTGAGGCAAAATATAGGTAAGTAATTCCGAGAAACTCGAAAGATAAATTAATTCTAAAACTGAAAAAAGTTCCTAAATTTTCTAAAATTCAAAATTTTTATTGCAACTAAAAGTTTTTATGCAGTTTTTACTTTTTATAAGTTGTAATTTCAACAAAAACTTGTTGATAAAGAAATAAAATGCGATCCTTGATTGACGTGTCACAATTTTTTTTTTTTAAAGGAAAAAAAATGAGACTGCGACTTTTCCGTACATGCAAACACGTAAACAAAAATTCTGTTCTTACATACAATCGTATATCAGTAACTTTTTCAGCCATCAACTAGCAACTAAACTTGGTACAATACGCTTATAATTATTCAAAATTACTTACAGCATGCATTTTTTTATTTTCAATAAATATAAAATATATTTTTACGTTCCAATTTCTTTTTTCCATTAAAACTAAATCCTAAAGCTGAACCCTCTTTTATGTGTAAAAAGAGGAGGTTTTGCGGTTTCGCTGAGAATTTTGCGAACGTTAAGGGATTCCATGTAAACTGTTTCTTCGGTTGTGCTTCATATTTCTGAAAATAAGAGTTTAAATTTGGCTAAAAACTCTGTATGTTATAAACAAATAATTTTTGAATTTTTCACAGAAACGTTAACATCTAGACGAATACACTATGCTGTTATGCTTACATAAATTCACACAAACGTTAAAAAGGAGAAGGGTTATAAGGCGTCCAGCATAAATCTGAATTTAGAATGCTTTGGACATTAGTATTTTAATAAAATAATTTTCTTTGTTTTATCTAATGATAGAGCTGTCTGCGATTAAGGATGGCGAAAAAAATTGTTAGAAATTAGTGGTGTCCAAAACATTTGCTGCTCTTATTTACATGGGAACTTGGAACACTAACATTAGCTACCAAGTCACCTGCTACATTGGTATATCACTGCGAGAATTTTTTGTTACATGCTTGATCTCAAATATTGTTTTATTATTAAATTTATTGTTGGCCTCCTAATTGTTCCCACAACTGAATCTTCATTGAAAAATATTAAGTCAAATACGTTTTCTACATCCTTGAAGTTCAAGAACAATTAATCAAAAATTTCGGTAGATATTTGACAAACCACGTACAATCGAAAACATCCAGTTCCTATCCCTCATTTTTTTTTACATCAGTGTACTATCTAATTCTAAACATTGCCTTCCGTGATACAATACCTATAATTATTTTTTACTGTTATTTTATTTTTGCATATATCTTTCTTTTTTAAATTTTTAATTCCCTATTAAGCTCCTATTCTAAATTTTGATATTACTGTGGCAGGTTTTTGTCTAGGTATCAGGAAACAAATATTTTATTTTTAAAATATTTGCCAGTCTTCGAATAAACAATTTCAAGCACGTTTTCCATGACGACTGCGAATAATTAGTTTTATGGTATATATTACGATTAATTCTTCCACATTTCTTGCAGCTGGACTGATAGAATTATTCATATCGTCAACTTTTTAACAATACCGAGAATCATTTAAAATCATCTAGTAGTACCCCGAAATCACTAGATCCTAATAACATTTGATTTATTCAGTAAAAATTACTGGATTTCTCATTTCTGGCATAATCGGATTCTCATTTATAACTAATAATAAAGATGTTTATTTAATTTTCTAAATTTTGTTTCCTACGAAAAATGTAGAACTTTGCTTCTTATATAATGTGAATAACATAATGTGCATACGAAATGATATGGAACTACAGTTCAAAGAATATGCTACGATTTATATTTTGAATTTTACAGCGTTATTTTTGGCATTGTATGAATGCAAATGTGGTACGACATTTGCATTACACATACACATATATCTTCTTACATAATCCCATTTCACTCAAATAACAGTCTTCTGAAATCATGTAAGGGTATATTCAGTATTTCTCTAATGTAATCACTCAGTTAAGGATTTAAATGCATGAACTAAATTTACAACGGTGAAACGCACAAATTACATCACCGCGATATCAAACCACATAGGACTGTTTGAAGGTTATTTAGATAGAAAAGATCTAAGTATTCTTGACAGTGTGTTATTCACCTTATTTTGAAATGAATAAGTGTATACTGAAACTCTAATTGTATGTACAAAATTATTTCGAATGCTAAACATTTTCTCCAGAAATTTTTATTCTTATAATTTTAACGTATTCCATACTTATTAACAATACAATTTTTTAATATAATATATATTATATATGTATTAAAAGAAGTTATTTTTGTATGGAATACGTTAAAATTATAATTATTTTGAAATGAATAAGTGTATACTATTATATAAAAGTGTATAAGTGTATGTGTGAAATGTCATACATTTTCTGGTGAAAATGTATGACATTTCAAATAATTTTGTATAGACAATAAGAGTAGGAGTACACACTTATTCATTTCAAAGTAAGGTTCATAACACACTTTCGACCATATACCGGTAAGATGCGAGGAGAGTGTCGCTGAGACGTTCAGAATTTTTTAGAACTATGTGATTTAGCTGGTTATTTTTACTATTGTTTAATGATTGGTAGCGGCAGCTGCTGCCACACTGTAGGTTCCTGGTTCGAATCCGGGTACGGGCATGGATGGTGTGTTGTCCCTTTGAAGTGTAATAAAAATATATGTAATGGATATGTGTAATAAAAATTGTTCTGTACTGTCTCTCTTTCTGTGAATAATGGATCAATCGAGGCGACAGCCATAGCAGCTAGAGGCCTCAAAGCTCTGTCAATTCACTGTCATTGTTTAATGATTATATTCAAAATTTTTAACTGTTTGGTAAGTATTTTTATGGAGCTCAGGAATGCAGCATTTTTTCCTCTAACTAATTGCTAAGTAAATTTTTGCCCCGTTGCTGCCATAAGTACATTTCCTGTTAGTGGTTCCAAACTCATGTGCTCGGGATGTGGGGCAGAGGTCCAAGGCTACTCGGAAAAATGTCTAGAAGTCTCACTTCTTTTATCATACAAAATAATTGTGTTGTTATCCAAAACACTGCTTTTTTCAATAAAAAAAGCTAAATATCTAAAAATTTTTAGATTAATTATGACGAAACACTTAAAATTCGATACCCTTAAAGCCGACTAATATTATTATTAGTAAAATATTTTTACTTGTTTTACTATTCTGAAGCCTTATTTCTAATCAAAAGAAACAGGCAAAATCGTCTTTGTCTTTTAAAGATAAATGTAGCTATTCATTCAAAACAAAAACTAGTCGTTGGGAGCCCGCCGTAATACTTACCCATCATGGATATGCATAATGTAAAATAAGAAAATAAAACCAAGTAACAGGGAATTGCGTAAAAAAAGCATCCTTATAACTCCAAAAATGATAATTATATTAACTAAAAATTTACTGCGTTAGATTAAGCGCTCCATTTCTAATTAAAATATTCTTTGAGTTAAAATTTGAATGAAACACAGGATCATGAAAAATCGAAGAGTGTGGAAAACATGATTACAAATATCTCGACAACCAATTATCTGATAGACTTCATTCTTTATGCAAAATTATGTCTTTTTATTTTCTTTTATGTTCATTTCTTAAAATAAAAAATTCGAAAATTTTCCTATAACTTTCATGAGAACGAATATTTCGAATATCCGAAAAAGTAGTTTTGGATAATCGAGGTTACTGATATTAAATAGGCTTCGTCCTATTCCTGGATTCTACGTACATGCCAAATTTCAAGTATCATCTCAATTTATTCGGGAGATAGAGCTTTTATAGACACGCAGACAGACGGACGACAATTTTTTTTCTAAAAATATGTATTTCGGAATCTCCAGTGTCTGAAATATGTAAATCCGTCAAAAAAAAAAAAAAAAAAAAAAAAAAAAATTTGATTTTTAAAACGATTGCAAGATTTACCCTAGACTACGTATGATGGGTAAGTACAAAACGATATTTCGTTATAATTACCAATATAGTTGTCGTTCTGTTCTTTTCCTCTACTTCTGGTTTCTTGATGACTGTTGAAATAGGTGGAGGTAGTGGCCCGACTTTGGGCACGTAAGTTGGATGGGCAACAGGAACATGATCTGCAATAAAATAATAGCTTCTTTTAAAACAACAAAATGTATATATTTATTTATTTTGCCTAAACGCTATTAAAAAATTATTATAACTATTAAGGGAGACCCGTAAGAAAAAACCCAAAATTTTTATTATTGATTTTAAAGTAATGAATTTTGGTGTACTATTTAAGAATCTTCTTGTAAGGAATAATTAGCAAAACAATTCACTTTTTATTAAAAAGTATATTTTTTATGGGGATTTTTATGATTTTTTTTGTCAAAAAATACACTTTTTAAAATTACTACTCCTCATTAAATTTTCAACATTTTGGTATTACTAAAATTTCTTAAATAGTGTTATAGTATATAGAAAAGAACTAAGGAGAGATAATTTTAATTTTCTATTTTAATCGGCTTAAAAAAAAAAAAAAAAAAAAAAAAAAATACGCATGGTAAATTTCCTTAAATTCGTTATAATTTTCATGTTTACCAATTTATGTAAAATTTTCAAAAATAGTTAAAAAAAATATCTCTCCTTACTTTTGTTGCAATTTTTTTTAAGATTCTAAAAACATATACACTTTGTTTCTAAATCATTTTACCACTGAGCTTTTAGTACTTTGAACTTAGGCAAAATATGAAAAAAGTCATTTTCAGGAAAACGCGTTTTAAATGGCCGCTAGTCCTTTAAACTCTATAGTGAGTACAATTTAAAAAGCTCATTTTCTACCTGTTCCAAGTGTCCCCGAGTTCTGAAATTTTGCATGGATATTCGCAAATATGTATTTTACCGTTTTCTGAGAAATTTTTTTTTTTGAACTTTTGATGATTTTTGGCCGAAAATGGGGTTCGGGTCTCCCTTAAACTATTAAAATCGCTATTATAAATGAAATTATAAAACCCTTATTGTCTCAAAAAATCAGAACAGAACTATATATATATATATATATACAGTGTGATTCCAAATTTTTTTTACAATAAAAGAGGGGTGATAGTACACATCAAGACAAACAATATTAAATAGGAGACCAAGGGTCCAAAACGTTTTCCAAAGGAGATAGCCGCCATTAAAGTTTAGGGACCAAAATTTGAAATAAACATAAAAAACCGAAAAATCGGTCGATTGATTTGCGGTTTTCACTAAAATTATTCTTTATGTCGGCATTTTCTTGAAATTAAATAATAAAGATAAATTTCAAAAAATGCCGATAGAGGGCGCTTCAGACTTTGGAATAACGAACAAGTATTTTTTGCCGGTATTTTTTGCATCTCATTAAATGTTTTCGTAAGCTTATAGTCAAACTTAAATTTTGAGCTCAAAATCTGAAAGTGGGAGTGGCTAAGTAGCACAAACTGAACTGTGTTAAGAGGGTTCAAATTTCAAATGATTAAAAAAAACGGAAAAATTGGTTCATTGATTTGCAGTTTTCACTAAAACTATTCTTTATGTCGGTATTTTCTTAAAAATAAATTATAAAGATAATTTTCAAAAAATTCCGATAGAGGGCGCTTTAGACTTTGGAGTAACGAACAACTCTTTTTTGGCGTTATTTTTTGCATCTTATTAAATGCTTTCGTAAGCTTAGACTTAAATATAAATTTTGAGCTCAAAATCTGAATAGTTGGGAGTGGTTAAGTAGACAAACTGAACTGTGTTCAGAGGGTTTAAAATTCAAATGATTATAAAAAACGGAAAAATTGGTCGATTTGTTTGCGGTTTTCGCTAAAACTAATTTTTAAATGAGCATTTTCTTGAAAATAAATTTTAAAGATAAATTTCACAAAATGCTGATAGAGGGCGCCCTAGACTTTGGAGTAGCGTACAACTATTTTTAACTGTTATTTTTTAATCTCATTAAATGCTTTCAAATGCAAAAAATTAAATTTTAGGCTCAAATTCTGAATCGTTGAGAGTGTTTAAGTAGCAAAAAATTGAATTGTGTTCGTGGAGGGGGGAGGGTTAAATTTCAACTCCTGAAGACACTTCAATTTGTGCTACTTAATTACTCCTAATTATTCAGATTTTGAGCTCAAAATTTAAGTTTAAATCTAACCTTCCGAAAACATTTAATAATTTTTTGCAAACATTTAATTAGAACAAAAAAATAATGGTTAAAATTAGTTATTGGTTACTCTGAAGTTTAAGGCGCCCTCTAATGGATTTTTTTTTAAATTTATCTTTAAAATTTATTTTGAAGAAGATACTGATTTAAAGAATAGTTTTATTTTAAACCTCAAACAAATCGACAAATTTTTCCATTTTCTATAATTATTTTAAATTTGAACACCCCCCCCCCCTTTAAACACAGTTCATTTTGTGCTACTTAACTACTCCCTACTATTCAGATTTTGAGCTCAAAATTTAAGTTTAAGTCTAAGCTTCCGAAAACATTTAATGAGATGCAAAAATTAACGGCAAAAAATAGTTGTTCGTTACTCCAAAGTCTAAAGCGCCCTCTATCGACATTTTTTGAAATTTATCTTTATAATTTATTTTTAAGAAAATACCGACATAAAGAACAGTTTTAGTAAAAACCGCAAATCAATGAACCAATTTTCCGTTTTTTTATAAATATTTGAAATTTGAACCCTCTGAACACAGTTCAGTTTGTGCTACTTAACCACTCCCAGTTTCAGATTTTGAGCTCAAAATTTAAATTTGACTCTAAACTTACGAAAGCATTTAATTAGATGCATAAAATACCGACAAAAAATAGTTGTTCGTTACTCCAAAGTCTAAAGCGCCCTCTATCGGCATTTTTTGAAATTTATCTTTATAATTTAATTTCAAGAAAATGCCGACATAAAGGATAATTTTAGTGAAAACCGCAAATCATTCGAACGATCTTTCCATTTTTTATGTTTATTTGAAATTTTGGTCCCTAAACTTTAATGGCGGCTATCTCCTATGGAAAACGTTTTGGACCCTTGGTCTCCTATTTAATATTGTTTGTCTTGATGTGTACTATCACTCCTCTTTTATTGTAAAAAAAAATTTGGAATCACCCTGTATATATATATATATATATCTTTAAATGTATAAATCTGCCAAATAATTTAGAAATGTTTGCAATCATGTCAACTTTTGTGTAGTTTTATTCGAAAAAAAAATTTTTTTTAATTGCAAATTACTTGTTACGCTTGCGTATAAAAATATGATTATTTATGACTGTCACATGACTTGCATTGTTATAATATAGATGAAATTATTGTGATGGAACAATATTTGGCAATTTATCACCTGCGCCAAGTACCAAAACAGCCGCCTAGCATACAAAAAGCGAAGCGGTCAGCCCGGAACTGTTGATGACAGTCACATGACTAGGCTATTAAAGTTCAAGAGCAAACTTTATATTTATTTAAGGAGAAATTTTAAAAGTATAAGAAAAAAAAGAACCGGAGGTAGAAAATATTTATTAATCCTATACATGCTTCTTGTAAAAAATAGGAGAAAATAAAAATAATTTTTATTAAGTTCCATGCATTAGTTGTCAATGTAGAGCTCCCGAAATGTTTGTGCCACATACAGAGAAAGTCGCAGGCTCCCAGACTCACTGAAAGACATTTTGTAAACACATGTTTTTCGGAATCTCCTAACCCTGTAAATGCATTGTGGGGAATCATGTTTTAACGCCAAAAGGGCGATGAATCCTGATCTTAGTTATGCGTGGCAACCCCCTCCTGGGCTCAAGATATTTTTTTTTTTTTTTGTTTATGTTTTCAGAGAGAGAAAAGAATTAATTGAGATGTGATGAGAAGCGTAGATAGAAGAAATATTCTAAAATTTATCGAATTGCATGTAAATAGTGTAAATATGTGTATATAAGATGTATAATATTTTCTTCCAATTAAAAAGAAGTAAGAAGATGCCCGTTTGAAGTTATTGAATAAGTGTGAATCGACTAAATTAATTTTGTGTTCGAAAGCCACTGAACCAGCCGACGCGACAATGGTGCAAAGTTAGCCGGAAATAACAGAATGAGAATAAGAGTAGGACGATTGCATATATTAAACGGGTAAGTTTTTTATTGTTATTTCTTTGATTTTATGAATGATTTGGAAGAAACAGTACTATACAAAATGAATACCGGTGAAAATTTGAAAATAAATATTACTAAACGCGGATCAATTAGATCCACAATAACAAAATTGATAAAAAAAATTGATAACGAAATTTTGAAAGAAGGTGATTTGAAACCGGAAATTGTGGAGGATTGTTTAGCAACATTGCTGGAACATAAGATTTCTCTAGAAAATTTGGATGATTTAATTCAATCTGAAGTTGAAACTTCTAATCTAGAAACCGAAATTGAAACTTGTTTAGAATATAAAGAGTCTATTATTACGTGTAAATCGAGAGCAAATAGATTTTTGAATAATTTAAAGAAAACTTCTGATATTACAAATGAACCAAAAGTAATTACGCCCCCCATATCAGATACTCAGTTAAAGTGTAATACTAAATTGCCGCGAATTTCTTTAAACAAATTCACCGGCGACATTTGCGAATTCCAAGAATTTTGGCCGCAGTTTAAAGTCGCTGTTCACGAAAATGAAGCCCTTCAAGAGATAGAAAAATTTACTTATTTGAAATCTTTGATTTCGGGATCAGCAGCTGCTGCTATTAACGGGCTTCCATTAATTGGTGAAAATTACGCAACGGCAGTAAATATATTAAAGGATCGTTTTGGAAAAAGAGAAGTTTTAATATCTGCGCACACAAATAAATTATTAAATTTAGAAGCAGTGCGAAGATCAAACGATTTATATTCGTTAAGAAAATTGTATGATGAAATAGCGATACAAATAAGAAGTTTAGAATCATTGGATGTGAAATCAGACCAATACGGTTGTTTATTGTTACCTATTATTTATAAATGTGTACCTAATGACCTTTTATTGCAATTTCATAGAGAACAGTGCGAGAAAAAAGATGTTTGCGTAAATGATTTATTATTGTTCTTTAAGCGCGAAATCGAAGCGCGGGAAAAGGTTGTTAATGTTACATCTGTCAGTTTTGAGATTAAATCTCATGAAAATAAATTTAAACAAAATCCTTCTAAGCATTTTCTTCAAGGAAAAAATAAAAATCCTCCAGCATTTACATTAAATACAATTACAGAAAATCTTTGCCCTTTTTGTTCTCAGAAACATGAAGCAAATTTGTGTAACTTAAATTTTGAAGAAAGAAAACAATCTTTATCGAAACAAGCGAAATGCTTTCGATGCTACAAACGATTTCATAAGAGTAAATTTTGTAAAAATTCTAATATTCGTTGCACTCTTTGTAATTCAAAGGCTCATCAAAATTCTCTTTGTAATAAAAAAGTAAAAGAAAGATCATCAAAGGAAAATAAAATTGACCTTGTTTCAACTGAAGGGGATGAAATAGGGGGAAAGCAGAATACGCAGTATGAAAAAATAACTGTTTCTTCACTTAGTTGTAAGCCAGATGAATATGTTTATTTTCAAACTTTAAAGGGAACAATGATTGGGAAAGATAAAAATATTAATGTTCGTATCTTGCTAGACAGTGCGTCGCAGCGTACGTTTGTCGGAAAGAATTTGTCAAGGCATTTAAATTTAGAGGTGACAGGACAGGAATCATTAAAAATCCATACATTTGCTGGTACGAAACCTATTGTTAATAATCATAATAGAGTTAAAATTTTCTTAAAGGATAAATTTTCTGACAATGTAATATATCTGGAAGCATTAGAAACAGAGAAAATTTGTTCAGATATAATACGCGCCCCAAGTTCAGAGTTAAATGAAAAAAATAAAAGAAATGGGTATACAGTTGTCAGATGTTTCAAATGAATTAAGTGATGGGGAGAATAAAATAGATTTGTTGATTGGTGGCGACTACTATTGGTCAATTATGACAGGGAAATATAAACGTATTTCACCAACTCTTGTTTTGAATGAAACTAAACTAGGTTGGACACTTCATGGGAAGCTCTCAGATGAAGTTAATGAAAATAATTTAGTGGGTGCAATGTATATATCTATTTGGGATAATAACGAAGATGATAAAATGTCAATTCAACTTGAAAAATTTTGGACTATAGAAGGGTTAGGGATTCAGGAAGATAATACAAATAAAGATTTGTATGATAATCAAATATTAGAACAATTTGAAAATTCTATTCAGTTTAAGAACAATAGGTACGAAGTTAAATTACCTATGAAATATGACAATGTTGATCTTCCGAATAATTATGATGTTGCCAAAAGGAGATTCGATAGTCTAATTAATCGATTTGTAAATAATCCTGCATTATTTAAGGAATATAAAGAAATTATTGATGAATATAAGGCTTTAGGAATAGTAGAAATTGTTGAACCACAAGAAATAAATTCACCGAATGGTAATTTGACCTATTATTTACCCCACCACCCTGTAATTCGAAGGGACAAACAAACAACCAAATTACGCATTGTTTTCGATGCCTCATCTCATGCTCCTTCTGAACCTTCTCTAAATGATGTACTCTTCCCAGGTCCCAATTTGAACTCAGATTTATTTGATTTAATTTTGCAATTTCGAAGCAATAAAATTGCCGTAGAGGCAGACATAGAAAAAGCTTTCTTACAGATAAGTCTTGCTGAAAGTGATAGAGATATGACGCGTTTCCTGTGGATCGAAGAACTCCCTCAAGATAAAAATTTCCCAATTAACTTTATAATTATGAAAATGTGTCGTGTATTATTTGGCGTCACCTCGAGTCCATTTCTGTTAGGAGCTGTAATTAAACATCATTTGAAGAGGTATGCAACTTTATATCCGGAAACTTGCTCTAAAATTGACTCTTCCATGTACGTGGACGATTTATTGTTAGGAGCACATACGGTTAATGAAGCTTTAAAAATTTCAAAGGAATCTTTAGCTATTTTTCAACAAGCAAATATGTTTTTACGTAAATGGCAAAGTAATTCTACCATTTTAAAGGAAAATTTAAAATCTTTAGGTATGAATGTTTGCGCTGATATATCAACTGACACAACCCCATTTAAAATTTTAGGGTTAATATGGGACACTGAAGAAGACATTTTTAGATTAGACAATCAAAGTCTGTTAGAATTTGTTCATTGTCAAGATAAGACCAAAAGAACCATAATTCGAGCAGCTGGAAGAATTTTTGACCCTGTTGGGTTTTTATCACCATTTACGATTTTAATTAAAATGATTTTTCAATCATTATGGGAACATGGTATCGATTGGGATCAGAATTTGCCAGAACATTTAGAGAAAAAATGGGATAACTGGTGTGCACAAATTCCATATCTTAGTAAAATAAAAATTCCAAGATATTATTTTCAGGAAACAGACAGTTATGACAATGTAGAAATTCACTGTTTTAGTGATGCAAGTATTAAGGCCTATGGAAGTGTTATATATCTGAGATATAACAACAATGATAGTATAAAAACAAGTTTTGTTACATCAAAAAGCAGACTAGCTCCCATAAAGAAGTTAACCTTGCCCCGCCTCGAACTGATGGGTGCTCTGATTGGAGCTAGACTTGGAAAGCGGGCAATGTCTGTTCTCAAGATAAGGGAAGACAAGGTACATTATTGGAGCGATTCAAATATCGTGCTTCACTGGATCAAAAGTTCGTCAAGCATTTGGAAGCCATTCGTAAGCAACAGAACGTCAGAAATACAAAGTTTAACAGATCCAAAGAACTGGCGACATTGTCCCGGTAGCTCAAATCCTGCTGATCGACTCACAAGAGGACTCTCACTTCTCGACCTCGAAAAAGATGATCTGTGGTGGTCATTGCCTCCATGGTTAGTTAAAGATTCAAAATTATGGCCCAAAGAAGACAGAGAAATAGATGAAGATATGAAACAACTAGAAGCTAAAAGAAATGTGATTTTCCAACATGTTTGTTCATCAGAACATCAGAAGCCACTTATAGAAATTGAGCGCTTCAGTTCCTTCTTGAAGGCAGTTAGAACTTTGGCAAGAGTTAGAAGATTTATTTTCAATTTAAGAAATTCAATCAAACGTAAAGATACATTATCTGCTGAAGAATTGAAAGAAGCTGAAGAATTATTAATCAAAGATGTACAAATGAAGAATTATAAGGAAGAAATTGAGTCATTGGAAAAAGGAAATTCTGTTAAGAAAACATCATGAATTTATTCCCTGTGTCCATATTTGGATGAAAATAAAATTTTACGAATAAAAACCAGACTTAATGAAGGCTCCTTTGATTCGAATGAGACCAACCCAATCATATTGCCGAAGAATGAAAAATTAACAGAATTGCTAATAATGCAAGAACACGGAAATTTGCTGCATAGTGGAGTTTCTTTAACACTTGCACAAATCCGGAAGAAATTTTGGATTCCACAAGGAAGACAATCTATCAGAAAGAATCTAAGGAAATGTCTAATTTGTAGAAGATACAATGCAAGGGCAGCTGACCAGCTAACTGGGCAACTTCCGAAAGAAAGGATCTCACAATCCCCTGCGTTTACCGTTATAGGATTGGATTTTGCCGGCCCAATAATCATCAAAACAGATAGTAAAGAGACGTCAAAATCCTACATTGTACTGTTCACCTGTGCCGCAACAAGAGCAATACATTTGGAAGCACCCAGGGATATGACTACAAAGTCCTTTATGATGAGTTTTCGTAGGTTTATTTCAAGACGCGGAAACTGTAAAATAATTTTTTCTGATAATGCATTAAGTTTTAAAGCTGCCGACAAAGAACTACAACAATTTGAAAAAATCATTAAAGATCGAGAACTTCAAGACTTCATATCAAACAAAGGCATTATCTGGAAATTTATCATCGAGCGTGCCCCATGGTGGGGAGGATTTTACGAGAGACTCGTAAAAAGTGTAAAAGAACCCCTAAGAAAAATTTTGGGAAGAGCTCTCATCACATTTGAAGAATTGGCTACAATTTTAACAGAAATAGAAGCCGTAATAAACATGAGAACTCTTACGTATACAACAAGTGATTTCGGCGAGCCAGAGACACTTACACCGGATCACTTTCTTCGACTCGGAAGAGAAAATATTAGTTTTCCACTACATTTTGCCGAATTAGAGAATAAAATCTCTACCCGAGAGACATTATTAAGGAGAAAAAATTACCAAACTACCTTGTTGAAACAACTGTGGACTAAATGGAAGGAACAATACTTGCTGAACTTAAGATCGATCCATCATTTTAAAACTCCTGAGAGACACAAAAATCTAAAGATTGGAGATGTTGTCTTAGTGGACGGTAGTGCTAAATCTAAACTGTTGTGGGACTTAGGAGTAGTTAAAGAAGTTATTCTTGGCAGAGATCAGCTCATTCGAGCTTGCATGGTAAAGACTGCTCATGGACTGCTAAGAAAACCAGTTCAACTGTTGTATCCTTTTGAACTAGATTGCTGAATGTTAATTGATTTCAGTATTTGAAATTTAAATTAATTACTTTTTTTTTTCTACTAGTGTTTGAATATATAAATGTGATTTATTTCTTATTACAAATTCATAGTTGAAATATGTTTTTTTAGTGTGTATTTTGCAATTGTTTATTTATCCATTTTGAAAAAAAAAAAAAAAAGTTTCATTGTGTATAATTAAGCTTTATTTCAAATTGAAAGGATTATTGAGATGTTAATAATAGTACTTAATTTGTTTATATTATGTATATATATTTAGTTTATTTTATTCAGGTAAATATCTGGCCAGATACGTTCATGTAGCTACATGTTATTGAAGTGTCATTTTTTATTTATATTATTCATGATATTATTTTATTGTTTAATGCTTTATATGTCAGTATCTGAAGATTGAAATTTTTTTTCTGTTTTATTATTTGAGTTATGATTTAAATTAATGTTTATTGTAAGAATTTAGTTTTACTGATTTATCATTATGTACTCTCATGAGTCCAGGTGGGGAGTGTGTGGGGAATCATGTTTTAACGCCAAAAGGGCGATGAATCCTGATCTTAGTTACGCGTGGCAACCCCCTCCTGGGCTCAAGATATTTTTTTTTTTGTTTATGTTTTCAGAGAGAGAAAAGAATTAATACGAGATGTGATGAGAAGCGTAGATAGAAGAAATATTCTAAAATGTATCGAATTTCATGTAAATAGTGTAAATATGTGTATATAAGATGTATAATACTTTCTTCCAATTAAAAAGAAGTAAGAAGATGCCCGTTTGAAGTTATTGAATAAGTGTGAATCGCCTAAATTAATTTTGTGTTCGAAAGCCACTGAACCAGCCGACGCGACATGCATAAATGCACCGGAGACTGGAGCTAGAAAATTTTCAGAAATCAAATACAGTCGACTCTCGTTAATTCGAACTCGTCGGGACCACAAGAAATGTTCGAATTATCCGAAGTTCGAATTATGGAAAATATGAAATAAAAACATGCTTAATATGGTTCTATTACAAAGGAATTAATGTTATAGTGTTTTTTAAATTTATTTCGTCTGTTATCATTAGAATATGACTTAATAATAAATTAGAATGTATAAATACAGAAACTAATTAAATGATTAGAAACAAGCGCAATGGAAGAAAAATTTGAGGTGTCATTGATGGACAGACGAGACTCTAAAAAAGTGGATATCAAATGCATTGGATTATATGTATACACGTTTGGAACAATTTTCTCAAAAATCAAAGAAAGAAAGTTATTCAAATTATCTGAAATCCGTGAGAAAGAAAAGGAAAATGAAAAAATCGGAATTCTCTTTAGTTCGAATTAAACGAAGTCAACAGGAAATGAGTTCGAATTAGTGAAAGTTTTTAACGTTATTCTGCCATTGAAAATTTCGGGGCTTCATGTTTAGTTCGAATTAACAGAAGATTCGAATTATCCGTTTTCGAATTAACGAGAGTCGACTGTACCTTCTTCTTCTAAAAATAGAAAAAAGTAAAAATTATTTTTCAAGAGGAAAAAAATATACATAAAAATATATAACAAAAAATAAAAATAAATTAAATTAAATCTGTAATTTTTTTCAGCTTATACACTATGAAGAAACATATATTTGATTAAATTTTTAAACTGTAGTTTTTATAGTTTGAAATTAACAGTGCGCGCAGACTTAAAATTTGTTAATTTTGAAAAAATGGATCGTAAAGTATCAATATTCTTTTATCTTTAGTTATTCTCACCTGTTTACGAATGATTATAATTCAAGAAATAATACCTATTTTTGAATGCTTTAACAGTTCATAAATGCTTAAAAATTCAAAATAAAACTAAACTCAAAAACTAATTTTTGATAGTCATAAGGTCTCTTTAAATGCGGAAACTAAAAAATCGCTGAATTCGCTGTGTTGATTGTATTATTCTCCGATAATTTCTTTTTTAAATGAATACAAAAATAAAGTGTGTATCATAAATTTTATGAAAAAAATTATTGGTATAAAGCTATTTGCGCTCTTAAGGAATGTGAGATAAACAGTATGTTTGATACTGTTTTGGGCAAAATTAAATTAAAATTTCTAGATATGTTGACTACTTAGCCAATTATCTTCTATACTAATAAAATCCGTGCGCCTCTGTCTGTCTGTCTGCTTGAAGCCGATTACAGTCCGCAACGCGGGTGAGTTGGAAGTCGCGAGAGGTGTCTTTCGATTCGAAAAATTCCGGGAAAGTCATTTCGGGCATTTTCGAGATCGTGGGACCAAAATTAAAAAAGTTATGAATTAAAAACCGGTCGGGAATCGGAACGGAAAATGTCACATTTCCCAAACGGGGCTCAGACGGAGCTCTGAGGCAGAACATTGCGCCACCTTGCGGGGATCGACCAGAACTTTTCCCCTTTGGCTAAAAGAAGAAGCAGCCGAAAACCCCTTTTTCTCCCGTCATTTTGTCAAAGAATGTATAAGAGAAAAATAACTGATTGGTAAAAAATGTTAAAAACGGTTTAATTAATATAATAAGTACAACTATTTAAGCACAGCAAGATATGTTCACTAACAGGTAATCGTGCTGCTAATTAATATTTTGAGGATCTCAGATGTAACTGGCTATTCATATATTTATTCTGTATGTAAGTATTAATCGTTGTAGCTCATTTTCATACTTTTTCTTTTTGGTAGCATACACGAATATTGTGTAACCTAAGATTTACGCGATTAATACTAATTTCTGTTAGTACAAACGGAAAACGAGCTGCCAAATTTATTTGTTAGTTATGTTGTTTGTGATATTAATGAAATTACTTATTTTCTTTTTATAGCAGTCTTTTGCAGTTTTTAATACCCAAACTTTTTTTTGCGCGTTTTTTCTTAAACCATCATGCAGACAGTTTTTAAAGTAGAAAAAAAAACTGATTATATATTCAGAATCTGCGTAAAAGTCTACTTCTGATGAACCAAAAAATACGAGAAAATGTATTATGGGCGCGCCGCGCTAACCGTGCAAAACCAAATATTTTTAACGGGACGACGGCGACTATGGCGCGTAGCGCCCACTGTGCGAAATCACATATTTTTAACGGGATAATGAGCACATAACAACCATAGCTCTTTAATTTACTTTTTTTGTGCTTGAGGATTCGAACACCAAGACTTGCTTATTAAATGAATTTTTTTGCTTATTATATACTGCTTAATACCGAGGTTCGTTCGGAAAAAGTGGCCCAGCTAGCGGGCGTAGCTCGCTAGTTTAATATAAAATAGCTAGCAAAGCATCGATACAGCATTAAAAGAGAAGCTCTCATTTTATCCAAATAATAAATAATTAAAACACCATACAATGTTGCGTTTTATTACTCGCTCCTCATGCTGAAAATTTAGTTTACAAACGTTTAAAAATATCCTCATCACAAAGTTTGATAAAGATGAAACTCAAAATTATCATTCTACACTAATATATATATATATATATATGTATATATATATATATATAGTAAATAGCATGAATAAATTTATAAAATTTTTAAGATTTTTTTATTTATTTATTTATTTTTGGTTGCGAAATATATGTTTCTGGTATTTTTCGCTCTAAAAACTTAATTGTATGACTTTTTTAGTTTATGGTTAAACTTTTAATATATTTTCTTTTATAACTCAATGAAGTTTAATTTAAAATGGATAAATTACATTGTTTTCCAAGGGGAACTTAAATATAGTGTCGAAATTTGGAATTTCGAAAACTTAAGTTAATACAAAAGAACACTGCAGAGGCACATTTTTATGCATAGAATTTAAGAGCTGATGTTAATTCCAGTCCTTTGCTATCTATATATATATTTATACCATTATTTACTGCAAAATTGTCATAAGATGATAATTTCTTTTTTAAGAACTATAAAGCATTGCAAATAGAAAAACTTTTAGCTGAAGTACTTAAATTTTTAAAATATGATGTTCTCTCATAAAAGTATTATAATTAAATCAATTGAGATATTTAATAATTTTCATATGAATCGAATATTCTTAATTGCAGATTTTGTGTATTTGTACTTTTTAACTATATTTCGTATGCATCCAAATTTTTTGAAAGATCACAACATTTTTTAAAATTTTTTAAATATTTCTTATAGTACTCTATATTTATGAAAGCACTATGCAGATCTCTTTGTCTTATTAACTGCTAAATACTTTTGACAAGTAATCTAAATGTTGCTTTCCTAATATGAAAATTTAAGACAAAATGTCATAATGTATGTATGTATGTATATATATATATATATATATTTAAGTCAACAAAAGTACATAAAATGCTAATTTTATTCAACATGTAACCTTAGAAAATTTCAGTAAAGAAATATTTATTTTAGAAATATTTTTCGATAGTTATTTTCAGGGTTGTTTGGTTTAAACCAAGTTGGTTTAAACCGTGGTTTAAACCAATTGGTTTAAAAAAAAAACCATGCTGTTTTTTTTCACCTGTTTTTTTTTTTTATTCTTTTACCCAAATGTTTTATTTTACAAATTATTGAAAAATGCAAAATCCAAATTATGAAGAAGCTACAAGCAAAGCTGTAGAAAAATGATGAATTAATAAGTTTCTAAAAGGACAAAAAATTTTAATCAACTCAACTTTTCTTGTAAGCTGTAAATCTATATGGTTAGAAAAAACTAATCAGTTTTCTTTCTTTTTCTTTTTTAAGGCCTATATGTATATATATATATATATATATAGCCATTATTTGTAAAACGTATATATATAGCCAGAAGGGCAGACTCGAGTTAAAAATGCACTTTTATTATTTAAATTGCTTGATTAGTTAAGATTTACTAAGGATTTCATCATTTCAGAAATTCTTTTTGTTATGTATGCTATTGAATAATTGGCAATGAGCTTTTTATTTGCTCTGTGATTAGTGATTTTAACAAGCCTTTGTTTTTCTTGCATTCTTACATTGGGATTGGGTTTTTTTGCATTATAATTTTATTCTTTTGCCAGCTAGGTTAGCACAGTTCAAACCAATTGGTTTTTTAGAACAAATCTAATATAATATTTTCTCATTTTTGTAATTTAAGCGTTTCAAATTATTGGATGAAAGTAATTTCTATTTTTAAGTCTTATCTCAATAGTCACCATAAGACATAGTAAGTCTAGTCAAGGTAATGTTAGTATACATGTAGAATGCATATTTCATGCACTGATGAACATATCTGAAACTCTACAGAAAACACTTAAATCATGTAAATTTAGCAAATAGATGAAAATAAAATAGATGAAATAAAATAGATGAAAAACATGCAATATTTAGATTTAAAAAATATTTTCCTTTGAGAAACGCAGATGTACAGATAATGACATAAATTATCTTTAAAATTTCAGTCAAGCTCTAAAAGAAATTTTTCTTGATTGGGGGGATTATTTTTTAAGAATAAAAAAAAAAAAACTCAAGATATGAAGTCGAATAAGAAGACATTGAAAAAATAGGCACTAGTAAAGCACCTGTTTACATTTAACTAAAATATGCAAAAGATATATTTAAATCTTCTATTGCATAACCAAACCCATTACTTAGATCAGTTAAGAAAATTGGCAGAAAGGGGGGAGGGGGGTAAGACAAGGTTTGCTTGAGACGTAATAGAAAAAAAGTCTCATAAAAATGCCTAAAAAATGCAATTTTTAGTTTAGATGTTTAAAAATACTAAGTGTTATTATAGAGCATGCAGTCCGATGGCTGTTTAAATTCTTTGGTAGATGACAGCATTTATAAAGCTACTGTATATTTTAACATCAATGTTTTTCAATAGTCTAAAAAGCTGTTAAATAGATATTTTTGCTTATTTAACATTCATCTTTTAAATGGTAGTTTTAGAAAACACAGTGCTTGAAGTGTGTAAAGACTCTACTGCTAAATTCAAATCCTTCCAAAAATTCTTTATAAAAAGCTTTATTTTTCAATAAAAGATAATTAACTCATGCAGTCTTCTAACAAAAAAATCAGACATCACATATAATAAGTATTTCAAATTAATTATTTTGAATAACCATTTGAAAATAATTATATGAAGTTTTATATATGAATCTATATCATATATTTATTTATAGTGCTAGTAATCAAAAGATTGTTCATTAAGATTTTCAGGGTATCAATGTTTCATTATGTAGCACATTTTATTTATGAAATATAAGACACAGCTTTTTCTAAAAATGTTTAGATTTTAAAGAATTTCAATTTTCTACATAATTGATTGTATATTAAATAATTATATTGATTAGAATTACCTTTAAATCAAATTATTACTAATACATTAAAAAATGTTTACTTTTGTTCATAAATTTGCATGTATATGTAACAAGAAAACATATTTAAAAAAACCCGGTTTAAACCAAAAAAAACTGGTTTAAACAAAAAAAACATGGTTTTTGGGGTTTTTTTTAAAAAAACTCGGTTTTTTACCAACCCTGGTTATTTTGTTTTAGTTTTTTGATGTAAACTACTTAAAATCGAAAAGTTACCTTTATGAAAACGAGTCTCGATGGATAAACTTGCTTGTCCAAATGTGTTATGTGCTACCAGTGTATATAAGCCTTCATTTACTTGAGATGCACGTTCCAATTGCAAGCAACCTTAAAAAAAAATGCATAAATTTCAGTCACGTACTATATTTTATTACAAGCTTTTTTCCACATTTCGTAAAATGTTACTTGACAATACCATTATGTATGTATAATAAGCAACATATATATATATTTTTTAATAAATTCACCTGGGAACTCAAATTTGAAGTGTGTAGCTAGACTTATTTGTTCAGTAGCAAAATAATTTGTAAAAAGCTAAACACTGTATGAAAAGTTAAAAATATTTAAACACACTAATAGACAGTTTTTTCTACAATTTTTAACTACCATAACCCTTTTAGAGTTATTTCCACTGATGGAGACTTTAAACCACTTGTTTCCAACGTATGGCAAACGCTCTTCTCATTTGACTCTTTTTGAAGTTCAGTTCCTCCTTTTTCGTTCTTAACTAAATCATTTATTATCAATTTCTTTTTTGTCTGTTGTTATTTTTTTTCTTTAAAATAGAATTGTTGCAGGTGGATGCAGGTTTCATTGCTGACAACCGACAATCTTTCATTTGTGGAAATTTTCGAAGACGTATAAAAGTTTTTAAACTATAAAATTTATAGTTTTATGTATCTAGAGGCAGAATGTTTCGCTGATTTTGTATATTTAACTTTTTTCACGGTAGGCTCAATTACAACTTTAGATATTAATTGGATGATTCCTTTCAAACTCTCATTTTAAAAGCTAGTCTCCGAAATCGCAAATGACTTTTATATTAGGATTGTTTGAATCGCCGTCAAATTGTTTAAAATACTCTGTTTAGAGATTTTAAAGTTACGCATCTAGCCCTATCTTAAACACTGTTTAATAATATCTAAATTAAAATTTTATAAAAATCGATCCGCAAATCTTTGTTTCATACAATTTTTTTTTTCTTTTTACAAAGGAATTTTTTTTTTTTTTTTAAACACGAACTCCACGAACTTTGCAACCCACTTGACTAATATATTTAGATGTAGGTTGTTAAACGGCGTTTCTTTGAAAAACAATTTTAAGAATAGATTTCCCCTCTTGGCTGCAAAAGGGTTTGCAAAATTGTTTTGCATTTTTGCCTTCCTTTGGGACAAAATCTTTCGAGATTGGGTCATTTTATGTGATATAGCGGTACAGATTTCATGTTCATTTAAGCCTATTTATTATGTGCCCGGGCAACGTCGGTTGATCAGCTAGTATAAACAGAAAGTCACACTAAACACATATGTAAAATCGAGAAAGGTCGCAATAATATTTTTTCTTTTATTGAAAATATGATCTTTTAGATGCAGCCGAAATTTTCGTAGAATTTGGGGATATTAAAATGAAGTTTTTAGTTTCCTGTGTCGTATTCAAGTCGTTTGTACTTTTCACTAGTTTGAGGTGAATGCTTTGTTGCTTACGTTGAAAAACAGATTCAGTCCTTATTAAAACTCATCAAGCATATTTCATTTTTAAACATCGATAGAAAGAATAATAATTCCAATTTAAAAGAAAAATGTTCAAAGTGCAATTTTTAGTTTTCTTCTTTTGTTTCTTAATCTTTACTTTCATTTTACTTTCATTTATTTCTCCTCATTGACCACAAAACGCCTTAGAACTTCATACAAAGTCCTTACAGTCCTTACAGGGGAGAACAATTGGAACCACTGTTTTAGAAATGTAGAAAGAGTGCTATTTTCCAAAAGCATTATATTTCTTCTTGAATTCAAATTAACTGCAACCTCTGTAAATATACTTATATTCCTGCTTCTGTTCTTATAATGATTGAGAGCATATCTTTATAGTTAAATACCAGTAACTTTTAATGACCATTCACTTGCTAATCGGTCACTAGATCAGTGTTGCGTTCTAAAAATTTGCTATCAAGAGTAAATATTTCTCTACAGTATTTTAAAAAGATGGCAATTCATAATGCAATTTATTCTCTCTCTTTCAAGTATAAAATTAATGCATTTTATTGATTTTTTTCTAAATTTCACGTTATGAAAAATTCTTAGAAATCCATTTAAAACATTTATTCAGTATGCAAATCTTGTAGAGCGATAATCATATTAAAAAAATAGCAGAAATTATAACAGTTCATTAAATGCAACGTACGATAATATGATAAAATCTTTATATGCTTGCATTTAATAATATGTATTTCATGATAAATTTGCCTTTTTTAATAATAATTATGATTGTATTCATAAATGCTGCCAATAAAATTTATCATATCCTTATATGATTTATCTCAAATACCAAAATTCAAGATATAAATCAATTAAAGTTAAATATAATTTTTTAAGCGAAAATTTAGAATTCAAAATGTTAAGTTAAATTTTTTTTCGAAAGATGATACAAAAATACATACGTATTAACAGGGCCGTAACTACCGCCGGGGCAGCCGGGGCACTGCCCCGGGGCCCCCAAGCCTGAGGGGCCCCGAACTGATGGTTAAAAAAACTATCGATTTTAGTTTCTAGTCTACGTTCCTATAAAATGCCCGGCACATACATAAAAGTTAGTAATAAAAAAAATCAAAGTGTTAGAATAGATGTTTTTGCTTGTCTGTCAATACACTCCTTACGATTCGCATGCAAAAGGGGTTTTACAGCAGACAGCAATATGTCGAGTCGAATGTGTCATCATGTCGCGCCAGCATGTTTGCTGATCCCACCAAAGCTAGTATAAGGAAGAAAATATGGACTTCTAATCGACTGAATAATATAAAAAGCATCTAAAAAATTCTAGAAAATCTTTCTTCTTATCTATACTAATAAGTTAACAAAACGCTCTGTTTGTGTATGTCTGCGTATGTGTGTGAGAGAGTGTGACTGCGGTTAGCAAAATCTACCGCACATAGGAGTCTGAAATTTTAGGTGAAGATAGTCCAAGACAGGTCCTGATGCACCTGAGGCTCAGACTTTTAATATTTTAAGGGCCAGGGCCCTGGGCCCCTTACAATTTTTACGCGCCAAATTGTTAATAGCCTGACTCCTTTTTATCTAATCTTTTCCGTTTTGAGGTACCTTTCTCTTTTTAGATATTTTCGCCTTTTTACTCTTCAGTTATGACCTTGGACTCTTGGGGCCCCTTTTAGTCTTTGTGATAGTAAATTGTTAATAAATTGCTTCCATTAATTTCGATCTTCATTTTTGGGATACCTGTTACATTTAGATGTTTTCAAATTTTTACATTCCATATAAGACACTGGGGCCCCCTAGATAATCATAGGGCCGACCCAGGGCCCCTTGATCTTTTTGTGCGCTAAACATTTTTCACTCCCTAAATTTCTCACCTTCTTAGTGCAAATTTTTAAAGCTGAATCTTGGACTCTTATGTCAGGACCAACACCCTGATATTTTTATTCGGGCCCCGGGGCCCTTTTTTTAACGCTTACCCAAACAATTGGTGCATTTTTAAAAAATATTATTCTTGCAAATAATTCATACTCTATGCTTAATTTTGACTAATTAAAGGTCTAAAGGGTTATGTACTAAAACATTTCAACATGTTTTCATGTTAGGGCCCTGATTGTATTTGTCAGTTGATCCCTCTATCATAGCTTCCTTAAAAATGGTCGGATTCACTAGCTTTTTTTAACAACTTTTTAGATCCTCCAACTACGACATGAATAACAAAAAAAATTTTTTAGACTTCAGCTACCACTATTTATGAATATTAATCGCTTTCTTGGAGCCCTTGGTGCAGCTTCTTTAAAAATGATCCAAATTGCTTTCAATTTTATTCAACATAGTTTTAGCGTCTTCCCATTATTTTAATAACTACACAAATATTTTTATATCCAACTACATGCGAAATAATTTCCTGGCCCTTTGGGGCCCAGTACAGGCCCCCCTTGAAGTTTTTGTAATAATAAATTATCAATTAGCGTCTTCCCATTATTTTAATAACTACACAAATATTTTTATATCCAACTACATGCGAAATAATTTCCTGGCCCTTTGGGGCCCAGTACAGGCCCCCTTGAAGTTTTTGTAATAATAAATTATCAATAAATTGCTTCCTTTTAATCTGATCTTCATTTTTAGGATTCTTTATTCATTTAGGTATTTTAATGTTTTGACATTCTATACAAGACACTGTGTTCCCCTGTGGAATCATAGGGTCCAGCCCAGGGCCCCTCAACATTTTGTGAAAAAAACATATTTCACTTCCTATATTTCTGATCTTCTTAGTGCAAAATTTTAAAGTTGCCTGGGACTCTTCTTTCAGGACCAATCCAGAAAACCTGATGTTTTTATTCGGACCCTAGGGCCCCTTTTTAAACATTTGCCCAATCAATTGGCGCATTTAAAAAATTATATCATTCCAAAGAATTGTTCCTACTATATGCTTAATTTTGACTAATTAAAGATCTAAAGCGCAATGTACTAAAATATTTTAACATGGTTTCATATTAGGGCCCTCGTTTTAACTGTCAGTTGGTCTCTACAGGGCCCCATATTATAGCTCCCATAAAAATGGTCCAATTCACTAGCTTTTTTTTTTCTATCAATTTTTTATGTCCTCTCTCTACCTATTACATGAACGACAAAAGAATTTCTCAGACTTCAGCTACCATTAATTTTGTTTGTCAATTGCTTTCTTGAGGCCCTTGATGGAGCTTCTTTAAACATGAACCAAATTGCTTTCAATTTTATTTAACATAGTTATAGCGTCTTTCCATCATTTTAATAACTACAGAAAATATCTTTATACCCAACTACATGCAAAATAAATTCCCGGCCCCTTGGGGCCCGTTGAAGTTTTTGTAATAATAAATTGTTAATAAATTGTTTCCTTTTAATCCGATCTTCATTTTTAGGATTCTTTATTCATTTAGATATTTTAATGTTTTGACATTCCATATAAGACACTTTGGCCTCCTGTGGAATCATAGGGCTCAGTCTAGGGCCCCTGAACATTTTGTGAGGCAAACATAGTTCACTCTTTAAATTTATCCCCTTCTCAGTGCAAAATTTTTAAATTTGACTTGGACTTTTCTTTCAGGGACAAGATTCTTATATTTTCATCCGCGGCTAGGACCCTTTTTAGCACTTTCCAACAAAGTTGAAAAGTGCTTATGCATTCGGTTTGTCTGGCCGGATGGCCGTCTGTCCGCGCTCTAACTCCCGTAAATATACTCGGATTGCTATGAAATTTTTATACGTTATTGAAGTTTACCCTAGCACGAACCCTATTGAAAATAAAGTATCTACCATTATTAGTTTATCTACAGAGAGAATCAAAAGTTTCCCATTACATTACGGCCTCTGGGGAAAAATCGTTAATATACTCGGATTGCCATGAAATTTTAGGACGTTATTGACGTTTACACTAGCACAAGTCCTATTGAAAATGAAGTATCTACCATGATTAGTTTATCTACAGAGAGAATCAAAAGTTTCCCATTACATTACGGCCTATGGGGAAAAATCGTTAATATACTCGGATTGCCATGAAATTTTAGGACGTTATTTTTACCCTAGCACGAACCCTATTGAAAATGAAGTTTCTATTATGATTAGTTTATCTACAGGGCGAATCAAAAGTTTTCCATTACATTACGGCCTATGGGGAAAAATCGTTTCAAAGAAATTTTAAAGATGTTATACCCTGTCAAACATATTCAAATGTGCATTCTATAAAATATAAGGTGAAAATGTAGCTATTATTCATTTACATTGCCATACAAAAGAATTCCATTAGATAATGGTAAAAAGGGGAATTGTGTGTGACATATTTTAAATATATTAAACTTTTTTATGTATAATAAAATTGATATATGTCACTGAAGCTTAATATAAATTATACGCTACTGTCTTGCATAATATGAAGTACATAGCATTTACAGGGCCATACAAAAGATTTCAAATAGTATATTCTTTCCGAAGTACCGTATATGTGTCGAATGATGACTGATGGAGGGATGAAATGCATGTTAATTATGATATTCGCGTTTGTATTTCGCTAAATATATGCACATTATATGGTGTTTATAAATGTTATAGTTGATATACAGGGCTACCCAAAAGAGCTCACCAACGTTACTGAATATGGGTGTAAATTATTTAAACGTGGTTCTTAAATAAGCTATGCATTTTTACGCTGAGCTGCATTCAATTTACTGAGAAATATTTGCATAATATAGATAAAGGGATATACAGTGCCACGCAAAGAATTCGGTACATGGACGCCTATGAATGATGATTTATGAGAATGTGATTTCAGTTGTTTTAAAAGTGTTTTAGTTTACAATAAATTTTAGCCTAATGTTGGCGTGTAATAAAGTTACAATGTAAACTACAGGGCTGAACAAAAGTATTCAAGTATGTTTCCATCTAATAGTATGAATTGCTGAAAATGAAATTTCAAACTACTGGGTATTTTCTTGCTAAGCTAAATTTTTCCATTATATGAACTGACATATGAAATACAGGGCTGTTCTAATGTACTGGAATACATATTTGGGTATATTTGGCTATACACTATTATTTCCCTAAATAACAAAGTTTTGTTAAAGATTTCATTAAGTGTTGGAAAGTGCTTCATAATCTATGCTTAACGCATGATTTTTCTTACTTGTTTTAAACATTTTCCGAATCAATTTGTGCATTTCGATAAAATATTATTAAAATGAATAATTCATACCCTATGATTAATTTTGACTAATTGTAGATCTAAAGAGCTAAGTACTAAGTTATTTTAACATGTTTTCCTGTTAGGGCCTTCTTTTTAACTGTCAGTTGTCTTTTTTGAGCCCTTATTATAAATCCCTTTTAAAATGGTCCAATTAACTCCTTTTTTTAAACAACTTCTTAAATCCATCAGCTACTAAGAAACCTCCATAGTCTAGCTGCTACCAATTTTGAATATTAATCGCGTTCTTGGGGCTGTTGGTGCAATTTCTTTAAAAATGATCCGAATTACTTGCAATTTTCTTTCACATTGCTTTAGCGTCCTCCCATTACTTTAATAACTACAAAAAATATTTTATACCCAACTACATGCGAAATAAGTTCCTGGCCCCTTGAAGATTTTGTACCATAAATTGCTATTAAACTGCCCTCTCTTAATCCAATCTTCATTTTTGGAACTATTTTTTCACTTAGTTATTCCCATGTTCTTACATTCCATTTAAAAGCCTGAGACTCCCTATGGTATAGGCTCAGGCACCTTGAAGTTTTTGTTCTCCATGCATATTTCACCCACTTATTATCAAATCTTCTCAATGCATAAATTTAAAGTTGAATTTTGGACTGTTATTTCAGGACCTATACCCTGATGTTTTTATTGAGGTCCAAAGGTCTTTTTTAAAGCATTTACTCATTTTTTATGCACTTCTTTAAAATATTATTTAACGAATAATTCATATCCTATGCTTAATTTTGACTAATTGTAGATCTAAAGTGTTAATTGTTTGCTTAAGGTTATCATAACGTGTCCCGTGCAATGCCGGATGGGTCAACTAGTCTATTAATAAATACATAAAATCGAAAAAAAAAATTATCACAATCCATCTTTCAAAAGGTTTTTAAACAGAAACGCATGATTAAGTTACATATACTCAAAAATGAACCTAAATAAAATGCTATTTAAAGTACTCAACCAATCAGAAGTCCATATTTTCTTCCGTATGCTAACTTCAGTGGGATCGGCAAAAATGGCGTCGCCGCCAAGTGCCTGCCGAGTAGTTGTCCAATTCTACATTTTTTAGTTATTTTTGGGCTTATCATACTATGTACATTTAAACAACGGTGTGCGAGAAAAGAAACTATACCCGGGGCAAAGTTTTAATTTGCCCTCCCTGGGGGGCCCCCACCGAAGGTTTTGCCCCGGGGCCCCCAAGTTTATAGTTACGGCCCTGCGTATTAATTTACCTTTCTGAATAATTTTGTTCTTTTCGAGAAAATAATTAAAATGCATGAAATTTATAGAAGGTTCTACGAAATAAATGTATTTTATTTAAAGAAGAATGAATAAAATTAAATGATTAATTCTCATAAGTACTTAAAAAACATTTTCTAAATTCGATTTTACGATTCGAAGAATTTTTTATTACGTGAATTTTTGTTATAAAACAAAAAAATTAACATTGTAGAAGCAAGTAATCAAAAAAGTACTTGAAATATTCGAATGTGCATAAATTGATTTAAAACTTGAAAATTTTTCTTCAAGGATAATAATTATAAAATAAATTCATTATTCTATTTCAAATGGATTGTGATTTCTAAACGTAGTTTAGAAATTTCTTTTTCTGAGGTTTTAAAAGATTTCAAGTTTAAAATGTTGGTAACTTTTATCATCGTTCTATCTTATTAATATTTATGATAATGATCTTATTGATTTTTTTTTTATTTCTTTACAGAAAATTTTAAGAAATTAAGAAAATTTCAGCAATAATACTTTTTTAATATGTGCTTACGATTACGAATTGGAAACAGTAATCTGCGTTACGTTTAGCATAATAATTTGAATTATTGCCAAATTCTAAAGACAAAAATTTATCATTTCTTAAGAAATGTAAATAAATCTTAAAGCACAAATTAAAAATATATTGCATTTTTTCATATATTCTTCACTGTTAAGAAACTGAACTTCAGCATTCCATGCTATTCGAAAAATAATGTTATTAGAAAATGTACTATTAGAAAATATTAAATATTTAGTATTTTTTAATACAGAACACCGAAATCCTCAGGAAGGATAACAAAGGAATATTTAATAATTCGACAATAGGCGAAATGCTTTAATATATTTTTTAATAACCTAGGCCTTATACATTAAAAAATATCTATACACTTCTATAAACAAACAACAATAATAAAAAAAAGCAAGTTGGATGTGCCAATCCCAAAACTTTTTCAATCTCATACATACATTTTAATATTTAAAAAAAAAATAGTTACTCATGTTAATGCTTTAATAATTTTAATTCAATACCATACCATCTATGATTTTCATTTTAAATTTCTGCTTCAGTCAATTAATCGGAATAAAAACGAATTTCCGTCTCTGCACGAACCGATGGACAATAGAATGATTAGCAGATTTTTTTTCAGATTAAGGGAAGACCAATTTGCTATACCAGAAAATAAACATTCACAAAAATTTTAGTTCAGTTGTAGGCATAAATTCATACACTTTTAGGTGTTGCAATATTGAAAGTGGCACAAAAATCATTATTGCAGTGCTCCCTACCGGAGGATTTTTTTCAAATTCAGGAAGAGCCAACTAGCCATAGCCATACACTTACACAAAAAAAATTTGTTCAATTCAATGCATAATTTCATACACTTTTGGTCGGTACAATATTGAAAATGGCACAAAAATCGCGATTACAGCGCCCCCTTATGGTGGATTTTTTTCAAATTCAAGGAGGACCAATTAGCTATAGCTATACATTTACTCAAAAAATTTCGTTTAATTCGATGCATCACTTCATACACTTTTGGTCGATACAATATTGAAAATGGCACAAAAATTGCGATTGCCCCCTTTTGGCGGAATATTTTAAAATTGAAGGAGGACCTGCTTGCCACAGCCAAAAACATTCAGAAAAAATTGATTCAATTCTATGCATACCTTCATACACTTTTTGATGGTGTAATGGACAGATACACAGACATAGAGACACACGGCCAGACATTTTGTAAAAACATGTTTTTTGGAATCTTTGACCTCTAAAACGTGCAAATCCGTCGAGAACCGAAAGTCGAAAAAAACTTCGATCACAATACTTTCTTCTATTGAAGATAGAAGAAAGTAAAAATGGAGGATATGGATATAAATAAGTTTACATAAAAAAAATTTTTTACTATCTTTCCTTATTAAGAATGCGAAAAACATTTTTCTCTGCTGTCAAAATTTGACGTCTACTTTCGAATTTGTGCAGAATTCGTTTCAAGAAAATAATATTTAAATCTTTTATTAATCTAGAAGCAAAAAGGTTATTTGTCCAATATTGATAGATATTGTGTATTATCTTGCTTAATATTGGATTTTATGCTAATTAATGGCACGAAATTTTGCTTTACTATTGAAATTGTTAAATCTTGGCAACAATAACAAGCAGTATTTACATAACATGAAGCTCGTAAAAAGTAATATTTGTGTAATACTTGCATTTCATTGCAAATATATTTTCCATAAAGATAAATTTATTTCAATACAGACATTTAATTGTACACATATTTTACATAAAGATCATTTAACTGCAAAATTGGAATTTCTCCATAAAGATAATTTTGCTGCAATATTGATATTTTATTAGAAAAAAAATTCACATAAAGATAATTTTACGAAATAGTGACAATTTGTTGTAAATATCCTTAACATAAAGCCAATATTTAATCCATTTTGGTATTACATTTGAAATAATTATTGAATGCATTTTCCGTGTAATATTATGTCGATATTGTGTTGATGTTAAGGTATGATGTGAAAGCGTAAAGTTATTCAATTACAGATACCTAAATATTACACAAAATAGAATGTGAAGTAAATAAAATTCCTTATACTAAGTTTTTCTTGAATGGAAAAGTTATGCTCTTGATCAGATTTTTGTCTTCAATTTACTGATCCAAAAAAAGGTATTTTCTTTTTTTGGTGGAGATTATTACATATTCCATTCTGAATTTCAAAATGTAAAATATATTTGTCATTGAGGGGCACATGGAGCATCTCGACAAGTAAATTAAAGCAGTTTTTACAAAATACATAATATCATGTATTTTACTTAAAATTAGAGATATAAATGAAACTTTTCTTACAGTAAATATACACATTGTAACCGATATATATAGCAGAATAAATTAATTTCATGCACAAATTAGTTTTCAAAAACTAATTAAAATTTTACGGATTTATTTTTATTTTTATTATTTATTTTTTAACAATGTACTTTTGTACACTTTTTAAAAGCTGTTGGATATATTACGCTAAAATTTGCTGTAGTAACAAAAAATATTATTTGAGAATAAGAAGAAGCAATCTTCATTTTAGCTTAAAAGAAATAAAATTAAAAATAATTTATTAAAAAACTTTAAAAATCATAAAAATTTTAACAACACATTTTTCATTATTTTAAAGAATTTTTCAGACCTATAATGTTAAAAATTTTTAAAGAAACAAGTTAGTTACACAATTTTGGAATGTTTCAACTGTTTACCTAAAGTAGAATTTTAGAAACGTGTTCTAAAACATTAAAAAAATGCATTTCGGAAAAAAGAAAAAAAAACATACCAACAGTGCTTAAAATATATTAGTGTAGTTATAATATAATAGTTATGCTTTAATTTAGGAATCTCTTATCAACATGCAGACATGCAAAAATACAAAAAAGTCAAAGGACCATCGCGAAATTTAACGTGAAGATGTAAATAACGAGGAATTCACATTCAAGGATACAATTTTTTTCTTCGAAGATGCATCGCATCACGGTCACAAGAAAAAAGTGCACAAATGACATACGATGTCGACCAATAAAGAGTTAAAAACGAAAAAAATAATAATGTGCTCTGGGGTAATAACGCTAAGTGCTAATATAACACATAATCATGAAATAGTCCGGGAAATTGCATCTATGGGTTCTGCGCAGAAGGTCTCGGAGTCATTTGAATAAGAAACAATTACTAAACATTAATTTGTCCCATTTTTAGACCTTAATGCTGCAAGAAGCACGTAAAAGTCACGCCAGATCTACCATAAATTTATTAGAAAATACTTTATTTATTATATAGATTAGTAATGTATTGCATGTTGTTTCAAAATATTATAGGAGATTTTGGCTGTGTTCGTGAGATAGTTTGTAGTTTAAATTATATTGCACAATAAGTATACTTTGTTAATAATGCCATCCACTGGCGTTATTACTCTGTTGATTCTTTTTAGTGGCGGAACTATATCCGAAGAAGGTTTATTTTTTATTTTGTACATGAGAGAACATTATTATCACTATTAGAAATAAAAAAGGGTAAAGAGAAATTTGTATATCCTAAGTGCTGATTATTTTTTCATGTCAGAAGAATAAAATATGAAATGATTATTACTGTATTTTGAAATCGCAATTAATGCTACACTGTTAAAAATAAAACTGTGAATCTACTGGCAGCAAAGTAACCGAACTTTTACCGTTCCGTTAGTATTTTTTCCGTTGTGGGAAATGCAAGAAAGGAAAACTCCGTTTGAAGAAGCAGTAACTTTCTGTTACAAAGTTTGATATTTAATGATAATAATTAAATATAATTTTTAAAATTAATGAATCGATTAATCGTCAAAGAGTTCGAAATACCGGGTGATTTTAAGCTGCTATATTACTTTACTTAATTATTATTATTATTTTGTATAATTTACTTCACGTCGTCCAGAGGATTGAATTCGGGACCTTTTGATAGCGGAACAGATCCTTACTGACTGAGCCAAAGCTGCTGTACAAAGTATGTCTTTTATGAGTTAGTGGGAAAATCTGTTGTTCTTTTTAAAGATTTCCTTTCAAATATATTCCTTAGAATATTTGTAAACGGTTTATTTTATTTTATTTTAGACTGATGCATAATTATTATTATTTAAAATCAATTTTAATTTTTTAAATAGTTTAGATTTTAAAAAAATCATTGTTTAAAATAACTGTTTTTTTCTCTTTTTTTCCCTTTCTTTCTTTTTTTTTTCTTTTTGAATGAATTAATGCAAAACACTTTTTATTCATTTTTTACAAAAATAATGTTGTTGTGTCGATATATTTGAAGAAAGCAGTAGACTGTATAATCACTTTTCACATTATTTAATAACACATTTCACAAAATAAAATCCGCTGAAGGAACACAATGCACACATCATCGAGAATTCACAAACTCAACTAAAAAATAAACATAAGAGAACAATAATATCCCTGCGCAGAGGGAAAAACACATATTATCCCTACGCAGAGGGAAAAGCACTGGGATAAAAAGCAGACGATTTTTTAATTAAACATACTCCCGGCCTTGAAAGCCGAAAGGGTTTCAAAAATTTACTCAAAAGGTAATTTGCACAATTTAGTTATTGGCCTTTTTTTAATTTACACAATATAGGTCCTGCATAGTCAATTCCTGTAATAAGGAACGGACGGGTAGGTTGCACTCTAGTTGTAGGTAAATCAGCCATGATTTGTTTAGCTGTAGAAGCAGAAGCACGAGCACAGATTACACAATTCCTTACGAACTTTCTTACAGCACTTCGTCCACTTAAAATCCAAAATTTCTGTCTGACAACACACAATAATAGCTGAGGGGCAGCATGAAAATGAGATAAGTGAAAATATCTGATAATCAACACTGTCACTGGATGATTTTTTGGTAACAATATTGGATGGATTTGTTCTTGTGTGAGATTTGAATGACGAAGACGTCCTCCAACTCTGAGTATTCCTTCTTTATCAAGGAATGGAGAAAGATTAATCAGTTTGCTATTGCGAGGTAAACACTTACCAGAAGTCATACATTTAATGTCATCAGGAAATGATGACTCTTGCACTTGTTTAATTATCACCTTTAAGGCACTCTGAATTTCTGTATGTGTAAGAAAGCCGAAGTTTCTTTTTGAAACAGGTAAACGAGAATTCGTAAGAAATCTCAAACACCAAGCAATAACACGTTTTAGCTTAGTAAATGATGATATATTTGAGAGAATAGGCATTTCCACACTTAACTGGGCTGTAGCACAAAAAAAAATTTTCCTTTGTTCTAATAAAGCTTCGTCACAGAAAACACTCCCTAATTGTGATTTTGGAGAAGTGAAAGATGGATCACTGAGCCAACTGGGGCCATTCCACCACAGATCATGCAATGATAATTCTGAGGGCGATAGACCTCTTGATGCACAATCTGCTGGATTCTCCTTTCCCTTTATATGATGCCAGCACTCAGACGGAACAAGTTGCTGTATTTCAGAAACACGATTTGCAACAAAAGTTTGCCATCTTCTTGATTCGGTTGATAGCCAAGAAAGAACTATTGTTGAATCCGTCCAACAATTAATTTTAGAGATGTCCAAACACAATGAATCTAGAACAGTTTTTACCAAACGGGCTGACAGCAGGGCGGCACTCAATTCTAATTTAGGTAAAGTTATTGATTTTAAAGGTGAAACTCTTGTTTTTGCTGCTAATATTCTAACTGATACAGCCGAATCATTTGATAAGGACCTTAAGGAAACAACTGCACCATATGCCACTAAGGAAGCGTCACTAAATAAATGAATTTCAAATGTGTTAGCTGAAGGAATAATTGCTAAACGAGGCACAGTAATTGATGTTAAACATGCGAGTTCTTCCAGAATTTTTATCCACTTATTTTTAATCAGAAGTGGAACAGGATCGTCCCATGCCAGATTACTTCTCCATAATTCCTGAAGTAGAATTTTTGCAGAAATTATAAAGGGGGAGATCCAACCAAGTGGATCAAAAAATTTTGCTATATCTGACAATATGGATCTCTTTGTGACTTCTTTTAATGTTGGTTCTATGGTGACACTAATTTTAAAGACATCGAGATTTGAGTCCCATTTTAATCCTAACACCTTTATTGAGTTATCGTTTTCAATTGATAAATCTGATTTAGACTGAATTAAATTTTCAGGAATGTTTTTTAGTACACTAATGTCATTCGAGGCCCACTTGCGTAACTCAAATCCGCCTCTTTTCATTAATTCTTGTAACTCTGATATTAATTTTATAGCTTCTTCGGGAGATGATGCACCTGTAAGTAAGTCGTCTACGTAAAAATCACGTAATACAACATTTGACGCTAGTGGAAAATTTAATTTTTCATCCAACGCTAATTTCTGTAGAACTTTAGTAGCTAAATAGGGGCTAGACGTTAGTCCGTATGTAACTGTAGTAAGACGATAATCACTTATATCGTCGGAAAGTTTATCCTTCCAGAGAATTCTTTGAAAATTTTGATCTTCAGGAAATATTTTTATTTGACGAAACATTTTTGCAATGTCAGCATTAATAGCTATAGCGTGTGTGCGGAATCTTAACAAAATAAAAAATAACTCTTGTTGAACCCTAGGACCTACAATTAAATTTTCATTAAGAGAAACATTATTTGTAGTTTTCGCGCTACCATCAAACACAACTCTAAGACGGGTTGTTGTACTAGATTCCTTGATTACTGGATGATGTGGCAGATAATAGATTTCATTAACGGGTTTTTGAATTTCATTCTTTGGTATTTTCTCCATGTGTCCCATTTCAAGATATTCATTCATAAATATACAATAATTTTCATACAAATCGGGCTCTTTATTAAATCGTTTTTCTAAATTTAGAAATCTTTTCATAGCTAACGATTTTGATTCCCCTAATTCTTTACATTGCTTTTTAAATGGCAAACGCACAATATATCTTCCATTAGTATCGCGTGAATGAGTTGTATCAAAAATTTCCTCACAATATTTTTCTTCATTTGTGTATATTTCTTTTGAGGGG
The DNA here is from genome assembly GCA_964019185.1 of Maratus speculifer. Lineage (NCBI taxonomy): Eukaryota > Metazoa > Arthropoda > Arachnida > Araneae > Salticidae > Maratus > Maratus speculifer. The sequence continues at coordinate 223,945,781 of OZ025291.1, forward strand.
ATGTTTTCTAACTCCCAGAACCTTTTTACATAATCTGTTTCAACATTTGCAAAATTAACTATAATATTTGGTTTATTTTCTGAAAATGTATCACTATCTCCTGTTATTAACCACCCATAATCTGAATTTACTGCAAAAGGAAGTCATGGTTTTCCAAATATTTTTTCTCCTCTAATTATAGATAATGATAATGACACGCCAAATAATAAGTCTATTGGTCCCGGTTCATTCCACTTTGGGTCAGCTAGTGTTATGTTCTTTAAATGACTGAATGCATTAATATCATATGATACAACTGGTTGATTACTCGTTATCTTTTTCAAAATATAAAAGGTACCTAATCGTGTGTTTTGTTTATCAAAATGTGGAGAAAATTCCAATCTTACAACGCCACGTGTCTCTTCGGAGTATCCCATTCCCAAGCATTTAATCTGTAAATTAGCAGAATTTCTTTTTATACCTAATAATTGTATTGCACGCTCACTTATAAAATTGTTAGTACTTCCGACATCTATTATACATCTCAATAATTTATTGCCTCCATAATTATCTTTCACATTAATTAGCGCAGTTGCAAGTATGCCAAATGATTTTGAATTTATTTCCCCAAGACATGAATTTATGGACATATTTACATTATTAGATGGTTCAGGAGCAGTCTCACTAGTATGATATGAGGACTGAGGCGTTACTTGGTTTTTTATATCTGGATAGTTAGTTTCTCGTCTTTCATAGTGTAATAAGCTATTATGACTCTTCAAATTACATTTTGAACAAACTCTTTTTGACTGACAATTGGTTAATTTATGGTCAGCAGATAAACATGCAAAACAAAGATTTTTATTTTTTACAAATTGCACTCTTTCACGAACAGATAATTTTAGAAACTCACTACATTTAGGTATTTTATGACTTGGTGAAGAACAATATTTACACTCACTATTGTAAACAGAAACATTCATCACAGTTAATTTAGGATAACTGTTTTTCTTATAAACACTATTTCCTTTAGCAGATTGTAATGAACGAGCATAATCTTTCAGAAAATTTATTAATTGATCTAACGTTGGAAGTTCGTCATTTTTTAACTGCCGTTCCCACCACAGTTTAATATTAGAGTCAAGTTTTTGCAAAAGTAAATAAATCAACAAAGTTTCTGAAAAGCCACTTACCTTCTGATCCAAGATTTCGAAAGATCGAACACATTCATTCGTCATATCCACTAAATTAAGTATTGCTGCCGGTGAATCGCCTTGCACGAATGGAAAAATTAATAATCTTCTAATGTGAGAATATATTAATTCTCTTTTATTTGAAAACCGTTCCGTTAATAATTGCCATGCTACATTGTATTTTGAATCTTCAATAGGTATTGATTTTATAATTTTTAACGCGTCTCCATGACACGATAATTTTAAATATTGCAGTTTCTGAGCAGGCGATAAATTAGCATTTTCGTGTATACTTGCTGTAAACAAATCTTTGAAGCTTAACCATTCATGAATATTTCCACTGAAAGATGGTAAAGAAAGTTTAGGCAATTTCATTTCACTCACCTCCTTTTTTGGATTGTCCGTATTTATTTTTCTAGCATTAATTGCTTGTTCAATTTTTACAGTTAATTCATCTAAGTTGTCTTGTTGTTCATCCTTCTCTTCTATAAATAAATCAATGTCTTTCTCTTCACATGCATAAAAAATCGATTTAAATAAATTCTTTAACTCTTCGTCTAATTTTTCAATTTCTTTTTTAAATAACTGAATTTGTTCTAAATCACACACACTCAAATCAGTTTTGAAGAATTTATCTTTCACTCTTGTAATTGATGATTTTAAAACTTTTTTATCAGTCAATATTTTCTTATCCATTTTTTTCTTGCGTTATTCTATTTGGCACAATTCCAATTAGCTCATTTTACTTTCGAATGAATTTTACGCACGCATTATTCTATTAACTTTTTAACTTGAATTTCGCAATACTCCGAACTCGATTGCGACCAAAATGTTGTGTCGATATATTTGAAGAAAGCAGTAGACTGTATAATCACTTTTCACATTATTTAATAACACATTTCACAAAATAAAATCCACTGAAGGAACACAATGCACACATCATCGAGAATTCACAAACTCAACTAAAAAATAAACATAAGAGAACAATAATATCCCTGCGCAGAGGGAAAAACACATATTATCCCTACGCAGAGGGAAAAGCACTGGGATAAAAAGCAGACGATTTTTTAATTAAACAAATGTTATAGACAATTTTTTGAAATTGTCGTACACTATTTATTTATTTATTTTTTTATTATTATTATTATTTTTTTTTTTTTGGCTAATTAATTAAAAGATTTTTTTATTAGAAATAAGAGAAAAATAAACAAAAAAATGCAATTTAAAAAGGATTTTTTATGTTTTCATTAGTTCATGGTGCCAGTGGGATCCAAACCCACAATCTGCGATCGCATGCGATTAGCGGTGTGGTGCCTTGACCACTCGGCCATAGAACCCCATACACAATAGAATGTCTCCGGGTTTTTTTTTCTATTTCCATCCGTTTCCTATTTTCAGGAAATATGGTGGAATTTTCTGATTTTTAACGGAAAATGCCCTTTTGTTCTGAAAAGGGACTTTTTCTGTGAAATTCAGGAAAAAATATTCGTGAATTTCAGAATTTTTTTAACAGTGTACATAAGAAAAATCTGCCAGCTTCTAAAGCTTTAGAGTTTTTATCTTTAGAACTGGACAACTTACATGCCATTATTCCATTTTATTTTATAGTTTGTTTGATTGGCTTTATTACCCTCATAGGTGGATTATAAAACCTAACAGTATTGGTCAAGAAATCACGCCATTATATTTTATGAATACATATCTGCTAAAATGTTCTTTCTTGTATACATATTCACAAAATTGCAATATCAAATCCTATATTTTTTTGAAAAACAAATTCGTAAACTAAACTGTGAAAATTCGTAAAACATTAACGTGGCGTTAATGTTAACTATATTTTATGATAATGTAAAATGTAAATAGTTATTTTAAGTTATTAATGCTCTTTAAAATAAAAAAAAAGATTTATATTATTATTATTTAAAGAGTATTTCAATCAAAAAGTAAATTGTTTAATAGTCAAAATAACTCAAACAAAGAATATTTCTCATTACCATCAGCTAGGAAAGCATTCTTCATTGTCCATGCAGTTTCTAAATCTTTTATGTGTGGATTTTGTAGCAACTGATTGTTAAAATACCAAGTACGATTGGGTTTTGGATATCCTGTGACTTGGTAGTATATGCACCAGTAAAAATTTTTTGTAACTCTCATGTCTACTATCTTCGGAGCAGCTGAAACAGGAAGGATATAAATATGTAAATTAAAAACTCACTATAATAATTTAAAACATTTTTGGATTTTAATTCATCATATTAAACATTTATTTTATTAAATGAATGTATTGCATTATCTTATTATATTATCCTATTTCATTATGCCTTTGTAAAATACATTTATATCTACATATAATACTTTGTAAAATACATTTATATCATATAATATTTAGGAAGAATTCAATACTATCAAATAAAGCTTATTTGGAGGCATTTCCATGTATGTAAAATTCATTGTATTTTGAATTTTGATTATATTTATAACACATATGATATAAAATATGGGTTAATGCGATTATAGGATAAACCACTAAATGGTAGAAACAAACTTTGAATTACAAAAAGTGTGATCATCAAGCTCGGCATTAAGATTTAGCGTTTATCTTGCAAAGAGGTTTAGCAAAGAATTTATCACGTTCGCTGCCGCTTAAGTGAAGATGTGAGGATAGTTAACGCCGTACTGTAGAAATGGGTTTTTCCCAGAAGCCGATTTACTTTTTATAACAAAGAATCAGTGAAAGTTTTCCCCGCGCCAGCGCGTGACTGGCTATTGAGGCATCACCCCACATTACGCGCTGGCGCGTGAGTGGCCCCTTAAAGTTGGCGCCATATCACGCGCTGCCTCGTAATCGGCAACGAATGTGTTAATGCAAACTTCATTTTGTCTATGCATTCCCTGTATGAGGACCTCAAATGCCAAAGTAATAAAGATATAAGTGACAAAAAATGTTTTTCGAGTAAATTGAGTTCAAAGATAATTCACGTTAAATTTGAACGTCAATTATATTTGAATATAAATAGGAAACTGTCATTTATTTAATTGTGGTCTTTCAACTCTTGTTTCAAAAATTGTGAAAAAAGTAGATTATACAGTAGTTGTACAATTTTCTTTAACTTTATAATTAATGAATATTGATTATTATTCAGCAAAAGGGGCTTATCTCTAGAGCGCAGCACATAATTAGAAAACCACCTATATTTTATTACGTGGAAAGAAACTAGTCGTTGGGGGCCACCGCAATACTTACCCATCATATATATGCATATATAATATATGAAAATAAAACATTTGTAAACTATTTATAAAATGCTATTTATAAATTCCAAAACAAAATTTAAACGTGTATTTAACTATTCTAATTATGCATAGTAATGCTCTATTAATGAGTTGCTGATGAATCTATTTCGACAAATTATACAACACGCCAAACTGCTCAAGTAGTACTGAATTGCAAAAAGAAAAAAAAAAAAAAAAAAAAAAAAAAAAAAATCCTTATAACTCCAAAAATAATAATCTTATTAACTAACAGTTTATTACGTCGGATTAAGCGTCTCATTTCCAATTAAAATATATCTTTGAATTGAAATTTGAATGAAATATAAGGTCATGAAAAACCGAAGAATGTGAAAAAACAGGATTACAAATATCTGGGCAACTAATAATTCGATTGACTTCGTTCTTTATGAAAAATTTGTGTTATTTTATTGCCTTTTCCGATCACTCCTTAAAATAAAAAATTTCGAAAATTTTGATATACCTTTCATCAGAACGAATTTTACGAGAGTTCGAAAAAAATAGTTCCGGGTAATCGAAGTTACTGATATTAAATAGGCTTCGTCCCATTCTTACGTATTTAGCATATACAAAATTTCAAGTCTCTGTCTCAATTTGTTCGGGAGCTAGAGTGTTTACAGGCACACAGACAGACAGATGACAAAACTTTTTTAACCGACTTCAAAGAGGAGGTTATGATTTCGACCTGTATGTATTTGTTGTTCACGCATAACTTTTGCAAATATGAAACGATTTTGATAATTCTTTTTTTGTTTGAAACCGTATGAGGCCCATGTGGTCCCATTCGAATGTCATAAAAATCTGATAATTAAAACTTTTTAAAAATAAAAACTTTAAATTTCAAATTCGTTTTGAAGCAATAGACCAATTAGAAGTGTTCCTTTTGCATGCTTTTATGTTACACTTACATAGACATACGATCTTTCACTGTTAAAAGTTTGAAGTTTTTGCTGCATCGTCACTCCACCGCTTTTATGGAATATCTCTATTTTGACCAATGAGAATTCACCATAATACAATGAAGTAATCATTTTCCATAAAAGCGATGGATAGACGATAAAGTAAAAGTATCAAATTTTTAACAGTGTTCAGAGGGCAAAATCCTAATTGGACGAGGGCCAGGATTCACATAAATTTTGCGCTGTTTGCGAAACGAGATTTATTAACAAGAAAATGTATTTAAAACATTGAAAAATTTGCTAAAATTCAGGCTTCTGATTCGTTAATCTGGTTTTGCTAACAGCGCAAATTCTACCTGGATTCCGGACAAGTTCTCTTATGCAAGAAACCGGAAATATAGCATCTAGGGGACATAGAGTGGAAATTGGCTATCTCAGGGCGTGTTCAGAGCAACTTGCAAAAGTAACCAATGTTACCGACCGATTGTAGGGCAGTACGAAAGCAAATTGTGGCATCAATGAAAACTATTCTGTTGAATTGTAGCTGACGTCGCACTTTGCTTTGATTTTCATTTCGTACTTGTCTACAATCGGTAAGTAACCGGTAAGTTGTGCTGAACACGCCCTCTGTAACACTTAAAAAAAAGCGCTAAAATGTTCTATTCTTTAAATGTGCAACAATGCAAATGAAATTTAAAGATAGAAGCGACATCTGAAGGACATTTTCTAAAAATGCAAGAATTATTGCTAGTCTAGATAATGTATCGCGAAAATGCCGCAGATGTCGCTGTGATCGACACTTTGGAATTCAGTAGCATCGTTGCATATTTTGGATGCAAATTTTTAGCACTGCTTGCATTGTAAAAAATTGAACCCTTTTGCTGCATCGTCACTCTATCGCTTTTATAGGAAACGATTACTTCGCTGTATTATGGAGCATTCTCATTGGTCAAAACAATGAAATTCTATAAAAGCGATGGAGTAACGATGCAGCAAAAGGGTCAAATTTTTTACAGTGTCGATAGCAGATTTTCACTCCATGTATTCCAGACTCTCTCCTTCGAACAATGAAAGTTCTCAAAAATGAAGGCTTATAATTGGTCAATCTTCTTTTGCTTAACAGCTAATAATCCTTCTGGATCCTAACCACTGTTGCAGAGATGATAGTTTTTTTTTCAAAGTACGAAATCTTAGCTGCAACAATTCTCGTATCCACCAAAGTGAAAGATCCACATCGATCCAGACATGAGAATTCGATATCGAAAAGCTGAAAATTCATCTCTAAAGAGCCTTACACGTTAAAGCAAGAGTGTCTGTGTATCAGGGTGCTTGTTATGCCGGATTCACAAAGTGATTAAAGTACATTGCTATGTGCTAGATTTACATTTGGACAAATATAAATGACGAAAAATTTTGATAAGCTTACCATTAAAGTTAAGCTAGTTAACTTCTTTCACCCATAAAACAAACTCGTTCAGGCGACTACCGCCAAGTTCTGGAATAAAAATTCTTAAATTTTCTGTACTTTGGAAAACCGCGTTTATCAAAGAACATTCTTAACTTCAAATATTACTACTTTCATATAGACGCATGTTGAATCATGGTGTAATTTTGATAATATCTTCCTTTTTAGTTTTTATGACTGAAAAGGGTATTTTAATACATACGAACATTTAGAATTACTTTGCTATGCATTGAATCATAGAAGCAACTTGACGCGCTCTGATTGTGTACGCGTACTTTAAACTGTAAAAAATCTGACACTTTTTCTGCATCGTCACTACCCCGCTTTTATAGAATATCTCACTTTTGATCCATGAGAATGCTCCATAATAGGCTGAAGTAATCGTTTCCTATATTAGTGGTGGAGGGACGATGCAGCAAAAACGTCAAATTTTTAACAGTGTACCCTGTTTAAAATATCTTGAAAAATTACCTCTGTTTTTAAAGACTATCTATTTTATGACCAATGAAAACGCTAAATGGACGTTTTTAGATCGCTCTCATTAGTCAGAAAATAGATAGTCTTTAAAAACAAAGGTAATTTTTCACAATAATTTTAACGTGTACTGATGGATTGTCAGCTTTTCAATGCCCATTTACGAAGTCTGTAGATTTCAACGTGGACCTTAAGGCACTACACTAGTCTCAGAAAAAGACCCAGATGTTAGTGTAAAGACTATGGGTGTGTTCTTTTCAAATATCTCGCTCGCATCTTAATATATTTACATGACTTTTTTTGCATAGGATAGCCGAGGATGATCTACAACCGGCCTAGTTTTTACTTCTTCGATTTTGCTTATGTATGTTTTATATAATGATAGTTTAAATTTCAGTGAAATTTAACATAATTTAAAAAAAAAATCTGAAACCAAAATTGAAAAAGTAAAAACTAGGTCGATTGTGTAATATCCTCAGCTATCCTATGCAAAAAAAGTTCACGTAAAAATTTTAAAATTTGAGCGAGATATTTGAAAAGAACGCCCCTATAGACTTCACATTATCATCCGGGTAGCTTTTCGTCTTGCCAGATCTGAAGAAGTTACCACATCCAGAAAACCTAAAGATTCACAACGATACTAACCGATATTGTAAGTGTCTTTTGAAAAGTTGACAATCAAACAGTGACAAGTGAAGCGAATACATTAGAACTCAGCAAAGTGCGTTCATTAGTAATGCATTGCAAAGAGCCATCATATGTCAGTACACATAATTATGTATTACGGTATAAATAACTAAAAAGTAGGAAATAAATTTAACTTTTTCAAAAAAATGTATAACCGACTCCAAAAAAAAAAAGCGCTAAAAAGAATTAAATAATTCTATAAAATTCTCTAATGACAAATCGTTATCCAATACACATAATAATACATTAATAATAACGACACATTGACTATCATGTACCGGTATAAAACGGTTAAATTTAATATATAGAATTTAATATCCACCAAACATAGGTTTTCCAGAGAATATTTTTTACAAGAGATTAATTTACATATTTTTGATTTAATTTTTGAATATATACATATAAAAAGTAAGGAATTACTTTTTGAAGTTGGTGCCAAACTATCTTAAGTATAGTAAGAATTGTGGATATATTATGCCTAGTACCATAAATAAAATGGGGAAATAATTATCGATTATGATTGTTTGGCACCAACTTCAAAAAGTAATTCATTACTTTTTATATGTATATATTCAAAAATTAAATCAAAAATATGTAAATTAATCTCTTGTAAAAAATATTCTCTGGAAAACCTATGTTTGGTGGATATTAAATTCTATATATTAAATTTAACCGTTTTATACCGGTACATGATAGTCAATGTGTGGTTATTGGATAACGATTTGTCATTAGAGAATTTTATAGAATTATTTAATTCTTTTTAGCGCTTTTTTTTTTTGAGTCGGTTATACATTTTTTTGAAAAAGTTAAATTTATTTCTAAAAATATGTTTTTCGAAATCTCCAGTGTCTAAATCTTGTAAATCCGTCAAAAAAAAGTTTTCGATTTTAAAAATGATTTCAAGGCTTACCGTATACTACGTATGATGGGTAAGTAAAAAGCATATGTCCGGGTAGACTGTGCACTTAATTATTTTTTCAAATTTATCACTTATATCCCTTAGCTTCTGGGGTCATTATATTCTGTAAGATGTATTGTTGATAGACAATTAAAAATTAAAATATTTTATGACCCCCCCAAAAAACCTACTAAGATATGGTTTTTATAATTTCTTGTATTCAAAGAGTTTTGTGGCAGTAAAAAATAAAACGCGTACTTTCATAGCCAGAAATAGTTAAAAATTTACAAATTCAAAACATCATAAACTTGTAGGTTTTACCGGCAAAGTAATGCGATTATTTATATTCTTTTTAGATGCAGGATAATATGTTTTCTATATAAAGGTTCTAGGAAAAGGGAGTTGTATAAGATGTTAAATTTCCTGTTTTAATATACTTATAGCCCTTTGCAAGACAAATAGTATGTGTGGGAACTATGGGGTTATACAGTGTGAGTCATAAATATCGAAACAATAGGCTATCTCCTTAAATATTGCCCATAGATCCATACTTTTAATTGCAAAAATTCATAAAAAAGGTTACATTTTTTATAAAATAATTTGCAACTCCATGGTGGGTCTATTTGAAAAAAAAAAAAAAAAATACAAAAACTAAATTTTTATACGGCCCCCGTAGGATAAAAATCCAAATTAGAAAAACTTTCCTTATCCAGACTTGAACAAGACACAAAAAATTGCATCTTCATATCTTCAAAACTCGCAAAGTTATAACCGTTTAAATAATTCACCTGGTTTTAAGGGATTAGACACAAATTGAAATACGCGCAATTCGAAAAACAATGTTACTTTAACAGTTCTAGGAAACATGTAAAAAATCTATGTTTTGAGTTGGATTTTTTTATGGTTAGCCACATAATTTGCTAAGAAAATCACATCTTAAAATTTCTCATAAAATTTATAAAAATTTCATACGATTAGTGCTGGTTTAAATGGAATAATTTAAAATCGTTATTACTCGAAACATTATTCATCAGATTTCAATTTCTTTCCATTTAATTAAAAATGAAAATCTGAATTTAGTTTTGTTCCAGGATTTTTGTTTTTCAATATTAATTTTAAAACTATTAAAATATTTATTGAAAAAATAATATAACTTAAAAAAAATCATATTTTAAAAATAAATATTTTTTCGAATTTGCCGAAACAAAAGTAATGTAAAATAATCAAAAATTACATGTTTCAATTTTGCACTTTTTTTCCTATAACAATCCTTAACTTTTAATAATTTAAAGAAGAGAAATAGTGGGGGGAACAGCTTATTATGCGGAAAGACAAAGTGTACTGTTTAAATGTCAGTCAGAACAATGATTTTTCTAAGATGCAGATTAAGTCTTTTTTTTAATATAAATTTAGCTCTCACAACTTCAGGCTTTTTGGTGTCCTGGAAAAGCTGGTAAAAAATTTGTATTCTGGGACTAGGCCGAACTAGGACCGAAACGTTACTTTTTTCTGAAGAATCGCACAGCCGGGCGTAACATATTTTTCATACCGGAGGAGAACTTTGTTTCTTTCTTCCTGAGTCTGCACTGTTGGAAATTTTCAATCCCTGTCTCGAACAATTCGTATTAAAATCACAGTCTCTGACTGACCTAATGCGTACATAAAATAAGAAAAAATTGGATCAATCAAAAATTTCCCAAAAAACACATAGATTTTAAAATTGCTTTTATTTTAGCTTATTTATTTAGCTTTTATTTAGTTTTTTTATTTTATTTTACTTTATTATCAGCTCACAGTTGCCTTCTCGTCTGTATACTACTGAAACACAATTTTTAAATAGAAAAAAAAAACTTTTACTTTTTTAAAAAATAGTATATTTAAAGGCTAAAAAATTAAATACATTAAAATCAGCGTAAAATCATAACATTTTTTAAAGTCTCCAACGCAAGAGATATGTATTAACGATATTATAATATAAGTGAAAAATTTACATATAAATAGAGATTCATTGCTAAAATAAATATATCACAGCCTTTAGCGCCTTTGGTTTACAGGCTTTGGTAAAAAGTATAATTATAAAAAAGAAAAACGATAAATATTTTTGGTCAGAATTTCTCCATACGAAACAATTTTTAACCACATCGATGTAAGAAACTATGTAGAAATTCACGGCTCAGCCGGTCTATGATTTAAACTTTTTTGCAGGCCGGTCCGGATTTTGATTTTAACATTTTTCCAGGCCGGACCTAGATATTTCGATCTATGCAGACCTTCAGTGCAGACTACCAATATATTTTGAAAATAAGTTTAGCTTTAAATCAATGCGCTGCTTTTTCATGTCCAAATAAGAGGCACTGTCTTAAATCGACATTTAATACCGGATAATTCATAGACGATCCTTCACATGCATTCAAAATGAATAAAAAATTCTTCCTTTACTGGCATGGTTAAGTAGTGTAAGTCATGAATTTTGGAGAATTTCGGATTTAAATATCTCTGTGATGTTTGTAGATGTGGATATGAAATTTTTTTTATTCAATTTAGGAATGGATAGGGAATAATTTCCTAATTGGGAATTTTGCTCTTCGGGGGCCGTATAAAAATTTAATTTTCGTATTTTTTCAAATAAACCCCCATAAATCAGTCGTAATGCATATTAATTACTAATTGTAAGTGGTGCAAATATTCTTTAATTGTCGTGACTTCAAGTATGCAATTTAGCTAAACATTTTGTAATCGTGCTATAAGGAATTATATTATAAAACTTCTTTTGATTATTACAAAAGAAGAAATCATTTTATTATCTTTGCGAGGACAAACAAACACTGTTATTAAATTGGTGAATGATTCGAATCACCTCAGAAATTAGGATCAAATTTATTTTCAAATATGGAAAAATATTATTTCACGTAAATTATACCTTATACAAAAACAAAATCTTATCCCGAAATTCCCAAACATTTGTGGCATTTGGTGACTAAAATTGAGCAGTACTGACAAATATAATATATATCACCGCCCTTTCAAATTGCTTAAACAGAATTTGTTATAAAAACATATTTAAAGCTATGTAGAAACATTCGATTGTTATTGCTAGATGTTCATAGTTTTAATATTAAAAAAGTTTTACACAATGAAGAAAACTTTGCTGCTACTCTCCACCTTTACATGCGTTTGAAGTCATTGTGTACAGGTTCTCTGACAGCATGTGGTTTTAGGACTACCTTTCTTTATTTCACATTTTAAAAACTTTTCAGTGAGATAAAATATAGGTTAAATATGTGACAATACTAGTCGGATGTGCTAATTGCAAAACTTTCTTCTAAATTCGCTACCACAATGCCAAAATTAAATAATCTGCGATTCTACACTGTTAAGAAACTTTATGTGAAATTACAGATATTCTACGGGTAATCCATTATCTTAAGTCTTATGTAAAAATACAGAGATTAGAAAAATAAAGATTCTGTTAAATAACAAAGATGTCATTCGGTAAATTTACAGTAGACTCTGCAAATTAACGTCGATAAAAATACTTTATAAATTTACTTTTTAATATAATTTTCAAAATCAATAAATAGTTCAATATCCAGTGAGACTGAAAGAATTTGTATTTTTCTAGTAATTTTAAACTGCTGTAACACTTATTCTTTTATACAATTTGTTTCTAGTCGTCATGGGGTTTAAACACGAGATCTCTTGACAGTGGAAGAACTTCCTACTGAATGAGCTATAAGAGCTTTTGTTACTTTGTTAAAAATATCCTTTTATGATTTATCTGGAAAAAATCGATAAAGAAATCCCAATAACATCGAGGAGATGATTTTTCTCTTATTAAATTATTCTGACTTTAAAAAAATAATATCTTTTTGAAAAGTTTTAATAAAATTGCAAAATAATTTTATAAGTGTATATTTTGAATTATAAGTTTTAACAAAGATGAACATATCTTCAAATAAAGCGGAAATCCCTACACGGAATTGGATATAACATAAGCGAAATGTATGTGTAATGGCCACCTAGAAAATCGATTGAATGCATTTAACTGAGAACTAATGTAAATTTACAGAGGAATTTTTTTGGGGTGGGAGGGGAAAGGAAGAGGGTTGGAATAGCTTAATGGTAAGTCATCTAAATATAAATGTTTCAGAAATTAATATAATAATCAAGCATTCATTCACCATTAATTTCCAAGGCTGTTTCCGCTACTTCTTGTCCTACTTCATTTTCAGCAATGCAGTTTACGATTCCATTATCAGATCCTTCAGCTTGGTAGATGCTCAAAACTTGAAAAGTACTGTTGCTGTCGTAATATAAGCTGTCTAGTACATCAATACTTGAATTATCTTCACTAAGAGGAACCAAGCCCAGTAGTTCCAGGTCGCCTACTGTGTAATTCGATGATAAAGAAGTTGTATTCCAGTAAAGAGAAATGGGTGGATCGCCAGTAGCAGAACATATCAGATCAGCTGATTGAGATTCATTCATAACTAATCTTTGTGGGATGACACTCACGACAGGGAGTTCTGAAAAACAAGAAAATAAATGCTTTTATAAATTTGTATTAAGGCTACAGTTCTAGTTTAAGCGTCAGAGACACAAATATTTTCAAATTTTCTATAAAAAAATATTGATTTAAAAGTTTTTCTATTATTTCATGCTTAAAATAACATTTAAATCATGTTTCTATTTTAATTAGAAGAGGAAATACTAATTTTTTCGTTTTGGTTTGTCTTCAAAATATTGCTTTCAAGCAATCATGGAAATGACATCTTGTGAAAATGGGATTTTCTTCATGATGAGTTTTTTCACAATTTCTCGCATTTAACTTGTTGTAACACAAGAAGCATTAAAGACGAATATTTCAAATTTGGAACATAACTTTTTTGATTGTTTTACTTTAATTTTGATTTAGTAAATTTGATAAAAGTGTTTATTTTTGAAAATGCGATTTTTTAAAATAAAAGTTACAATTATTATTATTATTATTTTTAATTAATATTTTTAAAAACTTTGAATCAAAATTAAAATTTGGATATTTTTGTTTATTTAAATGTAAAAAATAAAATTATACAAATAATATTTTGAGTTATAACGATTATCCCACTTTTTAATTAAAGTTTAAATTTTAATTTTTGTGAGAAAAAACTGAGAAGCTTTATCATGCGATTTTGTTTACGAATAATATGGTTAACCATCATACAAAATTTCAAAATTTTAATTCAGTAAATAAGAATTATTTTAAAATGTGTCCCGAATAACCTTAAGAAGTCAAGAGTTGGGAAGTTTTGAGGTTGTTATAAAAATTATTAGAACTTTGTTTACAACACGCTAACGATATAGTTAAACAAATTTTTTAACTTTGCTTTAAATAAAATAATATTTTAATTATTTTGCAATTTTTAAATCAATATTCGATACATATTTTCCCCATTTCGTGTTAGATAATACACACAAAAACTAACAGCTGGATTTTATTATTACGTAAACAAATATGTCTAATTAAAAAGGCCTGTTACTTAAACGAAATTTGCCTTTACTATATAGAAATAGCAAATGTTTCATAAAACTCAAACATTCAGAAATGTTAAACAAATATAGAGAATGAATAGTATAAGTCTTTTCAAATGCACAATTTACAAGATAAAATTGTTAAAAGTGCATGGGAATATATTTAACCATTTACTCAAAATCACGCACACAAGCTGCAAAATATAAGGACTTAAAAATTATAATGGAAGAAAACATGAAATGAATACATGAAAATCGTATATAGTGAAAGCTGGATTTGGTTTTATTATAGATTCTGTTTTAATATAAAATTTTGTATGCGATTTTGAAATTAAAATTTACAATTTTAGCCATATTTATATATGAAAGGGAAAAACAGTGAATCGCAACTTCACGAGAACAGTGGACTTAAATTATTTAATTCATTTTCAATACTTATGTTATTCCAACAATAAATTATTTTAAAAAAAATGTTACGAACAAAAAAATTTAAAAAAACAATTACAAAAAATGAATTACTGTTAAAGCTAGTAATACTTTTTATATGATCATTAATTTCCAATTTTCAGATTAACTCCTCTCCCCCAATAAATTAGTTTATTAATTAAAAATATTTTATTAAAATGTCAGTGCATATGTCTTTTGACTAGATAGACAGTTATATCAACATTATTATAGACAGTTATATACAGTAAAACGTCTGAATAGCGGCCATTACCGGGGGCCCGATAAAGTGACCGTAGTTCGGAGGTAGCCGTTTTCCACATTTTAAATGCCCAAAATGACATTCCATTAAAATCAGATTAACTAAACAAAATTATTTCATTTTTAGAGTTAAAAAATACATACTAATATTTTATATTAAAGAAATCAATTATTCACATTTGTTTTGTTTTTTCGAAGCATATCTCTTTCTCTAAATGCATAATCATTTCCACAAATTTTTTGCAGAAATCGTTATCGTTTTGAGACTTAGATTGAAAATTCTGAAAATGATAGTCTGTGGAATAAGTTAAAAAACCGTTGTTCCCAAAATGAAATTAAAAAATGTGGGGTTGTATCCAAATACAGTAGCACGTGCCATATTGTGCATTTTATATTGACAGTAATCAATGATAAATGGATAGCCCCTCATCATTTTGCTTTATTTTGGGAATAACGGATTCCGAGCTTATTCTACAGATGATCACTTTCAGAATTTTTAAACTATGCTTTTGAGACTTTTACATAACATGATGTATACATTTAGTTAACACAATATGAAATATAATTTTGATATGTTTTACTCATGCGCAATGAAAAATTATTTAGTAAACCTGCACATTTTTCATACAATTTTTATTATTTTTTAATTCTGATTACAGAGTATTGTGTACAATGTTGTTTGTCAAATTTTCGGAAAAGAACATTATTTTATATTAATAGCTCTGCAAATTATGAGAGAAAAAATCTTTGAAAAATTTGGGACTGTTTTTATAAAAAAAAACCCTTAATTTTACTACGAGTATTCATACTATCATAATAAAAATGAACACAATTTATTACAATAATCCACTTAATCCAAATATACAATTTGAACGTTTTTGCTACATTAGTTTTGTCAGGGTTATCCAAAAGATTTTTTTTTTTTTAGTTTGTTGACGGTCTCCTATGAAGTTTCGGGGGGAAATATTCACGGAAATGTATGATCTATTATTTTTACACGCTTAGAATTTCGGGATGATTGTTGGAAATCTGGACAAAATCTTGTCCCTCTAAATTTGTTCACCAGTGATCGTTCCGATCCAGTTTTCTTTTTGCATTTCGGTCGTAAGGGCACTCTCCTTTACCTGTAACTGTATGCATAATTTTATTTTCAGCTTATGTACTGAGTAAGTATATCTAGAATGTGAAACATCCCTACATGTATGCTGTGATGGACAGACGATATAACCGATGGGTTTAGTTTTTGCTCTCTGCAGTTAAGAAGTTTTGCCATCGATGTATGTTGAACAACGAAGTGCCCAGCAAATGCTGGAATTTTTTGTAAATAGTTTGTTTAACATTCGAGATGAATAAAATAAATGGACATGTTATTTCTAATTTGAACTGTGTTATAAATGTACCATATTCTTCACGTCACACCACAGACCTTAAACACTGCGTTTGACTCTGCTCTATCCCCCAACTTGGTTAAGGGGCCGTGCTATGCTATTTAAAGGTCAAATAGATAAATTGTAGTGAGTTTTGAAATTAAATTAATACTGTTTTAAAAGTATAATGGCACAGGTTCCAGAGTTAACTTATTCTTTTCCGAAACTGTCGGACTATAATTATCCTTCATGGAAGCTCGACATCAAATGTGTGTTATTTGATCGGAATTGCTGGGAATTTATTATAAAACCAGATATCGCATGTAAAGCGGATCGTGAAAAAAGTGACTTTGAATGGCGAAAAAGAAGATCTTATACGACTATTTATCAATCCATCGAAAGAAAATTTCAAATTCTTATTGCTCAAACAGAAAATGGAAAAGAGGCATGGGACATCCTGAAGTTAAACTTTGAACCCACATCCCGGGCACGGTTAGCTGGATTAGTGGATGAATTTTTTGAAATGAAGTTAAACTCTCAAGAAGAAACTATTGGTTTATTTTGCAAAAGAATTGAAGATAAAATATTTCAAATTAAAGAAGCAGGGTTTGAAATGCCGGAACTATTGGTATGTTTTCAATTAATCCGTCGGTTACCTGAAGAATATGATAACTTAGTTCAAATGTTATACAGATTAGATGATAAACAATTCAAATTGGAAAATGTATCAAAACAGTTAATTAGTGAATATGGAAGAATTTGACTGAAACGGAAAGATGAAAGTAAAGAGGCTATCGCTGTAGGTGATGCTTATGCAACCAAGTTTAAAACTCCTACCGATAAACCAACCAATCCAATGAAGACTTCAGTGACTGAGAAAAAGCCATCGTTTTCTAATAGTGGAAGCGAACTGCGACCCTCTAGATCCTCGTATACTTCACCATCTAATCGTATGGGACCGAGTTTAATATGCAGTTAGTCTGTGGAATAAGTTAAAAAACCGTTGTTCCCAAAATGAAATAAAAAAATGTGGGGTTGTATCCAAATACAGTAGCACGTGGCACATTGTGCATTTTATATTGACAGTAATCAATGATAAATGGATAGCCCCTCATCATTTTGCTTTATTTTGGGAATAACGGATTCCGAGCTTATTCTACAGATGATCACTTTTAGAATTTTTAAACTATGTTTTTGAGACTTTTACATAACATGATGTATACATTTAGTTAACACAATATGAAATATAATTTTGATATGTTTTATTCATGCGCAATGAAAAATTATTTAGTAAACCTGCCCATTTTTCATACAATTTTTATTATTTTTTAATTTTGATTACAGAGTATTGTGTACAATGTTGTTTGTCAAGTTTTCGGAAAAGAACATTATTTTACATTACTAGCTCTGCAAATTATGAGAGAAAAAATCTTTGAAAAATTTGGGACTGTTTTTATAAAAAAAAAAAACCTTAATTTTACTACGAGTATTCATACTATCAGAATAAAAATGAACACAATTTATTACAATAATCCACTTAATCCAAATATACAGTTTGAACGCTTTTGCTACATTAGTTTTGTCAAGGTTATCCAAAAGATTTTTTTTTTTTTTTAGTTTGTTGACGGTCTCCTATGAAGTTTCGGGGGAAAATCTTCACGGAATTGTATGACCTGTATTATTATTTTTACACGCTTAGAATTTCGGATGATACCTCATGTATTTTTTTTTTAGATATTTAACAAAATGTCTTAAATCACAACCCACATAGCATGGATGGTTACTGTGACTTCACTGCAAGTCACTGTGGTCACATCATATCTGTGACCAAAATGCCACCACTCTGTGACGTCGCATTGTGACTTAGATGTGAACATCTTAGAAAACTTAAAATAATTAAAAAAAGTCTCTAAAACATGACATTTAATGTAAAATTAGGTTTTGGTTTTGGCAATATAAAAAAAATACGTCACTGTGATGTTACTTCATGTAACGTTCGTCACAAATATGTGACATAATACCACCACATTTAAAATCGCAATGTGACAAAAACATGAACTTAAAAAACTTTTGAATCAATTCTTGAAGCAATTTTTAGCTGATATATCAAATAAAAATTGAGTTCAAAAGAATTATTGTGGCGCTGACTTGGTGAAAATGATTCCAGTCTGTATCACAATAATTAGTATTGAACTTACTTTTACGGCAAAAATCTTCTTGCAGTTTTTGTTTTAGTATGTTGTTAAGTATGTTTTTAAAAATGTTCTTTTACAAGATTTTTTTTCTACAGAAAATTAATATGAAAAAAATTACATATTGACAAAGAAAAACTTTTCATTCTCTATAACACTTTTTTTATTTTTTTAAGAAGATGTGTATTTACTACGTTTGATAACTTTACTTAAAAAAAATATTATCAGCATTAAATCTACCTTTACACATTTTAAAAATTTAAACTATGTTTTATCTAATAAACTCTAATTGTTAATATTATTTCCAAAAAAAAAAAGGGTTTATGAAATTTTTTTATCTTTAATTGTTTTGAAACTGACAAAAGTAAAAGATAAATTAAATTACCAAATTCATTAAATAATAAATAAAAAAGTTTAGCTAGAGACACTGTTATTAAATTATTGTGTATTTAACTTCCAAATCTGTTGTTTACAAAATGAAATATACGGTCATGCGCATTAAAAAATTCATGGTCGTCTGCAGACGACTTTTTACCAGAGAATAAAAGAAAGTTCTAAGGTGCCAGAAATAAGTTTGCTGGAGAGCATATGGCAGTTATGTGCGCGTATTAAAGCGGATTTAAAAATTTAAACAAGAAAATCCCCAAGAGCAATTTTTAGCTGATATATCAAGCAAAAAATGAGTTCAAGAAAATTATTGTGGCGCTGACTTGGTGAAAATGATTCCAGTCTGTGTCACAATAATTAATATTAAACTTAACATGATCGGCAAAAAGCAATTTGGATAGAAAAAGTCAACAAAACATAGGTATGATTTATTTATTTATTTATTTATTTATTTATTTTGCTGTTTGCTTTATCATTATTGTTATACGATTTTAGTTAGCTTTTCAAAAACATTTATTTTGTTTATATAGAAAACTTCACCATCAATAATTTGGATCAGGTTATTAAAATTAGTGATTTTAATTGCATTTTAATCTAATTTGTTTCTTTATTTAGAATATCTGATTAAAACAAAATATTTCCATAAATATAGCAGCATATGGAAGAGTATTATAATCAATCGTTTATACAATTACTGAACATTTTATGCTAAGTAAAATATTTAATAAAGAAATCTTTTTTTTAAAATAAAATTATTTATAAACATACTTTTAAAATTTTTGTATCAAGGAATGTTATGAAACATGGCATAGTTTTATTTATTTATTTTTTTTTAATTGCATCTGTTCTGAAGAGAAATTTATAAGAAATAGGGTAACAAAAAGAACTATTAAAAGAGATCGTGAATATGCAATAATAATAATAATAATAATAATAATTGTTTAATCTATTTTTCAACCTAACATATATTATAAAATTTATAAAAGAAGTAATCATAGTGGGTGAAAACGTCTCAGTTGATAAAAATTCTTATTGGAATATTTTCAAAGTATAACAACTATAAGTCTGAATGAAAATTTAGAAGTAAATCAATCAATAAGAGTTAAAATATGATTGTGCTTTAGAAATAACACTAAATTTTAAAATATGCATTATATGCACTATTAATATACATCATGATTAAAATGGCTTCCTTATTTATAATTACCGTCTAATCTTGTAAATAAAATATTAATAATTTTATTTAACGTGTATGTGGTTTTATTTTAAGTTTATGGTCGGAAGTTTCATAGGGTAGGCATGCTAGCAAAAGACAACCTTCCAGAAATGGATCCATTTTCATGTTTTTTGGTTCATAAAACAATAACTAATAAATATTTTGCTTTAATTATTTTTTCATAATTTCCATTAGCATGTATTACAGTCTGGGCTATTTTTGACAACTTTTAATTAAACCAATCAGGAAGCAGAAAATAATGTTTCAAAGTTCCACTGTTTTTCAGTGAAAATTTTAATGAATATGCTGGGAGCTGCCTTTATTTAATAAATTTTGGTATTCTTTATTTTCTTACAAAATTTGAATGTTTTCATTTGAATAGTACCAGCAAATTTTGCCAAAACAGCCATTTAAAAAATGTCCTTTATTTTTAAAGTTTTAAGAGGGGTGTTCATTATTGGGATAGTTAATTAGTCATTTTCCAATAATGAACACCCAATGTAGACAGTTTCATTATTGTTTATAGTGCATGAAATATTTTTACATAACTGAAAACCTAAATAATCAAATTTAGTATTTAAATTTTACATGCCAAAATGGACACAAAAACAAAATTAATATTTAATTATGTTATTATTTAATGTGTATATTTTCATAAATAAAGATGTAATTTTGGCAATCAATTTTTAAAGTTATTTTAATCAATACGCTTTTTTTTAAATATGGTTTTTACTGCAGGCAAACTTTGATGTAAAATTACCCTTTCTAAATATCTGCAACATGCCCAAAAGTCAATTACTTTTACAGTGAGCTGAAAAATAAGATTTTATTTATTGTTACTGTCTTCCAAAGTAGCAATTGTTTCCAAAATATAATTTTTAGTATTCTCAACATACTTGTATTATTGGTATGAGTTATATTTGTTTTCATACCAAGGTTACGGTTATCAATGAACTAGTTTCAGATCGTTGTTAGTAAAATGTAAAATTAAGCTTTGTAATTTTTGTAAAATTAAAAAGCTAGAGATAGCTAGGAACAGATAGTATCAAAAGTAAGTTTGTATATTTTATATTTTTTTTACTTGTATATTGACAATATTGATGTGATGTGTGTCATTTTCTGCTTATCAAAAGTATAAGAAATATCCATAATTTATTATTTTTATGTTTGAATTTATTTTTTTACGTATCAAAAACAACATTCGAGCATTTTCAGTTTCAAAATTAAATAGCCTTTAAAATAGTTGTTTGATTTAAAAACTGTGTCAACACATTCATCATATTTGTTTCTACACCCTTTAAGTGTCCTGATTGTTTTTTCAGTCACTTAATTATAGAATTTAAGGCGCAACACCAGTCACAGAAAAAGACCCGGATGATAATGTCAAGTCTATGGGAGCACTCTTTTTAAATATCTCGCTGAAATTTTAATACTTTTACATGATTTTTTTTTTATGGGATAGCTGAGGACGATCCACAACCAGTCTAGTTTTTACTTTTTCAATTTTGGTTTCGGATTAAAAAAAAATACTTTAAATTTCAAAACCGGTTTAAACCGGTTCTGAAATTGAAACCATCATAATATAAAAAATATATAAGCAAAATCGAAAAAGTAAAAACTAGGCCGGTTGTAGATCGTCCTCAGCTATCCTATGAAGAAAAAAACATATAAAAATATTAAAATTTGAGCGAGATATTTAAAAAGAACATACCCATAGATTTAACATTATCATCCGGGTCTTTTTAGTGACTATTGTGGAGCCTTACGGGCTGATTGAATACAAAATTTATATCAATGTCTTTTTTTTGCCGTGAATAAATTAATCACATTTGCAGTTAATAAAATAATCTGTGACGATAGTGACAAGATTGTGAAGACACTTTCTGACATTTTTGTGAATATTTTGTAATCTGTGACGATTTTGTTACTAACTTTGTGATAGTGGCTACAATGCCAGTGTTGTAATGTTACACTGAGACACATTTATACAGTTATGAATATTGATATATAGTGTAAAATCATTTACATCTTTTACAAAACTTTATTATATTTTGGCGATATACCTTAATTAAAATTTGAGAGCTGCTATAAAAAAAAAGTTTCTTCATCAAACTGTAATGCTATACAGACTTTATCAAAACAAAATATATTTTGATTGCTAATATTTAATTAATCATTAAATATTCACGAAAAAATCTGAAGGCCGCTTAAAAGGTTAAACAGAAATTTTTCTTTCATAATTTTAATGCTTTTTAAAAAACAAATAGCTAAATTTCCAATAATTGTGATCGATCGAATATTCAATTGTTTTAAATATTTCCATTTATTGCAACAGAAAAAAAATATGTAACAAGGATTTAAATTTGTATGGCATTGCAGTTTGATTCAGTAACTTTCTTTTGGTTCTTTCTTTTCATAGCAGCTTTCAAGTTTGAATTGAGATATATTGCCAAATTATAATAAAATTTTGTAAAAGATGTAAATGATTTTACACTATATATCAATGTTCATAACTTTATAATTGTGTCCCACTGTAACATTACAACTCTGGCAATGTAGCCACAGTCACAAAGTTAGTAACAAAATCGTCACAAAAATGTCACAAAGTGTCTTCACAATCGTGTCACTATCGTCACAGAATAGTCACAGTTTCAAAGACAATTTTGTCACAAATGACACATTTTTCACATTTTGGTCACACCGTGACTTCACAAAGTGGTCACAATGTGACGTCACAAACGATCTCTAAAACGGCCATAACAACTTCACATTTTAGTCACTGTGACTTCACATCGACGGTCACAAAGCCACAATGTGACTTCACAACGACGTCACTGTGGCGTCACCATGTCTTATGGGAAATGTCTAGTCACCTTTGGCCATATAGTGCATATTATATTTTATGATACAGTATAAATTACATATATAAGCGCAAGATTTATTTATTTTGTATGATTTATTCCAAAAATACGTATTTGAGAATTCGGATATTTTTGTCAATTAATATAAATAATGCGTATTAATACATTGTAAAAATAGCATAAAAATATATCCATGATGTTGTATTAAAATAGAAAAAGTATTCCATGAATAAGTTAGAAGAAATCATAATGAAAGAAGGTAGATTTGAAAAATGCATTTCCAACTAATTTTGCCTGAAAAGCCGACATTCTATCAATTGTCTAATAGTTAGAAATTCACTCAGTAAAGTAAACTAAAAAAAATATATACTTGAAAAACGATTCGCAGAAATATTTGAATTGGAATTTTAAAGCAAAATTCAAAAAGAAATAATTTTTCTCGATCAACAATGCGGTACAACAATTCAAAGTTTTCTGACTCATTTCACTTTTACTACTTATGACTAATGAAAATTGATATGAAAAATAATACATTCTTTTCGATTTCTATAAGCACATTACATGTTGATTAAAAGCAATTGATATCGCATTTTGCACACTTTCAAAGCATATTCTCAAAGTCCTCTTAGAGTTATAAAAAAGATGGTAAAAGTTATTCAATTCAATAATTTCTTATCGAGGGCAGCAATTTTATGCCAGTATAAAAATTAATTCAGGAATGTGTCAGAAAGTAGCCAAGCTGAACTTAAGAACATAGAGAGAGTACTGAAAATACCCAATGTACTTGTACTACTTTTAAATGATAGTTGAATGCGCCAGCTCCAAAATTTTCCTCTATCTCATACATCGTAATGTTTTAAAATGCTGTTACAAATGTTGATATTTTATTACGGGGTTCGTGTGCCTCCTGGATTTTTCCGATCAGAAAATTTTTCGGTTACAGTATTTTTTAACAGAAAATTCTTAGTTATATAAGCCGAAATTTCGCGCATTTAGCCTAGATTTTATTTTTCTAAAAAATAACATAAAAAGAAAAAGAAAAAATAACAAAATTGTAAATTAACAAATTACAACGACTATTTGGAAAATAATATTTTCAAAAACTGAAATTTTAAAGAATTATAAATAAAATCTATATTTAAATTAATAATAATAATAAACCTCATTCTTATGATGATCATAACCAATCATGTATTACGTACGCTATGCATTAAACATTAATATTCCTAGACCAACGAAAAAAAAAAAACAGTAGTTTATAGATATACAACTTTAATTGTTTAAAATGTGTATTTTTATTGGATGGGGTTAATCAGACTGACTTCTGAACGCCTTATCTTACATACAACATGGATTAAACATTAATATTCCGTGACCCATCTTGAACAAATTTTAAATGAAAGTTCAGTTTTACAATTTTTGGAACGGCAAATTTTTAAACATCTAAATATCGCACATTTTATACTTTTCCACCGTTGAGTAGAGAAAAGAATGCACATTTAAATGAAATTTGTTTGAAATCTTTATCACAAATTGTTTTTAAATTATTATTAATTTTTAAAGTTTTTATTACTTTTTTGTCATCGTGACAACAGAAGTATTCCATTTTTAGCTATTAAACATGGATCAAATAGAAAACGTAAAATAGAAACCAGAAGTATTCCATTTTTGGAAATTAAACATTGACCAATCAGAAAAAGAACAAAATAAAATAAGTTGTGGAATTCAACCAAGAAAAAGATTTCGAAATACTTCAGATTTCCCAGTTCTCTACACTGTAAAAAAAAATCTGTAACCTTAGTAATCTAAATTAACCGAAATCTCTTATGCTTACTAAAATTTTATGTGCACACTGTACAAGAAAATGATGTCAATCTACAAAACTTGTAAGCAAAACTAAAACCAGCTGTAACTTTACAAAAGAATTTACTAAAATTTTGGTAACTTTACTAAAATTTTATCTATAATGCTCGTTATCGTCACTTAAAAAGTTCTTGGAATACGATTTCCCAAAAAAATTCTTAGTAACCTTAAAATTTGTTTGATTCAAAGTGCAAATCTGTATCTGTTACATGAATTTTTATTGTTGCCGTTACATAAAAAGTTCTTGGAATATAATTCTACTAGAAAAATTTTTGTAAGTTTCCAAATTTTTTTTTACAGTGTACCTAGGACAACAACCATTTTCCAAATAGTTAAAAAAGAATACCATATTACTTCTGGAAAATTCCCTGAAGAGTACGAACCCTTTTAATATTATTAATTCAATACTATATTAACTTTCATTTTTATCTTAAACTTCTGGTTCAGTCAATTAATAAAAGTAAAAAAGAAATTAATCTATATCATGATATTAAAATCAATAGTTTACTGGTTGCACAATTGTCCTGTTGCACATATGCTATAGGCTAATAGCCGACTTATCAGAATGCTGGTTCCTGTGGTTTCACGAGCAATAGATCTTTGGGAAATCAAGAAAATTAGACAAACTTTGCCATAATAGTGCCCCATTTAGCCGGAATATTTCTAATTTCAAACAAAAACTGCTTAAAATCAAAAATGCACAAAAAATTGGTTCATTTCTATGCATAAAATTATACTTTTTTCGATGATACAATAATGGAAATACATGAAAATTGATATTACAGTGCCTATTCTTGCATAATTTTTCCACATTCTGACTTGCCTTAAACAAAGACAAACACACAAACGCACAAAAAAAGTGTTCAATTTTGTGCAAAATTCTGTAGACCTTTCGATGGTACAATGGTGACACACAGACAGACATATTTTTTGTATAAACATGGTTTTTGGAACCTCTGACCCGTAGAACTTGTAAATCAATCGAAAATGAATTTATCGATCCATGGAAAAAAAGGAAAATAGAAATTGTAATGAAAATAGTAGCAAATAAAAAATTTAATGATTAACATTATCTTTCTATTTATAAACTGGAATTAATGAGAAAATAAAACTCTTAGTATTATTCCCACATTATATGAAGTGTTTTCTTATTTCTTGCATTTCCTAAGTTGAATACATTATATTATATAGATTTAATAATAAATACTTTACATCATAAACACGATTTTAAGTTTAATTTATATATTTAAATTGTAATGTGTTCACTTACTTTAACGGCAGAAAATAATAGCGAACATAAGGGAATTTCGTGAATGTGAACATTCTGAATGCAATATAATCGTGTGTAATAATTATTCAAAAAATAATTTTAAAAAAAATCAAAAGGGCAGTAATCTTTACACAAAAATATTTTTTGCTAATCCTGATATAATAAGCTTCTTATTTAAGGAAGCTATTAAGTATTCTTCTGGAAAAGACCATTTTCTGTACCACTGAAATTGCGTTAATTAGAATAATTATTAAAAATCTGTAGGAAAAATCTAAAAAATATTCTCGATAATTTTGTTCAAATTAGTATTCATAAACAAGGTACGTTATAAAAAGTATTGTTTCAGTTAAAATACTGGTTTCAAATTCAGACTAATGTAATTAGCAAAATGGTTACAAAGTAGCAACACAGAGCATTGCATTTTCAATGCTATCTTTTGGACTTGGGAAAAATTAAATCTAAAATTATTCAACATTTAAACAAGCGGGTAAGTGTGATAGCAGGTAGCTTAGAAGATTACGTTTAAAATTTTTTCAAAACAACATATCCTTTTATTAATAAATTGAAATTGATAATTTATAAATATTAAATTCATACATAGATGGTAGTGCCAACAAATTTAATTTTAAAATAATTATAAAAAGATGTTAATTATTTTAATGAATTAAAAATGTTCGACCTATTTTATTTAAATAAACTCCAAAACTTGAAATCTTATAAATCCGAAATTCTTAAAAAAATAGTAGAGGAATAAATAAAATTTTAAATTTCTAAAAAAGAAAAAAATGTTTAAAGGAAATTTAAAACGCTGAATAATTAATAAATGACAATAACTTTTAAAATAGAAAGAAAATTGAATTCCAAAAAATATATTGAATGTCAGATGAACGAAATCCTAATAATATAAAATCTTAAATTGGCAAAAAATACTAAATTTCTTTTAATTAAATCCATCTGAATACGAAAATTTCAACTTCCAGCAGCGGAGTTCGAGCTAACAAGGAAGGTCTCCCCACTGGGCACATTAAGAATTTTATGAAAAATAATACTAATTAATCTACTTATGTATGTAATAAAGGATCAGTCAAAATTAGCAGAGAAGAAAATATCTAAAAAAGTAAAATACTTTTGCATGTTTGGCGTGAAAAGACGGAAGCATATCACGCAATTTGGCAAGCAGCACTTTTCTCCGCCAAAAGCAAATGATTTTAAAGCAACTAAAAACTGTTGGATGTTTAAAATGTGTGTAAATGATATTTAATGAATATAAATGTAAAGAATGGGAGACTTTAATGTATTATATGCTACATATTTATATTGTATTACATATATATGTATTGCTTGCTGAAGTAGTTATTGAATTAATCGTTGAAAAAAATGTTTTCACATTAAAAAAAATTCATATTGAGAAAAATTATCTTCATACATTTAAGTTCATACATTTTCATAATCCCTGTGAAGAAAATTGTCTTTCTCAATCCTGTTTCAAATATATCTATAAGTTTTTAAAAAAATTATTTTTAATATATTAATTTAAAAAAATGTAAAAGCTTATATTACTGTAAAGATTCTAGACAATATTATAAAATGTCGTTATTTTGATACAAAAGAATGTTCTAGTTTTTATCAACGTATTCCAAAGAATGTTTAAGATCGTCCCTTTGGAATTATATGAATAATATGTGCCTTTATTTTAATGTAAAAATATTAAAAGGAATCCTGAATAGAATGTATTTTCAAATTCTATAAGATCATGAAATTCATTAAAATTAAAGTGTAATTTGACTTCCTTTTTATTTCATAAAAGACTTTCATATTTAGAATGTTAATTTTTAAAGGTTTTTAAAATTTTTATCTAAAGATGATTAAAGGTCTTTCTCAAAAGTATAAGCAAAAGCATAAATTGTCGATTTTCAGATTTATAAAGACTTAGAATCAATAATATTTTTTTGCAGATTTCGCAACATCATTTAAAAAAATGATATCAAAAGTAGAAAAAAATAAACAAAATAAATTACATAAAAAAGGTGTAATTAAAAAATGTAAAAAAGTTTAAAACGTTTATGCACAATATCAAAAGCAATCAGATTTATAATTTTTACAGGACTTTAACTTACAAATTATTTTTCTGGGATTTTGGATTAGTTTAAACAAACGTACGTCCATCGAAATTAGTTTTTGTGAGGTTTCTGCTGGCAAAAAGTACCTTGCTTTCACAATGGCCTCTTGGAGGTCTTTAATAGAGTCATGCTGTTTTCCATTGCCCTAAACTTGGCGGGATAAAATACCTCTGACATTCTCAATCGGGTTTAAACTGTACTTAAAGCTGGCCAGTTAAGAGCTTTAAAATTTTTCGGAGAAAGCCAAAGTTTTGTAGAATGTGATACGTGGATTGAGGCATTGTCTTGTTGATAAGACCATTCAGGACTCCCCCCCCCCCCCTTATAATGTCACCAAATTTAAGAACATGTTGGTTTTGCGTCTTTTGATACTTTTTAGATATTGTCTTCTGTTTAGAAAAGACAGAGAAGTCTGGCCATTGAATCCAAATGCCCTCCCCCCAAATCGTAACAGATTTACCACCTTGATGCCTGCTGAAAAATGCACCTGTTTCTTTCGTAAATCATGCCAATAAATTTGGATACCAATGCCAATACGCGTTCCAATCATTAGGGCCATCTAAGTTCAAATTTTTCTTATCACTGAATAAAACTGTAAGTTATTTGTCCCCTTATGACATGTGTTTTTTAACCCAGTTCATTATTGCCAGTTTTGTGATGTTATTGGAGAGACGGTTTGTAAGCTATTTTGTTTAGTATGATGTAATCACATTCTTTAATGCGTCTATATACAGTGTCTTTGGATACCCGTACACTGGGATTATTTTTAGCTTGTCGCATGGACATATTTTGTCTAAATATAAATCTCCATATTCTCCAAAAACTGTTTGAACAGTCGTCATGAGTGGTCGTTCACATCTTGGTTTCCGCTTAAAATTATCATTAAAGATGATTACTTGAAATATATACCTCGTTTTGATCAATTTAAAACTTTTGCAATTTCACTAACAGTTTTATTTTGCGAGTTCAAATAAAACACTTTCAAAATCTCACATTTTGTGAATTCTTTACCCTTTGGCATTTTTAAAACGAGAGGAAATATTTTTTTCACATTTATACTTTGCAATGCATCATATTGCACATATAAAAGTGCAATATGATGTCGTACAATGTCATTACACTCGGCCAATCCCGTGCTTCTGAAATAATTTTCATAAAGTGTTTAAACTTTTGAGACGCCGTTTTTTCAAGAAATAAGAAAAATTAAATAAAAACAAATATATTTTTTAATTTAACCACTCAAAATGGCTTATTTTATTGTATTTTGATTGAATATCGAGTATTTATTGTAAACTAGCATAAAATAATTTCTTCTTCAATTATTTTAAACCAAATTACATACTGCTTAAAATTTTGAGACAGACAGTACGTCTCTATTGGACATACATTGTAGCCATAATTAAATTGAGAGTACACAGTATTTTTTGTTGCGCGATAATTAAGGGAACTGTTCTGATTTTGTGAAAAGATTAAGGCTCTTCACAAATCAAAAAGGGAAACTTTATGACATAAGTTGTATTTATTTTTGCTCAGAAATGCACGAAACTAGCAGGTGTTGTTGTTTAGAAACTATCAAATCGCACCCATTTTCCTGTTTCTTTTTTCTTTTACTTTTTTTTTTTCTTTTTTTCGGAAATATTATGAAAGTAGGCGTGTTGAACCGATTTTTTGTGCGAAGAAGAAAAACAAGCCAACGAAGATCAAAGAGACCTTATCATGTAATCAATAAGCTTATAACTCAATAGGCAAGTTATTGATACAAAAATTGAAAACTCAGTTCGATTATAAATTTCTTCCATTTTCAGGCTTTCCAATTTTATAACTTTGCGTTGGAAAATGAATTTATGAATGTGTGAAAATGTTTTTCGCTTGTTGAGCCGAGCAGGTGAGAGCAGCCTTAAACAAGACAAGAAACAAATGATTCCGAAAAAAAAAATATATATATAATAATTTTTAAAAGTCACCGTCAATAGAATATGTGGCGCTGTATAATAAAAAAGAAAGTTTAAAAAAATGCAGGATCAATACTGAAATAAAATTACCTTTTATTTAAAACATCTAACGATTTAATTTATATTCAATATATCGCAAAACTTAAAAAAAATTCAAACTTTATATAAAGACTGATAAATGTCTTTATCTCCAATTCCTCTTTCTGACAAGGAAGGTCTCCATGCTTTGCATACTCAGAATATTTTGGAAAAAAAATACTAATTAAACTACTAATGTTTGTAATAAAGGATTAGTCAATTTTAGCAGCGAAATCACAGTAGAAAGCCTGTAAAAAAAAAAAAAAAAAAAAAAATCTTTCGAATATTTGGCGTGAAAAAACGAAAGTGTCATGCAATTTGACGAGCAGTCCTTTTCCTCGCCAAAAGCAAAAGATTTTAATATAACTGAAAATTGTTTGTTAATGGATTTTTAAAATGCGTGTAAATAATATTTAACAAGTTTAAACTTAAAATACTACATATATTTATTGCATGTTTCTGCAGTTATTTAATTTATCACTGAAAAACATTTCATTTAGAAAAAAGTATTCATATTGAAATTTTTTTTAATATATTTAAGCGTATTCAAAAATAAAAGCCAAAATTGTTCGCATTAAAAAAAATAAAAGAATTTATAATTTTCAACTTGACACACATCTCTTTGTGGATGCAGCAATTCCTAAGACAGAAATTTACAACAATACCGTTGTTTCCAAACTACATGACCACCTCAGTCCCCTGATCTTATTCCATGCGACTTTTGGTATTGGTTTATCAAAAATCGAAGGTCTAATACTGAGTTGTCCAGGACCTGGCTATGTTGGAGGATATAAGATAACACAAAGAGTAAAAGATAATCTTGCAGATATGTTACTTTCTCTTGTTGTGCATGCTGTACACGGAATGCAATATGTGATCCACAAAAATTACGGCCACATTTAACTTGATTTGAATGTGCTAAATAAAAGATAATTTTAATTTTATTATTTATTCTGAATTTTTAAAAACTCTTTTTCCTGTTACATAGCGCCAAATGTTTCCTTAGCGGTGACTTTTGGAACTTTTTTTTTTTTTTTTTTTGGAATGTTTCGTCTTTCATTTTGTTTAATCTTTCCACGAAATTTGTTACCATTATCTTTATTGGATCGGGCTATGAAACACTCCTAGTAGGGAAGAGTTGGTATACTTGAGCAACTCCTATTATCTTTACAGTTGGTTAATTTTTCTTTCTAAAACTGGCAATGTGGTAACATATTTATAGTTCTGAATATGTAAAATAGAAATCACATACCTTGGTAACATTTTGAAAGTATGGTGATTAATAGTTGTTTTTTTCCCTACTAGAAGTAAATATTTAGGTGCATGTTTTTTTTTTTTTTTTTTTTTTTTTTTTTTTTTTTTTTTGTAATCAAAGTTTTGTTTAAAGTTGCAACAATATATATAAATTTAATAAGTATTATTTCAATTGTCTTTTGAATCTAAAATAGTTCAAATAGCTGCATGCTTTACTTAGTAATTCTCTGATAAACAAAAATAGTGGTAATGGGGATACTTGAGCCAGTGAAAATGGCGATACTTGAGCCATGGTTCAACCATCCCCACTAAGAAATTAGACATGGGTAAAATAAACAAAAGATAAAATTACGTCCTTATTTTCACTAATAGATTTTTTTTTCTGGATAAAAGGGAGCATAATTTTTTTTCTTAAAAAAATAATGACTTAGAAAAAAAAAATGTTTAAAAAAGTATTTTTTAAAATGAAAATATCCATTTTATTTTTCATTTTGACTAACAAAATAGTCTGTTTAGATAAATGTAAACATAGTTTTCAGTTTAACATTTATTACATTAAAATAACTTTTTAAAATTGTTTTACATGTCATAATCTCTAATACTTTAATTGAAATTGTATAATGTATATATTGAAATTGTAACCTCTGTTACTGTAACTTTTTTTAATCAAAGAAATGACTTCTGTTGTCCCCAACAGAGGGCACTACTGAGTTACCATATAGGTAAAAGTAAAAAGATGTCTGGTGTTTGTTACAACCATTCGGAATTTCAAAATATGTATTAAAATATTTAATTGCTAAAAAGGACGTCAAATGTTAATAAAATACATTAAGCGATCTTAATAATTTGACATGTTTCGATTGAATTTACTCAATCATCATCAGAAATGTATTTTATTAA
Organism: Maratus speculifer; assembly: GCA_964019185.1. NCBI lineage: Eukaryota > Metazoa > Arthropoda > Arachnida > Araneae > Salticidae > Maratus > Maratus speculifer. The sequence continues at coordinate 223,978,343 of OZ025291.1, forward strand.
CATTTGACGTCCTTTTTAGCAATTAAATATTTTAATGTATATTTTGAAATGTTTTTAATGGCCGTATTAGAGAACTTCTGTTTATAATTTAACGTCATTCTGAATTTGTTCTTCGAACATGTTACCAAAGAGCTGAAACATCTGAATTCCAATCTCAATTGGTTTTGAAGGCCTTTATGTATCATAATTTATCTTTCTGTAAAATATTTTTTGCAAAAATAAAGCGAAAAAAATTACTTTTATGGGTATTTCTCCACACTCGCTCAAGTATTACTTCACCATGGTTCAAGAACCCCCCTCATGGGGATACTTCATATTTTAGTTATTAATTCTTATCTTTGCTCTTAATTTTATTTTTTTAGGATACGATTTTGAAAATTTAATGTTTGATTTAATTAATTAATAATATTTAGAATCTTATACTTAATCGATATTTATAAAGAATATTTTATTAAAGCAAGTTAAGTAAGCCAGTATTTATCGGCTTCATTACAAAATTCATCTTATTTATTTATTCCTGTTTTTAAAGCTATTAATATTTTGAAATAATTATCGCATCATTTGCATTAATTACAAAATTATTTCATAACTTTACTGAAGTGTTATTGAATGATAATAATAATAAGAATAATAGGGTGCTGTTATCATAGATGTAATTATTACTTTTGAAAATTTTGCCAGGTCATATTTTTCTCGCCGTCTGACTTAATAGAATGTACTCCAACATGTACAGACAGAAAAAATGTCAAATTTTAAAATGTTGACAGTCAGACTATAAATAGTTTGGAAGTATGTTTGAAAGATCAATTGACATATTCCAACGTGACTTGTGGGGGGAAAATAAAAAACCCCACTAATATACAAACTCTGTAAAAACTAATATACAAACTCTGTAAAAAATTATCGTAGAAAAAAGTTACTGGTGCCAGATGAAGAAAATAACCCAGCAAAAGGGCTAAATTGTAATGTTTTTTCCCCTGTAACTTATTTTAAATGTTAATAAAAGAAGGATTTTTCACTATGGAATAATTTTTTTGTTTCGTGTATGTTTAGAAGCCTTAACACTATCAAACACAACTTAATTTTTTTTAAACTGAATTATATTTGTGGCAATATATTAATTTAAATAAAGCTTCAATTCCAGTGAAACCTGCAGCCTAGTGAACGGATATATCTGCTCGCGGCAGTGGTGTGTGTGTGTGTGTGGGGGGGGGGGGGGGGTTAAATGATGTACATAAAATTTGCTTAGGTCAGACATTTACACATTAAAACTAATCCTAACTTTGTTTTTTTTCTGTAGCAATACACAATTTTGACAGCATAAATGAACTTTACATTCTTCAATTAGCTCAAAAAAAAAAAAAAAAAAAAAGAAAAAAAAAAAAAAATCTTACAATTCATACGATAAGTTTCCTAAAAATCATTATTTTAATAGGAACATATTCTAGGGACAATATCCAAATTAAAGTTCGGTATTCGATTGTTGATCTAGAGTGCTCCGTGCTTGATCAAGGTATCTTTGGCGCCATTCGAGCAGCCATTGAAGACATTGAGGAATTCTCTAATTATTTACTCAATTCTATCATAGACAGCCCCTTAAACCATCATTTTGCCATTTTGTAAGCATAATTTGTAAACAGCTAGGAAAAAATAAAGTTTGGGTTTTCCTAAAACATAGCTTAATAAATCTAAATCCATCAAAAAATGTAGGTTGCAATTCATAATTTTTCCGAATATTATTTTCATAATTCATATCACAAAATTATAAACATTGGAAATTCAGCGTATTTATGTTTGAATATTTTAGTATTATTGCAACATAAGAAATTAGCATACTATGAGTATAATTTCAGGTGATATTAATAAAAATATGAAAACGCAATTTAACATTAGAAGCACTAAATTTTGAATGTTTATAATTCAAAAATTTATCATTCCAATGACTTGATATTTGGTGACCAATCATAGTTTGAATCAGAGATTGAAAAAATGTTTAAAATTGCTGTTGAAAAAATATTAAGTTTGGTTTCAGTTTAATATTTAGATGGCTCCTAAGCAAATTTTATATACATAATTTAAAAGTAGACTTTATTTTCAATTGTTCGGTCTCAATAACTTTCTTCTATGATAATTCGTTGAGGAATTTGTAGGGGAGTAGGTTTCAACTACTGCACAAGGCTACAAATGAGACAGCTAGTGAATTTTATGAAAGTATTAATTTAATGGCATTTTAAAGTAAAATATGAGTACAAATATTTAAAATAATTAATGTTTTAAATAGGAATTGTACTCAAATCTGTATTAACTGATAATGAAAACATTTTTAGTTAATTTTATTTGAGGAGTAAATCCCAAAATATTTATTAAAAGATCTTTGAATAAATATATTAATTTAAAATACACTTCGCAATGAACGCATCAAAGACAGCATTTGTTTAATTTACGTACAACATTTATGTTCTCGTTAATGATCTCTATCACTAATTTTCAAAGCTATACAGAAACAGGTTTTTAAGGCCAAATTAGAAATCAAAACCGAATTTCGGGGATCATCATATTTTCGTCCGAAAACGAAAAGTGAAGTGCTAGGTTTTTTTAAAAGTGCGTACATAAATGTATATGATTATTATTTCATTACACATATTCGTTAAATATGCGTTATTATTAATTAATTGTACGTATTTATGAAATACATATAATTATTAATTAATTATATATGTGGCTCAAGTTGGATCTCTGTGTCTAAGCCCCCAAAACTTTTTATTTTCATATAAAATAAAACGTAATTAATTCATTATTGACGCAGAAAGATTTCCTAATTATACGAATAAAATTTATTTTTAAATATACATACCTCGATTTATTTTTTATAATGGTTGTAAATGTTCTTCCATCTTACTACAGCTTTCTCAAAGGGTATTCGAAATACTTCTGCGGTATCAAACTAAAAATTTTCTATTACGATAAAGTCTAGAGATTTAACGAGAACGAGAAAAAGTTTAGTCATACATATGCATTACTTGCTTTATAGTTAGCACTCACGTCTTGAGTCAGTCATGACTGATAAAATATAAACAGCGATGTTCATAGAAATAAATAGCCTCATTTCAGCTCAAATTGATGACTTATGAGGAAGTGATGAGGTCTAAGTCTTCCTCATCGCTCCCTCATCAGCCTCTACGGAATACGGGTAAATATTAGAAAATATTAATTAGTATTTGTTTATGAATATTCAGATATAGTTAAAGATTAATGAGCCTAATCTCAATTCAGATAATGGTAAAAAAAAGTGAAAGAGCATTTCGTTAAATTATTCACTCCCCCATAACTCTTATTTTGGCCTATTTAGAAAGAATCACCTACTTATAACCTTTTTAGTAGTGCCTAGACAAAAAATTCAAACTTTATTTTCAGAATACTACAAAAATAAACGATGCATTTGTTTTAAAATTTTCGGCTAAAAATAAACGTTTCGAATAAATACAAGCTGGATATTTCAACGATCTAAAAGCCTGAAGGCAGACCACAATAATATTTTTTAAAAATGTAAATACCCCAAGTCAACCAAAGAATCTAAAAAATAAATGCAGTAAAACATTGAAATTTATGATATTAATAAGAAATTTGGAATACAAAATTGCATTTATTGTGTGAGGCATACATGTTCTGCTACTTCATTTTGCAAAAGTCAGATAAAACTAGCTTTATAATGTCTTCGTGGTCTGTAATTTCTTCCATTCAGTAATGTAATTTAATCTAGAAGAAAAAATAATGTTTTAAATTGCACCATACAAACTGCATTTCGTAATGTGAGAAGTTGTCTTTCGTAATCACATTTAAAATATTTCTAAAAATGTTTTTCAGATTGTTGTTATAAATTGTTTTTAAAAAAATTCATAAAATTATGCTAGTGAAAGCATCTTAGATGATATTTATATAATGTCATTATTTGATACAAAGTAGAAAAGGAGATCTTCATTTTTAAAGTATTAATTGTTAAAGCTTTTTACTTTAAATTAAAAATTATTGCACTTTTTATCAATTACCCATGTTTAGCGATTGGCTAAAATAAATACCCTAAAATTATTATTTCTTGTTAATTTCTAGCTAATGATTTTCTATTTCAAATATATAGGGTAGCTTGGGATGAGATAATGTGTTAAACAAGATGTCGAATCACGTGTTTTTACTATACGCAGCCATTGTAGAAAAAAACCTCTTAGTTGTAAGGCAGAGGGTTCCCTGTTGATACTTTAATTCCAGTTTACATTCTTTTTCTTATAACTTTATGCGGCACTTTTTTATTTTTAAGTCGTTTTGACACTTCTAGTAAGCATCCAAAATCTTTAACGTTAATCATAGTTTAAACATCCCATAGTAAATCTGATTATTAGAGAATACTGGAACTTAAGTTTTATGCAAAGCATAAATGGCAGTCAGTCCCGTTAATAGGGTGGATCAGGGATCACGACGGAGACACCAACCAACCAAAAAAAAAAAAAAAAAAAAAAAAAAGGTTTATGGAATTTAATATCCCGTCGGAAAAAAAACCCTTCATTACCATTCAGAGAAAGACCAGATGACAAACAAGCCCAGAATCAGTGGGGAAATTTGTAAATAATAATAATAATAATAATAATAATAATAATAATAATAATAATAATAATAATGATACCCTCATAGCATGCATGGTCACATCACGTCTGTGACCGAAATGCCACCACTCAGTGACGTCACATTGCGACTGAGATGTGACTTTCTTAAAATTTTTTAGAAAATTACAAATAATCTTCAAAACATGTTATTTAATTAAAAAAAAACATGTTTCTGGCAACTTAAATATTGTCGCGCTTTTGTCACAATTTTGTCACAATGTTATTGTCAAAGTAGTCACAAATGACACATTTTTCACAAATTTGTCACACCGTGACTTCACAAAGTAGTCACAATGTGACGTCACAAACGAGCTCTAAAACGGACATAACAACTTCACATTTTAGTCATTGTGACTTCACATCGACGTCACGTGACGTCACATCGAAAATCGATGACGTCGCAATGACGTCACCATGCCTTACGGGTAATAAAACAACAAATAGTCAATCTGGATCACAGAAAAATAAAATATCAGTAAATGGCAACAATACTTACTGAAGTACCAGCTCTTGCTGCTCAAATAAACTAAAGTTAAAATATCTATTAAAGAATTTAACACCTAAAATATAACATCATATTCGTTCAAAAACTATATAAAAGTAAGTTTAGATAAATGACCTAATGCAAAAAGGAATGTGCTAACTAAAATTCACAAAATTAACAATGAACCAATGGCTCCACTAAACACACTTGTCCTTTGGTCGCTTTTTAATTTTGTATAACAAGGATGGGAAAAATTCCGTAGCCGCTAAAATAGCACAATTTTACTAATTTGTTTTTGACTGGCGGATTTTCAGACCGAACCTACGGTTGTTTTTGAAAATGATTCAATATGATCAATTTAATAATATATAATCAGCTTGTATAAAATAGCTAAGTAATCAATTTTATAAATACGTGTTTAGCGTGACTAGCAAAGCGTAATAAAACCTCGGAAAAATGTGATTGAACCAATTGTATTCAATGAAACTGTTGATTACCTAAAAGTTGCTTAAAGTTTTAAAATTTATTTTCCAGCTTTTGAATAAGGACCATACATTGAAATATTTTATAATTTGAGAATGATTTTAAAAGAATTTTAAAATATTATTTATTTTTCTAAATTTAATTATAAAACTGAATGGAAGGAATTAGAATCCATGGTGATCTTTTAAATTTATTTTAATCTGACTCGTGCAAGGGAAGTAGCATGGTATGTATGCCTGATACAATAAACGCAACATTTTTTTTCATTGTAAATTGCAATGTTTTACAACTTTTATTTATTTGATCGTTTTAATATACCTACGCAATTTTTACTGTAGGCTGACTCGAGCTTCGTACTCTGCAAATATCTAGCTTGAAATTATCCAAAAGGTCTACTTTTCATTCAAAAATTTAAAAACAAAACTATTTTTTATTTTCAAAATAGTCTGAATTAAAATTTTAAACACTTTGTCAATTTATTACTGGTAACTGAATTAAATTCCCTCATTTTTTTCCTTATCAAATTCATACACTATGTTTTTTTATTTTGACTTATCCTGTTTTTGAATTATATTTTTCCATTAAAAAAAATCCATCAGAATTTATTTGCTAATTTTATAGTATTTAAAATTTTTGTAACATTTAAAAAAGAAAGCGCATCCAAATTTTTTCTTTTTATGTTATTTTATTTAACTCAACTTGGTTTATGTATTTAATCATGGAACTGTGTAATCGATTTTTCAGTTACTTCCTTATGTGATAGAATGAGATAATGCAACATTTTACTATTATTAGAACTTTGTTATTAATTAAGGGTGATCCGGGAGACATTTTAAAATAGTTTTTATTTATCGAGTTAAAATTTTGAATTTTTTGGGATCGTTAAACATCTCATTAGTAAGCAAAATCACATGACAAAACTTGTCATACATATATTTTTTTTTAATTTTAAAATTATTAAAATCGTTATAAATTGAAATATTATTTGTAGAATTTATTTATTTTTTCAGATGAATAAACAGAAATAAGGTACCCTGAGGTAATAACGCCACGTTAAGGTTCTACCAATTTTCTCGGCTTAGTTTTAGATTGTATTTTTCAAACAAATATAGGATCTGATACAGCAACTCATTGACTATCTATATAAAATAAAATAATTTAACAGATATGTATTCATAAAATGTAATGGGGTCTTTTCTTGACCAATGCTATTTAGCGTTAATACCCACCTATATGGGTAATAACGGCATGCAAACAAAACTATAAAATAAGATGGAATAATGGCATGTAGATTGCCCAATTTTAAAAATACTAACTCTACAGCTCTAGAAATTGACAAATTGTAATCTAAGCTATTGAAAATGTACAATTGTTTTGTGACTCTGAAAGAAAAAGAAAGCTGTGGTGGTGGCGGGGGGAGGAGGCAAAAGAATATCAGATTCTAAGCTACGTTTTGCTTAAAAATGACCATTTAAATAGAATTATTAGAAACATTGCACGGATTATTTGAATCAGCATTTATATTCTCATGTATGCATTCTATGCGATAGAAAATATTGATTTTTTTGTGAAAGTGAAAGAAAAAGGAGCGAGGGGGGAGCTTCAACAGAATATAACACCCTGTGTCTCTCTTTGCTTAAAAAGTCCCGCTTAAATATGATTATAAGAAACATTGCATTGTTTTAACCATTCATAATGTAATATTTTAATCATGTGAAGTTTTATAATAACTAGAGTTATATGTAATAAATATTTTTGTTAAACCTTAACTGCTGTTAGCGTCTCACATATCGCTGAGTTTTTCAAGTTTCAGAGTTTAATTTGCAATTTTTAGTTTAACTATAGATACCGGGAAATTTTAGTTTCATTTGGAGTCCTATTACTATCGCTAGAAACTTTTGAATAGCTAAATTTTATTTATAATAGTCCTGTATATAAGGTTCAATACAAAAATAATATTCTAAAAGTTAATTTAACATTTTATTCATCGTTAGATTAAGCGGTCTGACAGGCCGCTCACAGTAAGTTATGCGACAATTTTTGTCACAGCAGTTAAGGGTTAATACTATTATAGTAATCTAGTAAATAGTTTTTAACCCATAACTCCACACTAATGCGGATTCTCCAAACCTACAGTTAAAATGTCGACGTTTTAAAGAGCATGCATTAATAAATTTTTAATAAATTGAATAAAATTTTTGATTAAAAAATATTATCCCAAAGAGATCTCTTATTCAATTTTATACATAATTCATATGGCTATATATCATTATCTCTATATTAGCAACAAAATTAACCTTTAACTGCTGTTAGCAATTTGACTGAACACTGTACCCCCCCCCCCCCCCAAAAAAAAAAGCTTTTAACTTGTATTTTCCAGTTTAACTATAGTTACAACTGAAATTCTCTTTCGTTTGGAGTTCTCGTAATATTGTTAGAAATATTTGAATAGATTAAATTTAATTAGAATTAATTCTGTACAAAAAGTTTAGCGCAGGAACAGTATTCTATGATTATTAATCATTGATCGCATTTTAACCTTTAACTAATGTTACCGGTCTTGTAGACCACTATTTTTCTTTAATTTTTTAGTTTAACTTGTAATTTTCAGTTTAACTGCAAACACTACCGAAATTTTCTTTCATTTGGAATTTTAGTACTATCACCAGAGACTAAATAGATGAATATTAAGTATAATACTCTTGTATAAAAAGTTTAGTACAAAAACACAATCCTATGAGTTATTCCCGCCTTTTATTCATCTTTCAATTTTGTGGTCTCATAAACCGCATCACATTCATACGTTAGAATTTCTGTCACATCAGTTAAAGGTTAAATTTATAAAGTTTTGAAAAACCGAACGCTGAGAAAGCGGACAGTTAAAATTTCGAACTCAATTGAACAATCCACTGGAAATTTAATAGAAACCTGATTTTGAAGATGTTCGAATTTGAATCTCGAAAACATTTTGATATAGTTTTATTTACAAGAGTTAAAAATTATTTTTTACATTAGTAAAAATAATAATAATAATATAATAAAAAATAAAATAGAGAGATTATTTTTAAGTATTGGGCACACCCCCCCTTTAATCTTACCATTTCAACAATGATGATAATGCTGTCCCATATTAATATATAAACCCCCTTCGGATATAGTTCGGCCACTGTTGGGAATCAACCGGGGTAATAACGTCAATCCCTGGCGTTATTACCTCGGGATACTTACTGCGCCATAAATCCTAAACTACAAATTATCTCGAGAAGATATCCAAAATCTTCTACAACAATTTGAAAGTACATGAAATACACTACAAATTTATGTAATAAACAAAGTATTTCTGGATAAAAAATATAGTCTTCAGATCAAAAACCTTATCTCGCAAATTTTAGATCAAGCGTTAATTTTAGTTGCTTGTAAAAACAATAAGACCAAAAAATGAAACAAATTAACTTGAAGCTGTTTTTTGCGATTTATGTGACTCAAAACCATTCTGCGCAGAGCACATGGGTGTCATTTACCTGATTATTTCATAATTATGCAAAATATAAGCACTTGGCGTTATTACCCCAGGGTACCTTATATAAGCCTTAATTTTGATTCAGAATTTTTAAAATATTAATTTAAACTAAAATGAAAAATATTTAAACTGAAAATTTAAAACAAAATCTAATTTTTAAAAATAAATATTTTTTTTCAAATTTACTGAATCAAAATTAAAGTAAAACAATTGAAAAAGACATATTCCAACTTTGAAACATTTATCTTAAAAGTTTCTTGAGTTATAATAATATAAATAAAAGAAATGATGAAAAAAGCATCATGAAGAAAATTGCATTTTCAAAATAAGCCATTTCCATTACAACTATTGCTTGAAAGCTAGATTTTCAAAACAAACTAAATTATAAAAATTAATATTTTCAGTTGTAATTAATATAGAAATATGATTTAAACATCATTATAAACAGTAAAAAAAGAAAGAAAGAAAGTTATTTTTTTATATATATACGTAGGTTGATCCAAAAAAAAAGTTCGAAACGTAATAACTGTGGAGCGAATATTTTTATCCAGGGTGGTTGACAGATAGCGCTAGTTGTTCAACAGCGATTCTACGAGTAAGTAGCGTCAGTACGCAGACACTTAAGAGCGACAGTAATGGCACGACGTCTATAAAAGTGGTCTCGCATACAGTGCGAGCCGTAATTTGATTCTTATGGGCCAAGAATGTGGCCGCATCCGAAATTCACGGTCATTCTTCTGCATGACAATGCCAGGCCCCATACAGCTCTCCAGATTCAGGAATTGCTGCAAAGGCTCAAGTGGGAGGTCTGGAATCACCCCCCATACAACCCCGATTTGGCTCCAAGTGACTATTTCCTTTTTCCGGCGTTCAAGCAAAACTTATCTGGAATACGGTTCACCTCAGACGATGCAATGAAAACAGCTGCCGAGAAATGGCTCAATGAGCAGGGCCCTGATTATACCAAGACGGGATAAATAAGGTGGTCCAACGTTCTCATAAATGCCTAAACAGGTTTGGTGACTATGTGGAAAAGTAAAGGCCAGATGTTTCTCTTGATTGCCATTTGTATCTTGTTTCTATTGTTATTAAATACTTTTTCCTTTGCCTTGTAAACCTTTTTTTGGATTATTCCTCGTATTTGAAGATTTTTCTGTTCTCGCACCCCCTTAATACATTAATTTTAAAGATTTTTTTTGATTAAAAAGCCAAGGGAATAAATCGTAGACAGTGGTTGACCAGCTGGCAGAACATCAAACCTGCAGCTAAAAGGCCGTAGAATTTAGGCTTAGTACCAACTAAAATCCGACATGTACAGTAATAGTGCCCTTTGCATATAAATTTGTTGTGGGTGGAAAAGTTCTCCAAGTTATCTATGAATTATACATCTGGAGGTGACGATATCTTAAGGTCTTGTCACTTGACAAAAGTTTAAATCACAAAATCAACTTGAACAGCAATGTGCTGGTGTCAAACAACAAAATATAAATGCTAACTGGCATAACAGAGTTCATAACTTAAGCATTAGGAATAGAATTTTTGCGATCGTCAGGTTTATTGCCACTAAGCGATGGTTAAATGATCACCCGCCCCGATACTAGGTATAAAACCCTTTCAGTCATAGAGTGCCCGGCAAGAAGGGGGCTAGTCATCAGTTAAATAGAAAGTAAGATGATAAATCGTCAAATGCATGTGACGATTTAAAGAGAACTCGAATTATTTCCACTGGTTAAAAAGAAACACACAGTCATGGCAAGCGAGGGAAAAAACAAAATAAATAAATAAATGTAGAAGATCCAATAATTAGTCATGGACTGCTGTAAATTCATTTATTAAATTCGTAATAATGAGGAAGGAAAAATTTTTCAAACCCTTTTGCAAAAATTCCATCATTAATTCAGCGAGCCGTCCTCATCCAAGAAGCAACCCAAGAATCTTCTTTCTCATCTCGAGACTTCCACCTTTTTAAATCAAAAAGAAAATTCTGGAACATTCTGTAACCTCAAACCATCATTCTTTTATGTAAACAGAATTCTTGTCCAGCTACGAGATTATTTTCCACAAACGATAAATTTATTTAAAAAAAAAAATATTATTTAACCAATTTATAATTGAATCGGGATTTTTTAGGCAGAAGACTTTTATAAATGATTAATTTTAAGAGAAAAAGAAAAGAAATGAATTTATTAATATGAACACTATCGAAGGTTGACGGCGGAAAAATAAATAAATAGATAAAATAAAATAATGATATTTTTTGAAAGGTATGGTTTTGGAATAAATTTAATAAGACTTTCTTAAAAAGGGTTGATAAAAACATAGAAGAAATCAGTTTTACTTGGAATATTAAGAAATAAAGTTTTAATTAAGAATATTTTTAATTTAGAGCCATCTTTGTTTAAATTTACGCATACTGGAATAATGTTTTTTAAGGCAAATTAAGAATTTATATCGTCTGCATACAGATTAACAGATTAGATCTAGAAACAAGATTTTAATTTAATAATTTGAAGTAAGTACGGAAAATTAAGATAGTATAAAGGTTAGTTTTGGCGAAAAAATTTTAAATTTGTAATATTATCCCCCCTCCCCGAGACTTTGTATGAAATTGATAGTTAAATAAAACTACAAGTTCAGACAACAGAAATATAATAATTTAGAAAAGTTAAATTTTGGAATAAAACTGTCAAACTCCGGAAGCCAAGAGATGGAAGAAAAGAAAATTAACGCAATATAAAAATATTAGCGATTAAAATAATATATTTAAGAGAAAATTAATCTGAATTAAATTTAGGTAGGAGCATTTCCCTGAAAGAAATACAATAAAGTTACAATATCACTTACCATTTGTAAGTGCATAGAAGATAATACATACAATAACAGTAAATAAGTTATGAATATTAATAAGCAAGAGATAAAAATTATAATAAAAACAATAAAAATTCGTTCTCATGGAAGTTTAAATAATTACAATGACTTAATGCATAGTTTATTTTAAATAAGTCCTTTTAATGAAAAAAGTCTTTCAAGAATATATAAAAGTCTTTTTCAATGTCCAGTGAATACAATCTCTTTAATTAAAGATCTACAAATCTTGTTTAATCTTTGTTTTTTGTTGGGTCCCAACATTTTTTAATAATATGACAAATTTCTAATAATAAATATTATCACTTCAAAAATTAATAAATAATAATATAGAAAAATTTAAATAATAATAATAACAACAATAATAAGTAGTAGTATAATAAGACTCAAAATTGATAGCAATAATAACAATAATTCTCCATATCCTAATATTTCTCAATAAGAGTATAATTAATACTAAACTTCATTATAGAAATCATAATAATAATAATAGTAAAACAAGAGTATAATCAAAAGAAAATATCACAGTTTGTTTATTATTGATAGGGAAAATATTGGTTGAGGATAAAAATAATTACATAGCAACTAAATAATTTTCTTATCTTCTAATAGCATAAGAAAGTATTTTTTGCTAGCCGAAAGTATAAATAAAAAAAATCATAATTCCAAAATCCAAATAAAATTAAATCTAACTATTTAGAAAATGGACTCTCAACCAGTATTTCCTTACAATAATTCCTCTCTGATACTCTTTTACAAACTTGTCAAATTTGGTTATAAGTTTTCAAATGCCAAATGTAGAATAATGTTTTATCTACACAGGGTTTATAAACTTTAATAATAAAATACAATAGGAATAAAAGGTGTCATTCTTAATTGAGAAATGGAAATAAAAATAGTGTGCTTTTTTGAAAAACTTTTAATATCTGTAGTTCTCACAATCACTGAAAATCACATATTATGTTATAGGTTTGAGTAGAATCATTAGATTTTATAACTGTTATAACATAAATATCTGCTGAATAAATAGAATAATACTAATGTCAAATACATGAGTAAATATAGTTAGACTTATATCCACTTAAAATTAATTTATCAACATCAATTTGAAAGCTTTTACAATCAAAGTGTACACCTTATGCCTGCATAAGGAGCCCAATGTAACCCCAAAAACTCCCAAAAACAAGTAATATTCTTGTTGGCCACCAAGAACATACCTGCTAATGTTGAAAATTATGGTGATAAAATATTTAAAGAATAAGAATTAAAATTTAATCTACTGTCTTGACTTCAGTTTGATCTAGTGATTGTGATTGTATCTGAGGATTTGTTTGTTTTTTGGGTTGCTCATGAAACAGTTTAAAATCTTCTGGTGAAAAATAGGGTCTTAATTTAGAAACATGCACAATAACGGAATTCTGTCCTGTCTCATAATTAAATTTGTCTATTTCATAAGTTACATCAGAAAGTTTATTTATAATTTTGTATGGTCCAGAGAAAGTAGGTTCTAATTTTTGAGTGTTAGGGTATTTAAATTCTTCATAAATTACAGAGTCTTGTATTTTTAATGGGCATTCGACAAAATTTCGATCATAGAGCCTTTTACTTTTAAGGTGAAATTCCTGAGTTCGCGCTTTCGCAATTTTGAGGGCTTTGTCTACTGGAGGGTAATAGTTTTGTATTAAAGAAAATTCATAAGGCAATTGATCATAAAATAAATGAGCAGGTGGGAATTTGGTGATAGAATGGGGCATATTGTTGTATTCTTCGATGACTTGGTTTAATAATCTAGTCCAAGGTATTTTAAAAGAAGTGATATTAACTTTACATTTAAGCCTGGTAACTATAGTCTGATTAACGCGCTCTACTTTTCCATTGGTCTGAGGATGATGTGCGGATGTAAAACGCTGTTGAACATGATGATGTCTAAGGAATTTCTTAAATCTTGGAGATCTGAAAGATTTATGCCTGTCACTAAGTATTTTTTGAGGTGCTTTGATATTGAAAATTTGTTTTAAACAGTTAGTGTATGTTTCAATGGTAACATTTTTGGAGGGAAAAGCCCAAAAAAACCTAGTTGCATGATCTATTATTATGTGTAAGAATTTTTTTGTTGAGTTGTAATAGTTAAATCCACCAACAGTATCAATAGAAAGACATTCAAAAGGTTGATCTGTCGCTGGCATAGCTTGTAATAAGCCGAATCTTTTCTGTTTTGGTTTTTTATTTTTCTGACAGGTATCGCAATGTTTAACAAATTCTGTAATGTCTATTGTCATATTAGGCCAATAATAGTTGGGAGATATTAAATTAAGCATTTTTTGAATCCCTAAATGTCCAAAATTATCATGAGCAATATGGAGTAATTTTTTTCTTAATGACATTGGTACAACAATTTTTTTGAATCCCTTTTTCTGAACTATAATAATTCCATTCTCTTTTTTATATTTTTTGTCACAAACATTGTCTTTGTCTTGCATCTCTATAATTTCTTTCCTATCTAGCAATAAACTAATATGTTGATTAAAATGACAAACAGGATTTCGTGACAACATGTCTGCTTCGACATTTGTTGAACCCTTTTCATATTTTATCTCATAATCAAACATACTAAGTTTGAGCGACCATCTAAAAAGCCTACCTCTTAAGTTTTTAACACTTTTTAACCATACTAGAGATGCGTGGTCCGTATGAATTGTAAACTTGACACCATGAAAGTAATGATAGAATTTGTCAAGAGTATCTATAATAGCTCAACATTCTAATTCAGTTATGAAATAATTTTGCTCATAACTCTTCAAAATTCTAGAATGATAAGCAATAGGATGTAAGAAATTTTCTTTATCAGGTTGTTTTAGAACGGCACCTACTGCTATCTGAGAGGCATCTACAAACATATGTAAAGGTAATTTATTATCATAAATTTTGAGGATGGGTTTTGCAATTAAAGAATTTTTTAATTTTTCAAAAGACTCCTGGCACTCTGAGTTCCATTCACATATTGTGTCTTTTTTAAGTAATCGGTTCAGAGGATATCTAATTTCAGCATATTTATTTATGAATTTATGGTGAACATTAATGGAACCTAGAAATCGTTGTAACTCTTTCACATTGGAAGGAGGTTTTAAATTTTTGATGGTTTCAATATTGGCATTTGCTTGGGTTATAGTTCCATTAGGGATTTCATAACCTAAGAAATTGATTTTATTTTGGCCTAATTTACATTTAGAAAGTTTAAGTTTAATGTTTTCTTGTTTGCAAATGTCAAAAATTTGAGCTAAATGGTTTAAATGTTCTTCTAAAGAGGAAGAGAAAATTATAATATCATCAAAATAGTGGCACGCAAAGTCGATTTTATATTTATTAAGGATTCTTCGAATGGTTCTATTGAATATGGGAGGGCCCGTTTTTATGCCAAAAGGGAGCACGAGCCACTCAAAAAGTCCAAAATTGGTTGCAAATGCTAATTTTTCTGTATCGGATGGATGTATTGGTATGTGCCAGTAGCCAGAGGCTAAATCCAAAGTTGAAAAATACTGAGCACTACTCAATTTATCTAAAATTCCATCGATACGGGGCAAGGATTCTGCATCATTTTTAATTATTGCGTTTAATTTTCTATAGTCTATACATAATCGCGTTTTTTTACCTTCCTCTCTTTTCATAACTAGTGTAACAGGGGCAGAATAGGGGCTATTACTTTCCTTTATCAGTCCGGCTGCTAACAATGATTGAATTTGGTTTTTTATTTCTATTTCTTCTAGGGGAGATGTTCGGTAGGGCCTCAAAGGTATAGGTAGGTCTGAGTTTAGTATAACGCGTTGTGGTTCAATATTAATCCTACTCACATCATATTTATGCTTTGCAAAAATATCACTATAAATATGAACTAATTCCCTTAAATTTACATCTTGAATTAAATTTATTTCCCCAGTTAAATCTGAATCCGAATTATCGCGAAAATTTTGAAGAGTCATGGAACCTCTATAATCAGGATGCACATTAATTGCGTGATCATATTCAACACAATCTTCATTTTTCATAATATTTCCACAAGTAGATTGTAACTCTATATCATGATTACTTACATTCAGTGTTTTATTATCATAATTATCTATTGCTACAGTATTACCAGTATTTAATTTCATATTTTTTTTATATTCTGAGGTTACAAATTCATTAGATTGATCCCTGTTTTGTTGTACTTGGTCCATATTTACTGTATTGAAATGAAGGGATCTCTCATTATGTATGGATATACTGTTAGTTATAATTTTCCTTCCCTGCCTTACAATACAATTTTTACATTCTATGGTTAATTTAAATTTAGAACATTCTTTTAACCCCAAAATAGCATAATCCAAATTTGTATTGCATACTAAAAAGTTAACATATTTTTTAATTTTATCCACTTTTAGAAGAACACTACATTTTTTATTTATATGTAAGAATCCTTTTGCCTGACCAATGGTAACTGAAGGTATAGTCTCAATTTTAGCATTAAGTTTTTTAACAAATTTAATTGGCAATATTGCAATAGTTGAGCCAGTATCTACAACACATGGCAAATTATAATTGTTTGTACATCCATACACAATTAATAGTCAAACATTATGAGAATTATTTTGTGAGCTACTTGGAAGAGTATCAGAGAATGGCAACTCACTCCTAAAAATACATTCTCTTTCCCAATGAAAAGCATTACTCACACCCCTATTTGTGCATATCCTACAAGGTCTTGAAGGGTATGAATTTTGAATATAATTATTTTCACAAACTCTAGGTCTTTGAAACTGAGATTGCCTTTAGGGAATCCAATTCCTAGGTGTATTATTGGGCCTAACTGGCTGAATCCAGGGCCTAGTTGGTTGAAAAGGTTGAAAATTTTGTCTAGCTGATGGTTGATTTATTACTTGGTTTGAAACTAGTGGGGTGGAAATTTCCACGAATTGTTTGACAACCCGGTACCATTCTGTGGTACTACTAGGAGGATTTATAATAATATTGTTTTTGAATTCTGGTTTTAAACCATCAGTTAAACCTTGTAATAGTATATTTTCACTAAAATGTAATTTCCTACCAATTTCCACTTTTTTACGAAAATAAGTTTCTAAATTGTCTAAATTATCTAATTTCAGATTTGAAAAATCAGAAAAACTCGGGAAGCCTAATTCAATGAGTCTTTCTATCAAAATTTTCTTAATTTGTTCATAATCCGTACAATTTAAGCAGTCATTGATATAAATTTTTTGCGCTTCCCCTTTCAAATATTGCGCAGTAAAATTAAATTTCCATTCTAGATTTTTTCTTCTCCTTTTCACATGTTGTATCAAAATAAGTTAACCACGACAAAATGTTCATTCCAGAACTCGGATCAAACGGTACGAATTTAGGATCTTCCATAATTTTTTTATTCTTACTCATTAGAATAAATGAAGCACTTCTATTTTCTTTATTAAATCCTGATCGTAAAATCATTTGCAATAAATTTCAAAGTTAATAATTTCTATCAATTACATATTTTTTTCAAAATTACTATATCAGATCCATAACATACAATAAATAATAAATAAATAAATTAGTAAATTAATAAATTAACTTCAAATTACTCTCATCAATAAAATAATAAGTAAATAAATAAATAAATAATAAATATTTCATATATCATAAAAAGAATAAAAATAATCAAAACATTTAATAAAATAACTTACAGTTTTTTGAAAAATCTTCAATAAAATTCAATCGTCTTTAAATTCCTCATCAAATACTTCTTGCATACTCACCACTTTGAAGTCATTAATTTTCAAAAATTTTCAATATGACCATGAATACTGAATCAAAATTTATGCGCACAGATCAACATCAAGCGTCAGAAAATCCACATCAGACTCGAAGCAAGTACTATTCATTAGCAAGCTGAAAATACCATATAGGCTGTCCTTCAATCGAACTTCGGCCATAGCATGCTTTTCTTCGTTCCATCGCAATTTTCTTTAAATATCATTCATTAAAAAGGCAGCACAGATAACTAATCCTGTCGGACTTTTCGATTAGTTGTGACGATTTAAGGAGAACTCGAATTATTTCCACTGGTTAAAAAGAAACACACAGTCATGGCAAGCGAGGGAAAAAACAAAATAAATAAATAAATGTAGAAGATCCAATAATTAGTCATGGGCTGCTGTAAATTCATTTATTAAATTCGTAATAATGAGGAAGGGAAAAGCTCCTTTTGCAAAAATTCCATCATTATTTCAACGAGCCGTCCTCATCCAAGAAGCAACCCAAGAATCTTCTTTCTCATCTCGAGACTTCCACCTTTTTAAACTAAAAAGAAAGTTCTGGAACATTCTGTAACCTCAAACCATCATTCTTTTATGTAAACAGAATTCTTATCCAGCTACGAGATTATTTTCCACAAACGATAAATTTATTTTTAAAAAAAAATATTATTTAACCAATTTATAATTGAATCGGGATTTTTTAGGCAGACGACTTTTATAAATGATTAATTTTAAGAGAAAAAGAAAAAAATTAATTTATTAATATGCACACTATCGAAGGTTGACGGCGGAAAAATAAATAAATAGATAAACTAAAATAATGATATTTTTTGAAAGGTATGGTTTTGGAATAAATTTAATAAGACTTTCTTAAAAAGGGTTGATAAAAACATAGAAGAAATCAGTTTTATTTGGAATATTAAGAAATAAAGTTTTAATTAAGAATATTTTTAATTCAGAGCCATCTTTTTTTAAATTTACGCATACTGGAATAATGTTTTTTAAGGCAAATTAAGAATTTATATCGTCTGCATACAGATTAACAGATTAGATCTAGAAACAAGATTTTAATTTAATAATTTGAAGTAAGTACGGAAAATTAAGATAGTATAAAGGTTAATTTTGGCGAAAAAATTTTAAATTTGTAATATGCATAGTAAAAATCGATTTTTATTTTCCAAAATATAGGCTAATGGCAGTGAAATAGAAACAACGAAATATTTCAACAGTAAAAAATAAAACAGACAAATAAAAAAGAAAGTATCTAATATATATATTTATGCAATACGATTTAGTTTGTCAATGGCTTCATATTGTTAAACTATGATTGCACGTTGATAAAATGAATTTAGAAATCCCAAAATAATAGTTTAAATAATGCTCTCCTTTTTGTTGTCATAATTTAAACAAGAAACAGTAAAAAATACTATAAGTGTATAACAAATTACTTTGCAGTTTCTACTGAGCATTAAAAAAGACAGTGAATTTTTCATAATCATGTTCAGTGCCCACTGTCAAAATGCCTTATACAAGAACTTTTTTGGAAATGTCCTGATTTGCAGTGATGAAATAACCCATAAATTTCAAGATGAACATTAAATGGCCATAAATAAACTATTTTGACTAATATATATTTTTTATTGTATTACAATTAAAATAAAAAGTACAGTTAGAAATATCCTCTTAGCAATTAAATCCACCTAATCACCAGGAAATTAAAAAATATATTTTTTTTTTCTCTTATTAATATTGTAACAGTTTTAGTTTGTATAATAAAATAGAGAGGAAAAATATTATAAAAGTTAAGATTGATTATTCAAATTACATTTGAGGCTAATCAATAACATGGCATGAAAAAATAATACAAAGATTAAAATGTACTTTTTCTTACTCGGAGGTTAATTTTCAGTTACTCGGAGCTATAAAATAATACTAATATCCAAAAATGTTTCTTTTTTTTTTTTTTTTTTTTTTTTTTTTTACTCAATACATATTACGTCATATAAAATATTTACTCCAATTTATAACAGTTTTATTACAATATTCCTTGAATTGTGAGAAGAAAAAATCGATACTGTAGCTAATAATTGCAATAGCTGCGAACACATAATAATACTGATACAAAATAATGTTGCATTTATTATAATTAGAGTTTCGATTTTCTTTTATGAGGAGGGAAGGCGATTTATTTCAATTATGCCTAAATAATTATGTATTGGGCGTTTACCTCATATTTATCTTTATTTATATAATAAAGCTACTATTAGATGCACTGTATTGAATAAGTTCAATAATATGAAAATATAATCCTATTAAAACAATATATAAATTTTCTTTCTGTAAAATGAAGGAAGTTGATCAATTTTTATCCTGATTTTTGTGCGAAGTGATGCTGATCATAAAATAAATAATAAACAAATCTGTAGGCTCTCTGTTTAAAAATTATATGCAATCAATATTGATTTCAATTTAATTTTGCATATTCAAGTAGGTTTTTCGCGTATAAACGAAACAATTTGAGCATGTCTCGGAAACACACCTGTGAACACAATTTCTTATCAATCTATAATATAAAGAAGTTACTGAAAGATCGATTACTTAATTCCTTGATCAAATTACATAATTCCATGATTTCCATAAACCAAGTTGAGTTAAACAAAAGAATATAAAAAGAGACAAACATTTGATACTGATAACATGAATTATTATAGTTAACATGAACAAAATTTTGATTCCCCTTGAGGTTCATGTAAACGAGGTTCGACTGTATCTTTATGTCACACATTCCATCATTTTTGTCGGTTTATTTATTCAGTAATTAAATAGTAAAGGTATATTACCTTTTTCTGATAAATAATGTGTACGCAGAACCTCGCTAATCATATTAGTGATCTGTCACAGCTTTAGCTTTTACCACCTATTGAGTCAGTAAATTTATCCTTTTTTTGTAATGTAATATTTATTTTAAATCCAGTGCTTTGTAAAGCTTATGCCCGCTGAATTTAAAAGGTTAATCTTGTTTGTGTAACATGTTATTTGATATATAATTACTCTAAAAAAAATCGGATTATGCGCATGAACAAAAATTTAATAGTTCCTAATTAGCTCAATACATTTCATTAAAATATATGAGGACCTCAAAAGCCAAGGGGTACAAGTGACATAGTTTAGATTTCGAGTAAATCGAGTTCAAAGTTAAGCATCAATTGTAATTGAATGGATTAGGGTAGGAATCTTTTGCTTATTTCTTAATGTTCTTTGAACTCTTATTTCAATAACTGTTTAAAAAACAGCGGATTAAATTTTGTTTTAAATGTATAACTAAGCAATATTTATCAGCATTCGGCACTTGTACCCTTTGGCTTCCAAGCAGCAATGAAAACTGCTTGGAAGCAAGTGCCGAATTATACAAGAAATAAAAAAATATGAAATAAAAAGATAAATTTATAAAAAATGCAGAACAATGTTGATATAAATAAATGAATGGACAAAATTTTGTTATAATAAAAGTTCTAAAAAGGAAAAATTATGAAATAAAAAAATAAAAATACGAAAAATTTATGATCAGTGTTGATACATATGAATGAAACAACAAACTTTTATTCTAACATAAGATTTAAAATTTTATTATAAGTTTTGAAAAAAACAAAAAATGAAATTTTCTAACACTATCTAACAAAGGTAAAAAGTGAATATATTTTCATTTTGCCTGTTCCTCTGTTTGTCTGTTTGGCCATCCGGCCGTCTTCCCGCGCTTTAACTCTCGTAAATATACTCGAATTGCACTGAATTTTTTGGAATTCATTTGGATTAATTTATTTACAGGGACAGTCAAAAGTTTTTCGTTTCATTACGGAATATGGGGAAAAATCGTTTCAAATGAATTCTAAAGGTGTTAGACCCTGTCAAATATATTAAGATTTATATTCATCTACGACGTTCATTAAAATATGCATTCTGTAAAATATGTGGTGAAAAGAAAAGATAATATTCATTTACAGGGCCACACAAAAGAATTCAATTACATAATGGGAAAGTGGAAATTGTTTGCAACATATTTTAATTATATTAAACTTTTCATGTATAATAAAATTGATATACGTTCATGATATTTAATATAAGTTATATCGATCATAACATGAAGTTCACAGCATTTACAGACACACACAAAAATTTGAAATAGTATATTCTATCCATTATAGATATAGTTGATGGATGGATGAAATGCCTTCTTAATTATGATATGTGCTTTTAAGTTTCACTAAATTTATACATATTACATGGTATGTATAAATTCAATATTTGATATACATGGCTAAACAAAAGATCTGGTAAAGGTTACTGAATGTGAGTATAATTTACTTAAAGATTGCTTTTAAATAAGTTATGTATTTTTAAGTTATGTATTACACATTCAGTTTACTCAGAAATGTTTGTAGAATACAGATAAAATGATATACAGGGTAACACACAGAATTGGATACATGGTCATCTATGGATGATAATTTCTTGAAATATTATTTCAGTAGTCTTAAGAATGTTTTACTTGGAACTAAATTTTAGCTAAATATTGGCGTATAATACAGGTTCTATGTAAACTCCAAGGATGAACAAAAGTACACAAGTATTTTTCCATCTATCAGTACAAACTGCTGAAAGAGAAATTTCAAACTATTATGCATTTTCTTCCTAAATTAGATTTTTAAATTATACAGTATATATATAACCGACAGATCAAACACAGGGCTGTTCAAAAGTATTAAAATACATATTTTTCTATGGACAGTAATACTGCATTACCTTAAATAGCGAAATTTTTTTTTATATTTCAGAAAATCTTGGAAAGTGTTTCAGAATCTATGTTTAATGTTTGATTTTTCTTACTTGTTAACAGTTTGAATTTATTTAATGTAATATTTAATGCATTAAAAAGCAAATTCTAAACAGAAAAAAAAACTAACGAAAAACATTTTGAAAAACGACATACAACTCAAGTTCATAAGGTTTTAAACGTCACATCGTGTAAATAATTTTAAACTGTGATTGGTACAAATTGGCATATGATCGTGTTTTTGTACCAATCGACGTTTAAAAATTATCAAATGTGATAATTTTAATGATAATAATAATGTGGGGGCCTGAATTAGCCTTGCATGTCGTTGGTCGCGCTTCAGCTATATAGACGTTAATAAATACACCTGCACTTATACCCCTTGGCCTCCACGCGTTTCACGGTTTCGAGAAAGAGGTTAAGTAACTGACCTCTAAAACTCAGTGCATAATTAGAAAATCACTCATAACTCTTTACCTACAAATAAATAGACTTATTTCCAGATAGCATGTGCACTTAACTCATTTTTTTCAATTTTGTCACTTATACCCCTTGGCTTCTGGGCTCCTCATATATGCTGTGAAAGACAAGCTTTCAAGTTATCCTAAGTGTAGTAATGCATTGAAACCATCATTGGTATCATTACTATATTCTTAATAACTGTGAAAAAAATAAACATAAATACTATAGAATGTTAAATAAATCAAAAGTAATACAAAACAATATTTGTTGGAATTTTTTCCCTCGACTTTTAGCTCTGAATTGTGCTTTTCTGGGAGAATATAACATTTTTAATTACAATTAATAAACGAATTTGCCAGAAAGCTAGGATTATGACAGATAAAAATAATGATTATTTGCGTATTTTATAACAATTATATTAAAGAAACTAATTCTATATTAATAAGAACAAAAGGATAATTAAGGAAATTCCGATACATATCATTTACAACAGCACCATGCTGTGCGTAAATTGAACAATTTCTGTCTTTGAAAACTTTACATTTGTTGCGTAATACCTTTTAGACTAGTAAATCTGCAGATCAGGAGCCTCAACGTCAGCTTTGCCCATATTTCTTTAAACACACTTTGGGTAATATTCAATTTCCTGGAAACTGTAATTTAAAATTTTCAAATTACGTAATTATTTATAAGAATAAAAAAAGCATAAAAAGTTTTCAGCCATCAAAAGCGTTAAATTAAAAATTTAGTTATGTTAGCATATTCTCAAATTTTCATGATCTATTATTTTTGCTTTTTTATTATAACATAGCAGATTTCGGGGATTTCAGGGGGGCGGAGCCCCCCTGAAATCCCCGTAGTCTCATTAAATTTAAATTTGTAACTTTCTATTAATTGTGCTAATGGTTAT
The DNA here is from genome assembly GCA_964019185.1 of Maratus speculifer. Classification (NCBI taxonomy): domain Eukaryota; kingdom Metazoa; phylum Arthropoda; class Arachnida; order Araneae; family Salticidae; genus Maratus; species Maratus speculifer. The sequence goes on from OZ025291.1 coordinate 224,002,336, forward strand.
TGTATATCTTACATTTCTTTATACTTTTTTTCATATTTCTACATACCTGCCAACCATAAACACCTAAATCTAAAGTATCAGGAACTTTTGTAAGTGTAAACTCAGTAATCTAGAGTTTTATAATTTTTTTTTTTTTTTTTTTTTTTTTTTTTCGGAAAACAAAAGTTTGATTGCATTTTGAAGCAGTTATCGCGGAACAGACAGACAGAAGAACAGATTGACAGACGGAATAAACAATAAATTTCGAGCAATTTCACGAACAATAAATTTCGAGTCACCAAAGTAAACCTTTACTGAAGTTTCGGCAATGACGTCAATATTCATGAGTTATTGATATCCATGTTTCTTCTATTTTTAACAACTTCTATAAAATACCTGTTTTATTTCAATAATGACGTATATTATATGTATTATGACGTATATATAAGTGAAATGTTTGTTAAAAATATAATTCTTTTTTATTTCTTTTACTTCTAATTATGTCCCCATTTTTGTCAGAAAAATTCTTATAAACGAAACAAATATCCGTGTTTAATATTTAACAAAAAGTACTATATCTATTTTTATTTTAATCCTGATGTCATATTTTTTTTTCTTAGTTTAATTTTTCGAATGGGAATTGCTTAATTGAAACTTATTGCTGTTGAAAAATTATTATTCCAAATTTTGATTTTTTTGGCAACGATAAAGGAAATTTGTTAAATTTTATTTAAAAAATCCCTATTGGTTCTGTATGAAAAAAAGGAAATTTTGAGTTATTAAGGAAAATATTTGAATAAAATTAATAAAACGTAGCCTATGTTTTTTTCTGGGCTATGTTATATTTATACGCAAAGATACAAAGACATTAATTCATCAGTTTTGATGTTGATTTCATTTAAATTTTCGTACACGCTTTCAAATTTATAACATTATAAGGATATAAGGAATTAAGATTTATTTTAAGGAATTTATAACATTATAAGGAATTAAGATGAATGGTTGCTTAGCAATCATTAAGACAAAATAAAGAAAATGAAATAAATACATTTGAAATAAGTAATTCTCTAAAACAAATTAGTTTATAATATTGGAACACATTTATAAAAAATCTCCAAATTTACAGTAATAATTTTTAAAATCTGACAAATGCGTAGACAAAATTTCAAAACAATACGAATAATTTAACTGGTAAATTTTAGTATTCATTTATCATTGAATTCCATTAATCAAATGTGTTATTTTCTCTCAGGGGAAAAAAAAAAACATTGAAAATCATTTGATTTGACATAGAAAAGCATTATTGCGCAAAATAAAATATTCTATATTTTCCGAACGAATGAATCAAATCTAACAAAAAACTATACAGCTTATTCCCAGTGTCTCACTAACATACCCACTTAATTTCAAGCCAATCGAATGCTTTTTGCATCAGTTATCGCGGAACAGACTTACAGACTTACTGACAGACAGACTGACTGACAGACAGACTGACAGATAGACAGACAGAGAGACAGAATCCAAAAATTTTCGTGTCTCCAAAGTAAGCCTTCACTGACGTTTCGGCAATTAATACAGGGTTACTATAAAAGAATCATTCACTTTCAAAACCCGATTTATTTAAAAATAGTATACTTACATAAATATAATTGATATATGAAAATGACCACGAAATATTCAAGTTTGTACACCAGCTTGTGACAGCACGCGATTCTGGAAATTTTGAGAATCGATTAAAATCGATATCGTATAAAACAACATCGATCATAATAAGAATCGATTTCTCAGTTCTAGAATCGATACTAGAATCGATATTTCGATATTTAGGTTCACACAGAGAAGCTCCAAATTACTAATTCCAAAACTTAGACAATCAGCAGAACCGTAATTGCCGCCTCCCCCCCCCCATCCCCATTTAGGGAGGCATAGAATTAAGCTATTGCAGATTTTAGAGTCGGATAATAAGAATTTTAAATTGATTGTCACTTATGGTTTTCACTTACACAAAAACTTTGACAAATTTGAGAGACATAACTCAACTAATAACAACACTGAGTAACTTGGCATTAAACCGAGTATAAATAGTGCCAAGAGCGTGTAACTAGGATGGGGAACAAGGAGTATAGACAAAAAAAAAAACTTTTTTTTTCTAATGCCAACCAAATGTTACACGAGATAGTTCGGAAGAACATAAAATATGTCCCATTCCCAAGGGGGCAGGTAACCCCCACTCTTGACGGAAAGGCGACCATAGCCCAAATGTATCTTTTGTCGAAGTTTCAAAATGAGGATTTACAATAAAATAGAACGAGAATTGGACATTTTAAAAATTGCATGCATACTTTGAACGGCCCATATAGTAAAGATTGGCGAGGAAGGGGGGGGGGGGGACGAGGGATAAGAACGGACGAACTTGAAAAAAAAAACATAATTAACTAATAACCCAAATAACTGAGCTTCTAAACAAAAATATAGTGTTTAACTTAGTGTTGAATTCATGGGGTGGCCCGCGGGGAACATACACTCTTTGAAACTATAAAAAGTGCCAAGAGCATGTAACTAAGTGGGGAGAGGGGTAGTAACAGAAAAAAAACGAGGAGATAAAAGCTTTATAACGATATGTTACATGAGATGGTGTGGAAGAAACAAAAAATATGCCCCCCACCCAGGGGGGCAAGGTGAATCCCAAACGGACAGAAGGGTGACCCCGACCCAAATGTATCTTTTGTTGAGGTTTCAAAATATGGATTTATAACAAAATAGAACGAGGATTAGACTTTTTTTAAATATCAGTCATAATTTGAACGAACCTGTAAAGATTGGTGAGGAGGGGGGGGGGCGGTAGGACGGGCGAACGTGAAAAAAAAAATAAAAAAAATAGTGGCACTCTGAGAGTGCCGATAGAAGTGAAACCTTGAACAATTACGTGTGTATTTTTGAATCGCCAGGAAATACTTTTAAATGAATAAAAAAAGGTTCTATAATATTAAAGAACATATTCATGTCTATTAAAAAAAAAAAAAAAAAAAACCGCGCGATACCATATGTCCAGCTATTGTAGTTAACTCACTATAACTACTTTCTTACACTTTAAAATGCGATAAATACACCAACCAAAATTAGACCATACTATCGATAACTTAATCCTTATCCAAATAAATCATTTTGCATTAATGCCTGTTACAATATCTGTAGATTACTTTTTGAATTTTTCAAATCGGACATTCCATTCAAAAGATATTACGAATTTAAAGATGACAATCTAAAGAAACAATAGCGTTGCTGAGTACTCGGTGGCCAAAAAGCTTAGGGATTACGTGTGCAATCAAACGATTGCGGGTTCGGACCCCAGTTTCGCTGATATGTATCAATGTTTTTTTTTTTTTTTTTGAAGAAGAAGAAGAAGTTTGAAAAATTAAAATTTTAACACATTATGGGTCCGTAATGTGGCCTGAAATGATGGGAGAAAATTTCTTTTGCTAGATTTGTAATGTATGAAGCATAAGCTTTCAATAGACATATTGTATCAAAAAAAAGCCCCTCTGCCCCCCCCCCCCCAAAAAAAGGTCCTTTTGGGAAAACCGGAAAACTGAAAAAGCAAAAAGAACGGCGAGAAATGGTTAGCTATACTAGAATTTTTCTCATCACTGTAACTCCTATAGAAGCAAAGTTATAGCATTTTAAAGATTGAAATGAAGTCAAGAAATAAGCAAAATTAGGTGAGTGATCGACAGGGGGGGGGGGGAAGAATCTACAGATCTGGGGGTGCCATGTAGCTTAAACTTTTAAGTTAAAAATGGTAGAAAATTAAATGAGCGAAATTTTAAGGTGTATATTGGGGGAGGGTGCAAGCCCCCCCTCAAAATTTTTTTTGTTTCTTTTGAAGAAACAAAAAAATATACCCCCCGGCGGGGCGCAGATAAACCCCAAACGGGCGGAAGGGCGACCCTTTATTTATCTTTTGTCAAGGATTTAAAATGTGGATCTAAAATAAAATAGACCGAGAATTGGACATTTTTAAAACTGTATGTATATTTCGAACGGCCCTGTAGGTTAAAACTGACGTGGAAGGGGGGGTTAGAACAGACGAGCGTGAAAAATAAAACATAATAAACTAATACTTCAAATAACTGGACTTCTAAATAAAAATATAACGATTTAACCTAGTGTCGAATTAATGGGGTGGCCGCAGGGGATTCCCCCCCCCCCAGAAGTTATGAGATTTTATGTTTTTTAATGCACAAATTACGATTCCCCCTCCCTTACAGAGCTGTAAAACATGATGCCTTTCTCCGGAGTCGCAGAAAAATAACTGCATTCAACACTGATTTAGCCTAGAAAAAAAAAAAGAAAAAAAATCGAAATCGAATCTAAAGATCGACATCGAATCTAAAGATCGACATCGAATCTAAAGATCGACATCGAATCTAAGATCGACATCGAATCTAAAGATCGACATCGAATCTAAGATCGACATCGAATCTAAAGATCGAAATCGAATCTAAAGATCGACATCGAATCTAAAGATCGATCTTACGGGCAGAATCGATTTTACATTTTTACTTTCTTTTGTAACTTTACAAGAAGAGAGTATTAGATTCGTGAAAAATTTTGACTTCCCGTTTTTGATGGATTTATATATTTTAGAAGGTCTTTAACACGATTTCATGGTTTTTAAGAAATATCTGTCTGTGTGTGTGTGTGTCACTCTGTGAGTCTGTATACGACAAAAATTTCTGACAGTTCTATCTGAAGAACAAATGCACGGAATTCCACAAAACTTTAGATGTAGTTTGACCTTGATATAAACTGAATCTAATTAATTTTTGGTGCATATAGCCTAACAGGTGGCGCTGCTATGCTGCATTTTTTGCGATTTTCGCAACAGCTATATCTCAATAACGAATGAACGGATTTTCATCACATTTTAGATCCAGTTAGTCCTTGACATGAATTGATGTTTTTTGCATTTTGATGTATATAGCTTCTCAGATGGCGCTGCTATACTGAATTTTTCACAATTCCTACTCAGCTCCATGTGAAAGGGGGGGGGGGACGAAAGGAAGCGGTCGTTCCGAGCACGGAAATTTAGGAGGCGCCAAATTTTTACTACTAACATCACTTCTAGCCTATCACAAGAAAAAGCTAATAGGGGGGGGGGGGAGCTAAATTGGAACTTTGATCCGGGCGCAGTTCTCTTTTCGCACGCCCGTTTCCATTTTAGCTTTATCCCAAGAACTAATGCACGGACTTTCACAAAAATTTAGATTCAATTAATCCTTGATATTATTTGATGCTAATTACAATTTGGTGGAAATCGCTTAAGGGTGTTCTTAAATCAAAAAGGGCAACTTTGTGACACATGCATTAATTTATTTTTGTTCGGAAATGCATGAAAATAGCAGGTGTTGTTGTTCAGAAACTGTCTAATGGCACTCATTCTTTTGTTTTTTAAAAAACACAATAGATTTTTCATAACAAGCCTTCAAAGTTGACACTTTTGAGCATATTTCCCGACGAAAGCAGAAAAACCGGTCGAAAAGGAGGAGAAAAACGGGTGATTGTGACATCGAAATAGCTTATAACTCGATAAGTAATTTAATTATCATAAAATGGAAAAAAAAAGTTGAATTCGAAATCGCTTTCATAGTCAGGCATTAAAATTTTATAACTTTCTGTTAAAAAATGAATTTGTAAATGTGTCAAAACGTTTTTCGCTTGTTGAGCGGATGAGTTAAGAACACCCTTAAGAGATGGCGCTGCTATACTGCATTATTCATGATTAACGCAATAGTGCTATCTCAAGAACGAATTTTCATCAAAATTCAGATTCAGTAAATCTCTGACATTGATTAGTGTTATTTAGTTCTTGGTGTAAATTGCCCAACAGGTGGCGCTGATATGCTGCATTTTTTATGATTTCGCAATAGCTGTATCTCGCGCTTTCATGAATTTTCATCAAAATTCAGATTCAGCTGGTACTTAATAAAAATTGATCCTGATCAATTTTGGTGTACATCACTCAAAAAAAACGCTATTTTGCAGGGTGGGGGGGGGGGGGGGGGGTTCTGAGGTTTCTTTAATTCTTCTATCTTAGAAACTATTACACTGAAATTTTTGAATTGGCACATCCGTCTATTTTCTCTTCGACTTTTGAAGGAAAATGAAAATTAGATTACCTTCAGAGAAATCGATTAAAAATTTTAAAGAATCGATTAAATCGAGTTGGCCGTAGTATCGATTAAATCGATTTAAAAAATCGAAATCGCCCATCACTAATTAAAGGTGTCGTGGCAACGCTAGTTTAGTATACGAAACGAGTTTAGTTTAGTCTTTCCCGAAATGGAGGCAAAGTGAGAAAATTTTCTACATGCTAGAATATGCGAAATGTTCGTCTATCATAGCAGTGTAAACATCTATCCGATGGCAGTATGGGATAACAACTTGTAAATAAAGCATCTTACGGTGGTATCGCCACTTCAAGGACAATGAACGTGTGTCGTGTGACCAAGAGAACACACATAGAACATTTGTAGAGTAAGCATAAAACTTGGATATTTTGTGGCTATTTTCATATATCAATCATATTTTTAAGTATAATACTTTTGAATAAAACAGATTTTGAAAGTGAATGATTCTTTTATTATAACCTTGTACATTTAAATAAACAACTTATAATAAATATTTTGGGTTCTATTCGTCGAATAAAGGGAACTAAAATGTTTACATTTTGAACAAACGCAGATTTCAGCAATGTTCTCATTTAAATAACTATTTTTTATCTGTATGTAAATTTTCCTGTATATAAAAAAAACTTTAGAGTGCTTTTAAACTAACATTTTCATATTAGGGAATTTTCATAAAATTCCCTAAATATCTCATTTGTAACCATATATTTTAGAACATGTGTCAATTTCTCTTTTTATCGTATTTATTTATTTAATTTTAATATTTATTATCTGTTGTGAAACATTTTTAAATTTTACATTTTGCTGTCAATATATGTTTGAATTAGAGATGGGAAATATGGTTATTTTTGGTTAACAGGTTACATCATTCCACAGTAGCGCTGGTAACAGGTTTCAACATCCTGTTATTTTTGTAATAGGATACAATAAACAATTTATAAGCAATTGCTAAATATGCTCCCAAACGGACAACACATGGGATATGGGCCCTAAGGGGGTGCCCTCCGTGGGGGAGGTCTTTCTAAGGAAACCCAACCCGTATTTACGCAAGGAAATCCAAGTTCGAAGAAAACCACAAAAAACTCCGAATGATTAGGCTGACGGCCGCGATTGGGTTCTCTTCTAATCCAGCACCTGCCGTCTACCACTTTTGAGGACAGAATATCTCGGTCACCGGTAAGGCAACAACATTTAAGAAAAAATCTATGGGCACATATATTTTTGAATATTAAATAATGAACCCTATCGGAAATACGAAAAACAGGAAAATTAGAAAGTACAAGAAAACATATTAAGAAAACTTTCTTTAACATACAGAGAAAAAGGAATTTTTCAAAAACAAATCCTCCATATACCGCGTTTTCTCAATCAGTGCTGTTGATGTTTTAAAATCTGAGATGAAATGCATACTGATTTTTTTTACAGCAAGTCAACGCGTGCTGCTACTACCAGAGCAGCTGCAAAACATAAACAAATATTAACTGATAGGACAGAGAAACTTATGAGATAGGACAGATGGTAGAGAATGAAATTTTTTCCAGACTCAGTTTTTTCATCTAGTTTTTAATAGCAGATATCTATAGTATGCAAGATCGATTGTACGCTGTTATGAAAGCAAAAGAGGGTGCTACAAAATATTAACTACCATTTACTTCATATTAATAAGGTAATATTGTTGCGTAAAATAAAATATTCTAATACTTTTGAACTCATCTAAATTTTATCCTACTATTTTTATGTCTTTCAGAAAGATGTAAATCTAATTTATTGTACTGTATTTTAGATTTTGTAAATATTAAAATCTTATCTAAACATTCCAGATTCAATTTATAAGAAATTTAATTGTATTTACTTAGTATAAAAATGATTAAATTAAAAATAATTTTTTAAATAATTTTTTCTCAATTATTTTAATATTATTAATATGAGTTGTATTAAAATGGTTCCAAAGTTCAACTAGCTCATGCTTTTTTATATAGACCCATACATAAATAAAAAATAAGACTTATTTCAGCAAAACTTTCACCCCCCCCCAAAAAAAAGTGACATTTTGGGAGTTCCGACCGAAGTGAAAACTTGAACAATTACTTTTGTATTTCTTGAATTGTCAGGACATATTTTTTTAATCGCCAGGAAACATTTTATTGTGCAGGAAATACTTTTAAATGAAGTGGTTTTTTTTATTCATTATTATAAAGTACTACTACAAAAATTACATTACAATTTTCATTTAATGCGCAATTCTGCATGAAAAATAATGCATATTATTTTGAATAAAAAATTGTAATAAAAAAATGAATAATATTTATATGGCACAGGTGTCATACACACATCACATTGGCACAATCTTTTTCAGATATCGATTTGGCAAAAAACCTCGAACAAGTTTGAGAAATTGAAATTTCAACCCATTATGGGCTCGTAACGTGACTCAGAATAACGGGAGAAATTTTTTATGCTAGATTTGTAATGTATGATACATAAGCGTTCGATAGACATATTACATCAAAAAATGAGAAACGCGCCCCTCTGCTCCCCCCCCCAAATGGTTCGATAGGGAAAAACCGGAAAATTGAATAAGCAAAAAGAACGGGGAGGAAAAGTTAGCCATGCTAGAATTTTTCTCTCCGCTGTATCTCCAATAGAAGCAAAGTTATAGCCTTTTAAAGATTGAAATGAAGTGAAGAAATGAGCAAAACTAGGTGAGTCACCGAAAGCGGGGGGGGGGGGGGGGTGCCATGTAGCTTAAACTTTTAAGTTAAAATGGTAAAGAACTAAATGAGCGAAATTTTAAGGTGTATTCTTGGGGGGTGACCATCCCCCCCCCCAGAAGAGCCCTTTACAAATCAAATTCTCAAATCTTTAATTCAATCTTTCTGATATTTAATAAAAAGAGACGAAATCATTTTTTATTTATTCTCTGCTCATTAACAACCGCTAATAAAAACCACTCCTTTTTCCTTTCCAAAAGCAGGAACCAAAACTTTAAATCAAAAGTCGTAAACGGAAACAAAAATATCCTCAGATAATGTGTATTACTCAGAACTTTTCAAGGTTGTCAAATAATTTGTAACAAAACGTTGGAAAATAAACATTCGTTACGAAACGATAAAATGTTCTTTTGTAATGCAAAAAACTACATTTATTGAAAAACCGATGGAAAATCTAACAGAAAAAAACTACATCTATCGAAAAACTGGTGGAAAATCTAACAAATATTGTATTAGCGAATATTAAAGAATTATTTCTACTGCGGTTGCATAGGCGTAACCAGACTTTTGAACGGGTGGGTGCCCAGAATTTTTAACCTGAACATGCTGGATACAAACAATATCTTATGTAGTAAAACCTTCTAAAACGGAAGCCTATAAACAGTTTTAAATTCTGTTTTAAACAGGTTTTTATCTTAGAGTGTATGATTGTGTGATATTTTTAATAAGGGTTTTTAAGGGTGTTTTAATAAGGGGAGGGACGCAAATTTTTTAAATAATTGTGAATAGCCCTGGGCAAGCGAGGGGGGGTGTCCGGGCACACAGCACCCCCCCCTCCCCGCGGTTACGCGCATGGTTCGGTTTCCACTTGCTGCTTTGAATTCAAATCAATCTGAAGTTTTAATGTAGACGTTTTAAATGAACTAATTAATTAAAAATGCATTGATTCAAGCAATTTATTTTAATGTGACAAAATATTGTTTTGTTAGTTTTAAAATAGATTTTCCAACTAAAATCGAGAACTGAATTTTTCACGCATTGAATTATGAATAAATGCATTTTAGTAATATGTAGAAAAAGGTACTTTTTGTAAAATTAATCTCTGAACTCAAATTTTGCTATATTTTCGGGGGTGAAAGGGGAGAAATAATTGCTTTTTTGGGTGCGTTCGTAATAATGTAAATACGTAGCACCTATTGTTGTCGTTCAGTCCGTCCGTCTGTCCGTCCGTCTGCCTGTCCATCCGTCTGTCTGTCCGTCCGTCTGTCTGTCCGTCCGCATATAACAACGCAAAAACAACCCAAACGAATCGTTTGAAAGTTAAAATATATAATTATTACATAATTTTGTCGAGTCATTTCAAATTTTATGAAAATCGGATGCATAGATCAATTACAGGGACAATCAAAAGGATTCCGTTACATTACGGTCAATGGGGGAAAGTTTCAAATGCATTTTAATCGTTTGAAATTTTAAATACATAATTATTACATAATTTTGTCGAGTTATTTAAAATTTTATCAAAATCTGATGCATAGTTCAATTACAGGGATAATCAAAAGTATTCCGTTACATTACGGTTAATGGGGAAAAATGTTTCAAATGCGTTTTAATGGTGTTACATTTATTCGAACGTAATAAAATTGATATGCATCTATAAAGTACATATTATAATATACATTTTGCATAATCTGTGGTGCAAAGAATATTTGTTATTGATTTACAATGCCACACAAAAGTATTCCATTGCATAATGGTTTAGGGATAACATTGTTTGGTGCGCATTTTAATTGTAATTATTTACAATTTTATGATATTAATATATATGAGTGATATTTTTAAAACTTCGCTATCGTACGAACGCACCTCATTTGCTACGCTTCACGTGCAATTTCCAACTTGTTCTTTTACGTAATGGTAAATAAACAAAATCTAACAATCTTATACGCTAGGTTATGCAGCATTTAAAAAAGATTTTCTTTTTAAAATATAAAACTCTATTGATTTAAAATGAAATTGCAACATAAGATTGAATTTAAAGCAATTTTTGGGATATGTTGAATATACATTTCTGCACACATTTTTCCTTCATTTTTTTAATAAAGAGAAATGATTCATGATTTTCGACTCCCGACTTTTAATCGATTTACATGTTTTGGGATGTTTTAAACAGAATTTAATTATTTTTGAATCATTAAATTATGCGTTATATATAATATATTTATATATTGAATATAATATATTGAATATAATATATTGATTATAGAGGAAAGCATTTCAAGCATGAGATTTTTCTGATAAATTTTCAAATATTCTCCTGACTTAAAATTTCTGTGTTTTGTGTTCTAGATATTGTGCTGTAGTATTTTGTGCTATCAAAATAGGAGAAAGTGCGTTATGATGGTGACCTATCATACGACACCAAGCAGAAAAAGTGTTTAATTAGTGGTGTAAGTTATTACTATTCATGCATGTATTCACTACTTGTCATAGTGATTGATGAACTGCAAAAAAATTAGCACCACATACCTAAAAGAGCAGGTCATAACCAAGGATGAAGATAGGATCATGATGAGCGGTAGTGCTGAATTCAGGGGATGTTCCGGAGCAGTGCCCTGTGAAGGGGGGGGGGGAGAGAAGGGAGCTGTCGCCCCGGGCGCGGAAGTTTACGGGGCGCCAAATTTATAGTACTAGCGTCATTTTTGTTATTTTACAAGAAAAAGGTGGGGGAGGCGGTGCCAAATTGAGGCTTTGTCCCGGGCCAGTTTTCTCTTCGCACGCCCCTGGTCCGGGGGGGGGGGGGGGCAAAACCGCCACTGAACAATCAGATGTCCCCTCGGAAGATTTGAGATTTTGGTTTTTCAATGGTTAGAAAAAGTGATGCCTCTCTACCACCTCCCGGAACTCTATAATGTTCCTCTTCGAGAGCACAAAAATATCTCTCGAGAAAAGTGTCTGAATTCAACATTATAGGATAAACGTCTCAAAATAAACGATTGTGGACGTTTTTAATGAATATTTTTTTCATTTTAGAGGTACAAAAAATGAAATCTTGATTAAAGTAATTGAAGAAAGATGCTATCATTAAACACCATGTGTTATTTATTTAACAGGGACTTTTCGGTAACATGTTAATACAATATTAGGTTCCAGCGTTGTAACACTGTTATTTATCCTAATACGATAAATAATGCCCATCCCTAGTTTGAATACAATCACTATAAATAAGGAAATGGAGTGGAAAATATCACCATACAATGAATTTAAAATTTACAGATAAAAGCGTTGCTTTTTTTTATCTTATGTAACGCTCCAATTAGCAGTATAAAATGTCTTTTTAAGTATTGCAAATACTCCAAAAGATAAGTCATAAAAAGTTGAATAAATTTCAAAAGATGAATTTCCTAATTAAGTCGATAAATTCTCACATACTTTATTTAGTTTTAATTAAGTATAGTTTATAAATATTGATTGAAAAATATTACAGCAATCTTCTGAAGTTTATTAAGTAATTAAATAAAATGCTTGAATTTAAAATTGCATCCGTAAACATAAAATAAGATTAAAAATAAAGATAAGAAAAAATAACTAAAGTATGAAAAGAAAAGGAAATTTCTAACATTACTTAAAAGTAGAAACGAATTTATAACATTATAATGTACAATTTCTTTCTTTTTTTTACTTCTTTACATTTTTTTTAATCTTCCAGGAATGGGGGATAATAATTTGACTTAATTTTCTAATACTCTATTAGAAATTATGGCAAACACTCATCCTTTTTTTTGCGTTTTGAAAGAAAATTGTTGCGGTTTGATTAAAGTTAATGCTCTTGTTCTAGTTGAATTAAGAACATTTTTCATTATTTTGATTGCTGTTTTTAATTAATAACGTATGTGAATTATGACTTTTTAAAAAGATTATAATTTTCCGTATCAGCAGATGTTGAAGTCTAAGTATGCAAAATTTCAAGTTTCTAACTTATACAGTTTCTGAGATGAATCCCTGTGACGAACGGACGGACAGATAGTATTTTGTTAGATGAACGACCTTTAATTAAAGTATTTTAGAAAATATTATGACGGGCATTACTGCTGTATAGTTGCCAAGTTGTAGTTTGATTATTGCCTTATAAAATATTAATTACTACGTGCTAACATAAAACTTATTGTATGTTTAATGCTGAAAATAGTTTCACTTTAAACTTTGTTTTTATATTTCATTTTTTATTTTATAATAATTAAGCTTTTATGTGTCTGTTCATAATTTTGGTTATTAATTATAATACATTTTTAATAATAGTTTAAAAGTCAAGAAGTCTAAATAAAATTTTTTATATATTAGCCTTATAATTAACGTACAATAGTAAAAATTTTATTTATCATCATTATTTTATAATTAGAAGTACATTTGTAAAAGAATGATGATAATAATAATAAAAACAGCATTTAATAAATTACAGCAACCATTTGGAAAATGATTTTTTTCAAAGACTAAAATTTAAGACTTATAAGTAAATTCTATATTTAGGAAAAAAATCTCAACTTTTTCTAAACAAGACATGTTTATTTTACAGTTAAAGTTAATTAAAAGTTATAAATCTCGAAGAGATTACCATTTGTACAGTCATTTTCTTTCTAAAGGATTTATTATTATTATAATTTTTTTAAAAATGGCGATAGATTTTCTTCCTTTCTGAATTCATTCAATTTCTTATATACCGTATTTACTCGTGTATAACGCACACTTTTTCTCAAAAAAATTAGGGCAAAACTCCTGGGTGTGCGTTATACATTGAATAATTTTTTACTGTTGGATGTAATCACACGATATACATATAAACAAGAAAATTTTCAAAGAAGAGATAACCACTCGGAAAATCTTACTTAATTGAGGTATTATTGGATCTTTATTTCATTCCTTGTAGTTTTTTATACAACAGAATCAGTAACATTATTTAAATGCTAATTAATAATTCTCATTACCGTCACTCACTCCTACTTTCCATCATTCACTTATTACCCGAAGTTTAAAAATGCACTTTCGGCTTGTTTTCTGGCTTGAGGTAATATTTGTTTCGACTTTCTTTACTGAAATTCATTTGGTCATTCTTCATTAGCGTATCAAATTTACGGTGCGCGTTATGTACGAGATTTTAAAAAATCGACATTTTTTCTTGTAAAGTACTGGGTGCGATTCATGCATGCGTGCGCGGCATACACGAGTAAATACGGTAATTATATCTTCCCTATCAATCTAAATTACAAAAGAAAAACAAATCTGGACGTAATGCATACATCCTTTTGCGAATGGCAACACATTCAAATTTTAAATGTAATTTCAGTTTTACAATTTTTGGTACTGCAAATTTTTAAACTTCTAACCATCACACATTTTCAATTTTTACACCGCCGTATTGGGGGGAAAATGTACTTTTAAATGCAGTTTGTTTGAAAGCTGTATCTAAATTTGTTTTTGAGTTATTAGTTATTTTGAAGTTTTTAATACTTTTTTCTGCCATTGTGGCAAAAGAAGTATTCCATTTCTGTTTATAAGAAAGGGAAACCAGTAGATTAAACGCGGCTTACGTAATAAACAGAGTCAGATATTACGTACGCCATGTATTAAACATTAAGTAATCAGGAAAAGAATAAAATCAGCACAACACAAAGATTCAGATAGCCTTGGATATCTCTAAACCAAAAGAAACAACCATTTTCCAAATGGTTAAAAATGCTAAAATCAAACACAGCATGTTACGTCATCGAATCCGAGTCCGTGAATCAGCGAGCCGTATCGATCGATCTATGACAATGCATTAGTATTTTCACTATGTTAGTAATTAAATTGTGTTATAATATTAGACACCCCCCCCCCCTTGCTCCTCGAGAACTATGGAGTGTTGTATAAAATCCGTTGAACCTAGACTAACGAGCTCCTATCCTATAACAATAACATACATATAATTTATCAAAATCTGTGATTATCAAGGTTTACCTTCTCCTTGTTAATTATAAACGGTCTGCTTCTTTTAGATTTTAATATTTAAGATACAAAGGCAAATGCAGTTAGCTGTTGTTAATTCGAACTAGTCGGAACCAAAAGAAATGTTCGAATTATCCAGAGTTCGAATTGTGGAACGTATGAGAGGAAAATTTGTTTGAAAGGATGCTATTACAAATGAATTAATGTTATATATTTTTCGGCTGTTCTCATTAGATTATGATATTATTAAAATAAAAATTTTTAAACAAATTATAGGATTAGGAACAAGCAATTTGGAAGAAAGGATGGAGATGTCATTGATGGACAAACGAGATTAAAAGAAAGCAAGTATCAAACGCATGAGATTATATATATATATATTAGTTCAGAACAACTCTGACAAAAATAAAAGAAAGAAAGCTATTTCAAGGATAAGGAATCCGTGAAAAAGTACGGAAAAGGGAAAAATCGTAAAAATCGGTCAAGAAAAAATGAAATAAATTTTGACGTTATTCTGCCATTGAAAATTTCAGGACTTCATATTTAGTTCGAATTAAGCAAAGATTCGATTTATCTTACTTCGAATTAAAGAGAATCAACTGTATATATTTGAGCAACATTTTTGCTCATAAAAAAGAAGAAACATTCCTCAAAAAGAAAACACAAAAAAACAACATAAAGTAAAAAATTAAATTTTTCAAACAAAAATTAAAAAGTACAGACGTATTTGAAGCTCACGGGTTTAGCATTAAAGAATGAAAAGTTCCTCCTGACTGATAAGAGACTTTAAGAGCCAACATCAGCCATGAAAAGATAGGAAATCTCTAATATTAAATGTATAAAGGTGTTATTTTCAAAACAGTCAGTTTGATTTTATTATTTTTTAATGATTTTTCTTTGAAATATATGAGGATGATCTACAAACGGGTATGTTTTTATTTTTACAAATTTGGCTATAGTTATTTTTTATATTATAATGGTTTCAATTTCAGAACCGTATCCAACCGATTTCGTGTTAAAAATAATTTTTAAAAAAACCGGAAACCGGACAAAAATTAACCTATCCCGATTGTAGATCGTCCTCATTTATCATATGCAAAAAATCATTTTTAAAAGAATAATAAATCAAGATATTTAAAAATAACGCTCCCATAGACTTAACATTAGCGTTTCCGTTTTTTCTCCTGACAAAAATGAGTGACCTATATAAACCTATAATATAGCAATCTCCATATGAATGAATCTCCTTATAATAGGATCGCATATGATTTGTATCTTATAAATTGTTAATATACTGATCACTATAACGAGATCATGTTTTAAATTGTCTTTAAATCAGTACAACGAATATATAAATGCTGAAGATTTCCAACAACTTTGTTACTCTAACAGTTATGAAGGATAGTTGATTTTTCTAGATTAATAATTTACATAATCAATAATTCATTTTCTTTATTTTTATTGAAATAACATAGAAATACTGAAAAGAAAAATTATCCTTTGCAAACTATCGTAATTTTTATAATGATTTCCCAGATAACATTATTTTTTTTTATGTGTGCTTAGTGAAAAAAAACAATATCGATTCAGAGAAAGTGCATTTCATATCCAAAAATTTTAATAAGTTTATATGTTACTTTAAAACATTACTTTTTTTTTACTTTTACTATTGCTTTTTTATATCTATTACTTTAAAAATCTATGATATCTATCTAACTTTTATCTGATATTTTTATTTAATCACATCCATTATTTTCGTACTTTTATTAAAGTTTAATTCTAGTACATTTAAAGGAAACACAGTGTACGGAGGTGTACTAAATTAAAAAGAAAAACTAAAAAGAAAAAGCAAGTAGACTGTAAATTTAATGGAATGTTTATTTTTTAAGAGTCGCTGCTTAATGCAGCATTAGAGCTTGTTGCTAAGAGACTGTTTCTCTCAATCCACTGCGTCACACAACACGTGAGCAGGGTTACAGTAAATTGCCGATTGGCGTATAATTGGCGTGGGCTGTGTTTGTCGCCAAGGCGATGTTACAAGAACACAATACAGAAGCGGAACATCCCGCCCGGCGTTGAAATATTTTTATATTTCAAGATACATATGCAATACAAGTAATAATACAATATGATACAGATTATAAGCAAAAATAAATAAATAAAATAAATAAACACAAATAATACATGAAAAATTAATGCATAATAAAGCACATTTAAAGTTTAGGATCTATGATGTTGTCCTCAATGGGTAATATACTTATTTTTGAAATAGGTCGTTTAAAATTACCCTTAGCGGTACGAACTCCAACTACCCTGACTATCCCGTCCGCGCCTAGGAAAACCTTATTAATGCGGCCTAGTGACCAAGTGCAAATGAGTAACTGTGAGTCCTTAAGCAAAACTAGCATTCCTGGCAGAATATTAGGCTTTTTAAATAGCCACTTGTTTCTTTCTTGTAACTGGCTCAGATAATTATTCTGCCAACGTTTCCATATTAACTGCGTTAATTTTTGAGTCCTTTGCCATTTATTTAGCAAATTATCTTTGACCTCACTTAAATTGGGTTCTGGAATTAAATTAAGAGGCTTTTCTATGAGAAAGTGACCAGGAGTCAACACCTGAAGATCGTCAGGATCTGTTGACAAAGGACAAAGCGGTCGCGAATTTAAAATAGCCTCTATCTGTGTGATAACTGTCAGGAATTCCTCGATCGTGAGATGAGCTGAACCCACAGCTCTTTTTAAGTGGTATTTGAAAGATTTGACTCCTGCCTCCCAAAGGCCACCAAAATTTGGCGCCCTAGGAGGGGAGAACTTCCAGTTAATACCTTCAGAAGCTAAAAAGTTCGAAACTTCATCACTCGTAACAAGTCTACGTAAATGTTTTAGTTCTGCTGAAGCCCCAACGAAATTTGTAGCATTGTCGCTAAAGATTACAGAGCTTTTCCCACGACGAGCGAAGAATCTTTTTAGAGTCGCTATTATAGCCTCGGATGTCAAATCTGAGACAAAATCCAAGTGCACAGCTTTAGTGACCATACATACAAATATGGCAACATAGATTTTCTGAAAAGTACCCTTTCTTTGACCTTTATATTTTATTTCAAAAGGCCCACTTAAATCTAATCCCACATTTGAAAATGGGGAACTGGGCACTATTCTTTCAGGAGGGAGATCCCCCATCATTTGACTAGCCGTTATAGGTTTAATTTTAAAGCATTGTAAACACTCATGTACAATTTTACGCGCAATATTTCTGCCACCAAGCAGCCAATATTTTTGACGCACAGTGTTCAAAAGAGCTTGGGGTCCTACATGAAAATCTCATTTATGATAATATTGAAAAATCAGTTTCGTCAAGCGACAGCTCGCCGGAAGTATAATGGGGTGTTTATGATCAAAATTCAAATTTGATTTTGCTAGTCTTCCTCCCACCCTCAATAAGCTATCTCCATCTAAAAAGGGATTTAAGAATTTTAACTTACTTGCGCGATGAACCGAAGATCCCGCTTGGAGGGCCGAAATTTCATTTTTGAAATACTTTACCTGTTCATTTTTTATTAAATAAACCTCTGCCTTTCTTAATTCCTCCAGCAACAGAGGGCCGGTTGCAGATGTTGCTTTTTTACATTTATGTATGAATCTGAAAATATAAGCTAAAATTCTAATTAATTTTTGGAAATTATTGCTAAGATTAATTAAATTATCACAGAAATTAGAGTCATTATGAATAGCGAATGTCAAGTTGCTGGGAGCTTTAAGCTCACTAGAATAATGTTCATCTTTAATGTCACTTATATTAGAGTCAGTTTTTGCTATTGTTTCTTCAAGAATTGAAAGAGGCGGGCCATGCCACCACAACTGATTAGAAGACAGGTTTTCCACACTTGCACCTCTTGATATCAAGTCAGCTGGATTGTGTTCTGACGGAATATGAAACCATGGAAAGTTCTTAGTTTGTTCCTTAATTTGCACAACGCGGTTTCCCACAAACGTTTTCAGGAGATGAGGAGCAGTGTCTAGCCAAGCTAAAGCAATAGTTGAATCAGAAAACAAATTGACTGAAGCTATTTGTTTGTCTAATGAATTTAAGACCTTGTTAGTGAGTTTAGCCAGAAGAAGACATGCTGACAGTTCGAGACGTGGCACTGTTATTACTTTGGTTGGACACACGCGGGATTTACTACATAATAAGTAACTGATGGTTTCACTAGAATTAGATGTTTGCATGTATATCACTGCGCCATAAGACTTGGAAGACGCATCTGCGAAACCATTTAGCACCACTGATTGGTTCACAGCTAGGAAGCATCTTGGTACTTCAATGGATTCCAGTTCTTTAAGACTTTCGAGGAAGGTTTCCCATTGTTTGGCAACATGAGAGGGCAGCTTCTCATTCCACTCTATTTTAAGAAGCCATAGCTCCTGCATGAATATTTTTGCTTTAGCAATCACTGGCCCTAAGAGACCGAGAGGATCATAAATGCGGGCAATTTGCGAAAGTACATCTCTTTTTGTGAAATCACTCTTTGTGTTGATATTAACTTTATACCTAAACGTATCATTGAAACTGTTCCACAACATCCCTAATGTTTTAACAGTTATTTCTTCAGAATTTCTGTCCAGGGGAAACATGTGATTATCAGTAGATTGGATCTCATTGGTACACCATTTGTGTAAAACCATCCCTCCCTTTAGGAGGAGTTCAGTTAATTGCGATTTCATTAATCGGAATTCTTCTAAATTGGATGAGCCCGATAGGCAATCATCCATATAAAAGTCCTTCAAAACAATTTTCGATGCTAACGGGAATTCCTTTTTCTCATCTAGAGCTAATTGTTGTAATACTTTGGTGGCTAAGTAGGGAGCACAAGATGTTCCATACGAAACTGTTGTTAGCTGAAATACCTTAACCGGGGATGACATACTGTCTTTCCACAAAATTTTTAAATATTTGTACTGGGATGGATTTATTTCTATCATCCTAAACATTTGTTTAATATCCGCAGTAAAAGCATAAATATGCTTTCTAAATCTAATTAATATCGAAAAAAGATCATCTTGCAGAACTCCACCCTTACATAATAAATCGTTCAAAGATTTTCCGTTGGTTGACTTGGCACTAGCGTCAAAAACGACGCGTAGTTTTGTGGTTTTACTAGAGGGTCGTAAAACGCCGTGATGTGGTAAATAATAGCCATCATTAAAGTTCGTGTTTTCTTTTATTTCATGCATGTGATTTAAATCTCTATATTCTTTAATAAATTCTGTGTATAAATTTTTCATAACAGGATCTCGATCTAAACGTTGCCACAGAGAGTTTAATCTTTTCAAAGCAAGATTTTTGGAATTTCCCAAATCGGGTTCTAAAACCTGTGGTTTAAACGGCATCGTGACCACAAACCTACCATCCGGTTTTCTGAAGTGCGTTTTATCGAAGTGATCATTACAATATTCTAATTCCTCACTGTTACAGGGTTTTAAATTTTGCACTTCTTCAATTTCCCAAAAAGACTTCAAAGTGTCATTAAGTAAATGAAGATTTTTTGTTAAGAAACAATAATTAGTATTATTATTATTTACTGTTTTGTCATAAATACAACCAGATTCAATGTAACCGAAAATACTTGATTGCAAATATAAATTATTGCCTAACTTTATTTTTTCTTCATTTAAAAGAGAAAAATACAGTTCAGCACCGATAATTATCTCCACACTGCTTGGAATGTTAAATTTTTTATCCGCTAAACAAATATTTGCTGGAATTTTTAAATCTGATATGTTTATCTTTTTCGAGGGCGTGAAGTCACAAATGTTTGGAACGATTAATAACTCAATATCATAACTGGCACTATTCATTTTATTTGACAACTTTGATTTGATTCTAGATTTAATGTAAATAGGCAATTTATTTATTCCACTTACAGGAATATTTATTTTCTCCTTTTTCAAGCCTAATATTTGTGCTGCTTTAAATGTACAAAAACAATTCTGAGATGCGGAATCTAATATTGCCCTGAAAGGAATTTTGATGCCATTTACATCTGTCAAATAAATTATTGCAGTGCTAATTAAAACAGATTTATTATTATCATTTTCATATGAAAAAAATGAATGAGCAGTAGTTTCGTTTTGTGATAAATCTTCCGAAACAAAATTGCTATTTATTGTTTCATGTATTGGGAGATTGTTTATAGGATTGTTTACTGGTGTTGTATAATTATGTAATGATGAATGATGGCTTGCGCTCTTGCAAACATGACAAGTGCTTTTTGAATTACAATAATTAATGAGGTGGGCTGAACTTAAACAATTGAAGCAAAGTTTATTTTTCTTAACAAGGTTAATTCGCTCACTTAACTTCATATTTTTATATTTAACACAATGATATAAGGGGTGGTTTTCGGTTTTACAAATTACGCAACATTTACTTTGAGGTTTGTTTGTTTTTATGAATAAGAATTTTGCAGTATATTTAGAGGATACATTAGAACTTATACTATTTAAGATTTGACATCTTCGCTCAAGAAATTCTAAAAATTCATCAAAATTAGGCACTTCATTATCCTTTAATGTTAGTTCATATTGTTTACGAGTTTCGTTATCTAGTTTATTTAGAATAATATTCAGCAAACTTGCGTTCGAGAAATTATCTCTATCATACATTAAGATCTTTAAAGCCCTTAAATTTTTCTTCACGTTATCTAATAAAATGCGGAGATCCTTAGCGGACTCCTGTTTAATTACATAAAGATTTAAAATATTCTTTATATGACAATCTACCATAACTCTTTTATTCTCGTATCTTTGTTCTAACGCATTGAAAAGTGAAACATAATTTTCATCTGGTGTAAGCAAACTCCTCGCTTCACCAGACAAAGCAGAACGCAAATAAAATAATTTTTCATTATCTTTTAAATTTGAATTATCATTAATAAGCTCGTTAAATGTACTTTTAAATACGGACCATTCTTCAATTCTGCCACTAAAAACCGGCAATATGACCCTAGGTAGCTTAATGCTAGACGTTTTAGCTTGGTCCTGTTCAATAGATTTTTTATTAGAATCAGTATTTTCATAATAAGCATTAATAGAGGATTTTAAGCTTACCTCTAGTTTTAGAATATCCTCGTCCAGTTGACTCAGTATTTTTTCAGTTTCTTCCAACTTTTCTTCCTCTATTATTCTATAATATTCCAGTTTAAGAGCTTCAAACTTTTCTTCAGTTTTCGACAGTAAATCCAGGTGGGCTTTCCATTCGGATAAATTAAATGTTTTTCCATCCGTTGCGTTAAATATCCTGGTGACTTGGGCCTTGATATTCCCTCGCCTTCTGTTCAATGCTTTTATCTCAGTTTCCGACATTATTCATCTTGTTGACGAAATTCGATAAATTCAATATTTAATTCAATAGAAAAGACACTGATTCGTTCATACCTCCGGGTCGCTAGGACCAAATGTACGGAGGTGTACTAAATTAAAAAGAAAAACTAAAAAGAAAAAGCAAGTAGACTGTAAATTTAATGGAATGTTTATTTTTTAAGAGTCGCTGCTTAATGCAGCATTAGAGCTTGTTGCTAAGAGACTGTTTCTCTCAATCCACTGCGTCACACAACACGTGAGCAGGGTTACAGTAAATTGCCGATTGGCGTATAATTGGCGTGGGCTGTGTTTGTCGCCAAGGCGATGTTACAAGAACACAATACAGAAGCGGAACACACAGAAAATGGAAAATTAAAGCCCTATTCATCAAGCTCAAAAGATACTTTCTGCTGATTTTTTTCCAAGTTATTCCGAAAAAGGATACCAAATATTCTACATTGAAAAAAGAAAATAGAACGATTTAATCATGTTGAAAAAAG
Organism: Maratus speculifer; assembly: GCA_964019185.1. Taxonomy (NCBI): domain Eukaryota; kingdom Metazoa; phylum Arthropoda; class Arachnida; order Araneae; family Salticidae; genus Maratus; species Maratus speculifer. The sequence goes on from OZ025291.1 coordinate 224,025,057, forward strand.
ATTTTAAAAACTTCCAAACACCTTTAAAAAATCAAAAGTTATTGTACTAAACTATTTTAATCCATATTTACGAAATTGTAAAATTCCATATCTACTGATTGTCTAGTACACAAAATTTTTGTTTATTCAAGTACAAATATTTTTAATAGTTTACTTTTTATTGAAATATATAAAAAATATTTGGGTGTTACGGAATACCGTTTTGTTTTTCTTTGTAAGTCAACATAAAAAAAAATAAAATGCAAGTTAATTTAGTAAAGAACGAACTTTTACTTTTTCTTAACATATTTTTAATGCGTTTCAAGTGGAAGAAAACATACTTATCAATACTTAGGTTTTACAAAAAAAGTGATAGTAACCATTCGGCCAACATGGAATAGGATGATGAGGAATATTAACATTGCATAAAAATTTCTTTCAGTTTTTAGACTCGTTTTGAAAACAGCTGTATAGCTCATATTTCATATTACCCGACACATCATTTTGAAAAACCTAACCTCTTCACTCGTTAACATTCTAGCATAGAGATAAACTGATGAACACGACAATAAGTATAATTATTTGACTTTAAACAAAACTTACAAGGAAGGTCTCCATACGAGCATTCTGAAAAAATTACAGAATGGTCTTCTCATGAGCATATATACTTTTATAAAAAAAATTGGCAAAACCTCCATTAAAATAATAATAATAATAATAATAATAATAATTTCGTCATTTGGCGATTTTTTATCGGTTGGCGAGTTAATACAATAAAAAAAAAATACTTGTTTATATCAAATACATTTTAAGAGGGAGAGGGCAGAATTTCATTTTTAACTTGTTTAGAGAAATTTAATTTGATTAACTTTAGTTTTGTCAGTTTTAATTTGTTTTAAGTATAATTATGTTATATCAATATATTTATTATATGTATATTCAAATTTAACAAACAAAATTTGCGATTTAAAACAAAATTCATAATTTAAATTAGTTAATATTGTTCTAACCTTAAAGTCCAAATGAGCATTGTCGATTCGGTTTTGTTACTACGGAAACATCTGGCTTTTATTTTTGAATACGCGCATGAAAGTAATTTTTCTCAATATGAATTTTTTTATATATGAAAATAATTTTTACAGTGATTAATTATATAACTACAGCAATAAGAAATAAATATAAGTAATACAAGTACATATATATGTATATAATAGATTAAACCCTCTCATTGTTTATGTTTAAATTCATTAAATACCTTTTACATGCATTCTAAACATTCAACAGTTTTCAGTTTCATTAAGGTCATTTGCTTTTGGCGAGTAAAAGTGCTGCTCACCAAATCACGTGACACTTTCGTCTGTACACGCCAAATGTTAAAAAATATATATACAGTGGCGGTCAAAAATTTTCGGCCCCACCAAAAAATCTTTTAGTTAATTTGTAACTATACCCATATGAAGAGGAATCTCAAAGTCATACTTATACATTTTATTGACATAATAGTTAGAAACTTACTTGTGGAATAACATGTAAATATCAATAAATCTAATTGACAAAATTAAGTACAAAGGAAAATGCATGCTCTCAAAAGTTTTCAGTCACCTCCGGAAGTTTTTTAAAAAAATGTATTGTAATAGAAAACTACAACGATCAACAGCATTTATAATTACTATTGTATAGTATTAGCATTTTATTACCTTTAGAAATAAGTTCTACGACACAGTAATGTAACATTCATACAATCAACGGTTAAAGATCGTCTATGGCACGTTTTTTCCACATTTCTTGCAATTTTTTTGGAATTTTCTGCTGAGTTGGAACATTTATAGTTCGGCAGACGTTTTCCAACTTCTTTCCAAGGATTTTCTGTTTGCTTCATGGTGGGCATTTAGGCTGGCCATTTGAAAAACGAAATTTTTTTTGTGCGAAAACCATTGCTTGCCAAGGCTTGCATACATCCATTATGTCGTTATAATGTTAAAAGAAATAGTTGCGACAAAAATTTTCCTCTAATAAGGCAGAAAATAATCTTGCAAGATATCCTTTTACATTGCATCATTCATCTTGCCGTAGATTTTTAATAACGGACTGCCAATTTTTGAAGAAAATACTCCCGACATTACAACACTTCCTCCGCCATGCTTCATTGTAGGAATAACATATGTTGAATCACATTTTTTGTTGTTAGGTCATCGGACGTAGTGTCTGCCATCACTCACAAAAAAGTTTCAAATTCTATTGATGGAAAAATAGTACTTTTGTCCAGTTTTCACTATACCGGACTTTGTGTTTTTTGGAAAACGCCTGTCGGTACGTTTATATTTTTTTACCTACGAAAAATTTTTGAACACCGACACTTCCATAAAATTCTGTATCACGTCAGCATCTTGATACGGTAGATTGACTTATTTCAAGAATATTTTCATTTTGTAAAGAGCCGTATATTGCAACGGAATTTTTATGCGGGTCATCGTTTTTCTCCTGATAATTCTGTCAACGACAATAGTATTTTTTTTAAGTCTTCCGAACCTCACAAAGTCCTGATGGCCATGGTCATCTTTATATAATTTTTAGATATCGTTTACAATCGATTTACCGATCGATAACTTTACCGCAATACCTCGAGAAGATTAGCCCTTTAGTGACAAATTAATCACTCATTTACGGACAATATTAGTTGAACTTTTCAATTTTGAATTTAAACTATGATATTCACGTTGATTCATTCACAAACACGACCAAAAAACACTTTACCGATCGAAAAAAACTAAGGAATGATAAGTAGCCGGAAACTTTTGCACACGCGAACTTCGAATTCTATCCCTTTGCATGAAGCGTCCACAGTATCCAATCAAAATGATCACGTGATAAGAGGTCATTCACATATTTCTAATTTTTGAAGCAATAGTACTTCTTCTTTGCTGAAACTTTCTGGTAAATAAATCAAAGAAACTAACTGGCCGGAAACTTTTGAACGCCACTGTATATAAATATTATTATTATTATTATTTTATTTGCAGATTTTCTATTTTAATTCCGCCGTTAATTTTGATTGATCCTTTATTACAGATTCATATTCAGCCAGATTGAGAAGCCTACTATTTGATTTGAGCTCAACTAATCCTTTATTTCATGTATAAGTAGTTTAATTAGTTTTTTTTTCAAAAAATTATGAGTATGCCCAGTGTGAAGACCTTCCTTGTTAGTCAACATCACTGCCAATGAAATTTTATAATTAATGCAAATTTTATAAAATTAACCTGCAAAACACATCAAAATTGAGAATAAGATTTTATTTCACCGTGTCTTTCTAGGCATTCTAAAAGATCTTAACACAGTGCCTCATATGAGTACTAGGAAGACGTTCGGTAAATTTACACTAGACTGCAACATCATATGCACAGATATTGAAACATTCTATTATACCGATCTTCCTCTTTTTATATTCGTATTCCTTTAGAAATGTAACTTTTTTAATAAAAATTTAAATTAAAAAATGTGTTTTTTTTAATTAATGACAGAATTTATGAGTTTAGATTAAGCAATAACTGTATTTCGAATTATTGTTGATAAAAGATTAAAAATTCTATGATGGATATTCCTCACGAAGGACTGAATTTCCAATGAAAATAATCTGTTATTGTGTGTGTTCATGCGTCAAATTTAACAGATGATTAGTTTTAGGTCTCTGAAATATGGTGAATCCTGTGGATGAAGAAAATGGAATAATAGCATTCGTGATGTGAAATGTAGGATAATCTCACTTGGAGAAATTTCCTTTATGTAAGTGCACGTTTTGCTTCCAATTTACTAAAATTTCAGAAGAAATTCAAGTAAAATTCGTAAGACAATATTTCTAATAAATGATGAATAAGTTGGTAATTGAAATGAATCTTTGCTATTCCCCACCCACATAGGCTATAATGCAACAGTCATGACGCTAGAAGTTAAGTCGAAAGAGATCAACTGAGTATTTATTTGATATAAACTGATTGCACAACAAATCTACGTCTAAAATACACAGATGCATGCGAAAACGTCACTAAACTATTACAAAACTACTAAGTAATATTACGGGTTTTTTTCGCATAAAAATTAACTCCGATTTGGAATGTTTACGTATTAAAAACTTTTCTACCAAAAATTGAACCGACTTCAAAAACTACTGCAAAGTGAAAAATATTTTTTTTACCTAATAGTAATAAGGAATTAAATTAAGATCGTAGTATTTACCATGCGTATTATTATATTTATGTACATTAATTTGTTTTTTTGGAGTCGGTGCCAACCAAGCCAATTTCAAAATTAAGATTAATTATCCAATGCAAATCATAAAAGTATCCAATGCTAATCGTAAAAGAATTTTTTAACTGAATATTTAATCGTAAAAAAACTCGTAAATGCTTGGATGTCTGCCTATTGGAAAATTACAAGTAACTTGGCTTGGCTGGCACCGACTCCAAAAAATCAAATTAATGTACATAAATATAATAATACGCATGGTAAATACTACGCTTTTAATTTAATTCTTTATTGCTATTATGTAAAAAAAATATTTTTCACTTTGCAGTAGTTTTTGAAGTCGGTTCAATTTTTTTTATAAAAGTTTATTTTTCTCTTTTTAGTTAAAAGTTAACGATTTTTTGAAGTCGGTTAATAAAAATTATAATACGGAAAATAATATTGTAAATTATACATGGATGTAAATTTTGTCAGGAGAGGGGCTCGAACGCACGCTCTCTTTCCAGAACCAGAGCTTAAATCTGTCTCCTTAGATCGCCCGGTTACCCTGACTGCACTCCAGTCGGTGAGCTTATTCAAAGTACATGTTACTTTTAATTTTGCGAAAAATCACTAATTTTATTAGTTTTCGCCTAATTACTAAAAAGTATTGAACCAATTTCAACGAAATGAAAATGGTACCAATTCGAGAGTAGCTTCTTTTATTTAACTCAAAAGCCAACTTAATCGGTTGGATAGTTTCGGAGTAATCGCTGAACATACATAGAAAAAAAAACATACGCGTCGAAAAGATAACTTCCTATTCCTTTTCTGAAGCCGGTTAATAGTGAAAGTTATAATACGGAAAAATATTGTAAATTACACATGGATGAAAATTACGTCATGAGTGGGGTTCGAACCCACGCTCTCTTTCGAGAAACAGAGCTTAAATCTGACGCCTTAGACCGCTCGGCCATCCCGTCTGCACTCCAGTCAGTGAAATTATTCAATACTTTTAATTAGCGAAAAATCACTAATTTTATTAGTTTTTGCCTAATTACTAAAAAAGTACTGAACCAATTTCGATGAAACGAAAGTGGTACCAATTCGAGGGCATCCTCTTCCATTTAAAACAAAAATAACATAAATCGGTTCCATAGTTCCGGAGTAATCGGTGAACATACATATATAAAAAAAAAATACATACGCGTCGAATTGATAATCTCCTCTCTTTTTTGGAAGCCGGTTAAAAATAAAAATAAATATAAAGAAAAGTACAATAGTCATCAATCTATATTCAAACAACTCTTTCTTCTTGCGCTCTGGAAAAAACATGTTACTTCTGAACAAAAGTTGTATTAATCATCCGTAAATTATATTATCTACTATAAAACAAATAAATTTTTTAAAAACCTCTAAGTGTTCCTCGCTAAAAAATAAGTAATCAAACCTGAATTACAAAGAATGGAAGCTTATTACACCTATCAAATGACGAAAAATTATTAACGTGACAGGAAAAATACAAATGAAACAAACATGATATAACCAAAAGCAATAACTAACTCCGTACAACTCAGATGATATAGAAAATAGATTCCAAAACGCCAGAAGATGCAAAAAACAAAAGAAAAACTTTGCAAAATGTATTATCTTACTCTATATTGAGTCAAACTATTATCTGTAAGAAAAGCTACGCTAAATTTCGTCAAAATATTATTCCAGTTGGAAAATCGTCTTTTTAATGTATAGAAGGAAAACGTTTCTTTGTGGGAAAATTAAGATTAATTTATATGAGATAATACTAAAGAAATTTATTCCCACAAGTTATAGAAGCCTCGCACACTAATGCAGTAACATAAATTGTATGGCCCTTTAGCGTATAAATCTGGGGCACAAGAATAACGATTCATTAAAAAAATAATATTAAAACACTTAACTATTAGCTATAAACATTGGCAGTTTTAAACTCGATATCACGTGTGAAATCAGGGTCATCGAAGAAGAAATATTTTTTTTTTTTTTTTCCAAAAATTATATATGAGCTTTACACAGGGAAAAAGAAAATGTTGGAAGCAAATCTACTTTTAAGGCGAAATAAAACTCTAAGTAAAAAAAAAAATATATATATGTCTATAAAATGGAAAAACAAAGATCATTTGTAACAAAAGGATTTTCCCAGAAGTATGGTACGAATACATTGAAACGTTTATCATCCTATTGTGTCTTACATAACTATCAAGGCGTTTCAATAGACCTCATAAAAAATAACCGTAGGGGAATTTTGGGCAAATTGGGACGCTTTTCAGTGAATAATTTTTCAAAATTTTACTAACATTTATTTTTATTTTAGAACCAATAACATGTAAAATATAAACATTTCTAGATCCAATAAACATCATAATAATCTAATATCTCACATAGCAAAAGAGTGAAAACAAAACAAAACAAAACAAAAACTTTTAAAATTTCTCAAACCCCTCGTGTAGGAACAGGTTGGGACACTAGTTTTAATCAAAAATACATATAAAATTCTACATTTAATCGATAAACAAAGCTTTATTTATAAAGCTTTAGTTGAGCATGAAATAATTTAAGTATTAAAACACTTTAATAATTTGAATTGAACACATGTTGTCATGAACAGATTTTGTATTTGACGCGAAAAAAAATTATGTTCTTCAAATTTTAATAAAATACATCTTTGACTAATTTTGTTTTTAGGCAAGCCAAGTTTTAAAAGACTAGGATGGTTTTCAAATGCATTGCCATATTAGGTGAAACATAATTTGAAAAAATATTTTGGTTTAAATATGAAAGTTTACTCAGGTATGAGTTGCTTATAGTTTATAGCATTCTAAGCAGTTGATTATTTGCGAGTTTTTTTTTTATTTATATTTCAGAAATTTGAAGAAATGTCTTGGCCAGTCACTGTTTTTCTCATAAGTGTGACACCTATAAAATATTTCGAAATTTTTTGTTGTATCAATAATTAATTAAAAAATTATTTAAAGTTATCTTACATACGCATTAATAAATGAAAAATGTATTAGTATTTATTTATTTCATAAATTTAAAGCATTTTAATAGTTATTTATGTCATGAGTGTTACTTTGCTTCTTAAATAAAGGGTATAACTTCTGATAAAAGCAATTTTAATAAAAAAAAATGTTTTCATTGCAGTTATAATAAAGAATTAGAAAGTTATAATAGACAAAACAATTAATTTAATTGAAGTAACAAATGCATTCATAAAATTCTGATTCTTAGCTATAGTAACGCTCATAAAAAATGGTAACACTCATGACAAATGGTATCACTCTTGAAGCAAACAAAACTTTTTTGCAACAATATAAAGAAAATTAAGCCACTGTATAAAAGAGAGGTCAAAAGTGAAAATTTATTATAACATCTATTTTTCTATATTAGAAAATATTTAAAAATTTAAGTAACAAGTAAAAAATATAAGCAACATCATTCACTTACGTGACATTTGTTCAAAAGCATCTACTTCCTGGTCAAACTTAGTGTAAAATTTTTTTTAATTACTAGTAGCCTTCGCCCGCTATGCTTGTCGGTTTAGACGGACAGACGGGTATTAAATAGTTTAATAGTTTATTAATTACGGGCATTAAATAATTTAATTGTTAGTATTAAATAGTTTAATACTATTAAATCGTATAACAAACAATGTCTCAATATATAAGTGTGCAATGGAAGACTTTTATGTGGCCCTGTAAATCAATAACGAATATTCTTTGCACCACAGATTGTACAGAATGTATATTACAGTATATACTTCACAGATACATTTTCACTATTGGCACTTATTTCTATATTGGCACTTATGTGTGATAATTTTTAACTGAAAATAAGAAAGAAAAAAAAAAAGCTTGAAAAATGAGATGGCCGATGGTAAACCATGTCCCAACGTGTTTCACCTTCCCCTAAATCAGAATTAAGTTAAGACCGCGTTCTTTCATAAGGACTTAAAAGTAGAGTATATTAGAATCAACCAGATATATTCCAGATATCCAAGGACTGGGGCTCTGATACGTCCAGTGATGCTGCAACTACGAGCTTACTGTTAGACTTGGCAGCGGTCACAGGTGGGTAAACTGAGTGCATAATGAAAGGGTTCAACTTCCTTCTAGCTTAATGTATTTCAGTAAATTATCAGAAATTTTTAAAAATAAAGAATATAAAATTGACCTCTTCCTCCCGAAGCAAGTTGAAGAGATTTCTTTTATATCCTATTTCTAATAGAATTCACCCCCCCCCCCCCCGAAAAAAAAAAAGATAGATTTTTCTCAAATTTATCATAGAGGTCTACGACAATGACTATTTTTTGAAAAAATGCTATTATTACAATAAAAAAAATATTGGCAGTTTCAGTATTATCTGATAAAAAATAAATTCGTAATTAAAGAGTTAATCGAATAAATTACTGTATTAGTCGGCTAATGGACTGCCTGTATCAGGCAGTAATAAGCGTAGTAAAAATGTGTTTTTTTTTACCTATAAACATTGTTTTTTCATTAATTGTAACATATTTATCGTTTTTAATTTAATTAGAAAATATTAAATACATTTATAAGAAAATTATAAAAATTAAAACTGAACCAAAATTAATATTTCCAAAAATATTCATAAATCTATATATATGTATACAACGAATAGGTGTTTTAGATAGATCCCTAACCTACCCACCATTTTTACGCGGCAAGACATGTGTGGCTATGTGTGAGAATAGAAAACTTCGAATAATAAAAGTGAAAATTGAATATACAAAGAGTAAAGGAAATCTACATTCTTACATTATAAATAATCATAAAATAACAGTGAGTAGTTTGTCAGAATCATTAGCATCAATCTTTTAACATTTCACTGTTAGCTCTTTTGTCTATCTAGATTTATTGTAAACTTACTGCTTTCCAGGCAAGAGTACAAAAATATTTATGCATTAAATATGAGCCACAAGCAATCTATTCTCTTCTATACAATATCCACAATTCTTTGCAACAAACTTTTTTTTGATAAAATATTTTACATTTTATAAATAACTGTGTTTTACACGCATAAATTTCATTGCGAAATAAATAAGTCAGAATAGAAGAAAAATAAATAGTTAGTTGTTTCGTATTTTTTTCTTGGGGTAGGGGAGGATATGGAAGTGGGCCAAGGCCCTATGCAATTGCACGCGTCGCTGTAAAGCAATTGAAATTATAATTCAAATAGTATAATATTGTTAAAATACATTGCAAACAGTTTTCTTTCTGAACCACTATACTATTCTAGAACCCTTTAGTTAGGCTCTGTTTTTTTTTCACGAATAGCAAACACTTTGCACCCCATATTCTATAGAATGTACACGTTTTATTGCATTTCATAAATACATAATGCATTCAGGATATATTTATAATAATCAGAGAACGTAAAAAAGGATAGGCAAACTGAAATTATAATCATTTTTCAACTCTCTTAAAAAATGTTAGAAATACAAGATAGTCTTCAAGCTTTTAAAAACGCAATAAAAATAAATTTGAAAAAAATAATAATGTATTGAGTTTCATAATAATGCTTTCTGTTAATTTTTAAATAAGACTATTTTGCGAAAGTATCTATCTACAGATGCTGACAAAACATTTCCTGTAGTACTTTGCTAATTTCTGAAAAGTTTTACAACTCAGACAATGATTAATATGTTTTTTCTGATACCGTAATATTTAAAACTTGATATTGAAATAGGTTAATATTTTTACTTGCCGCAATTAGGAATTGAAACATTAATCAATAAGGGCCGATGGTGTGGATTATTTGATTCGATGCATGACACTTGATCCCACAAAGGACCTAATATCTTCTTGTCCGATAACATCAACTTTTGAAGCCATTTTACGCTGCAATTGCAAACAATGGGATTTCCGTCTATTGACCTAGAAAAGGATGAAAATGCAATTAGAAATTAAGTTATATATATATATATATACACTAAGTTTCGGATCACAATGAACTGCGTTGTCAGAATTAACATTTTAATTGTTGTTGGGTGTATAAAACGTATCTTTATTCATATATGTATTTACAATAATTGTTATACATATATGTTACACAATGTTATGTATTTATTTACAAAAGTTAAATACGAATGTTGCTATCGCCAGGAGATTGTGGCCAGAAGACTGGAAAAGAAAATACACTTTAAAATAGATTTTTTAGAAGCATGTTTTTCAAATTAAGGCCATAATTTTCTACATGCATTATTTAACTAATTAACGGATGTATTTCAGGTATTACACAGAAATAGAACTTCTTGTAATACACTATTACATGTCTGATGTAAAAAAGAGGTTACCGTTTCGAACAGCGAAAATTGCTGATTCCGTTTACCCTTTATTATATTCCAATCGCTTTACCACCCCTTTGATAGATATCACAGTTTTCTAAAAATATTGACACAGAGATATATGCTTTGGTAATGATAACATATGATGAAAATCACGAGTCCCTTAATAAGGTCAGGCCCAAATACTATCTGCCCTCTTTCTAAGGAGATTTGTGTGTTTTTCGTAAATTTTACTTTCAAACAAAAGTAGAATTAGAGATGCAAATGATTTAATTATACATTCTAAAGCATCGTTAAATTGTCACACACATCATGCAAATATAAAATTCAATTATTAAATTACCCTGATTTTATTTGAAAGTTTTCTTTTTGTTTCAAAGCCACAAGTTGAAAAATTCATTAAGGGTTCGTAAATGATGTCAAAAACGATGTCTGTTGTTATAGAAACTAACAGCACATGTAAATGTTCATAAACTGTCAGATATATGCTGCTATTTTTTGGACCGAAACCATTCTCTAGCAATTATATGCTTATAGCTTTATATGATTGAAGCATCTCATTTGAGGTATAATAGTATAAATAGTTATTAGTACGTTGAAATGTGTATCTAAGTAGAATTCTAATTTTTGTTTTAACTCTCCGATGAAATTTTAAAACAAATGGAGGAAAAGCAAAAATTCTGAACAAAAAAAGAAAAAATGTAGTTTGTTGCATTCCTCCTACTTCTGACGAAGTGGAAAAAAATAATGATATTTAAAATTTTAATTAATGAATTACTTTTGAATTTTTTGTTAATTTTATTGTAACCAAATTCCAGACTAAGGTCCTGCATTGGGTAGGGTTACACACTTTTATCCGTACCTGATTGGACCAATGGTTCGAGTCGGGTTGACTTCTTTCTTTTTGCTTCGAGTCTGGATGTCTTCCCTTGTTTCAGATTCGGGCCGATTTATTGTTTTTTGACTATTTCGGATCGGGTTCGATTTTACACGATTTTCCAAAAGTATGTCTAAAATATATTTTCACATTGAAAATTTATCTGTAAAATAAGATCTTCATAACTGACACTCCCAGAAAGGGGATACCTCTATTTAGTGAACACATTTAAATTCGTAACACACAGATATATTTGTAAGTTTTTATTTCTGAGAAATGAACAACCTCACAATCGACTGGCATGCAATGCGTATATGTGTGTGTATAAATTATCACAAATACGGTGTATGTGTTTTATGTGTATTAATAGCACAAATTTAGTAGTATTTTTTATAATCCGATGGAAGAAAAAATAGTTCTTAACAAAACCATAAAAAGGAATAATCTATGATAGCCTTTCTTATTTACAGTTTATTTCTCAAGCAGTAAACTGAATAGATATTTATTTATATTCGAATACGTATTTGTTTCATCTGGAACACACTTCTGTTCGATGTTTTGTAAAAATACGAATAATCCGACTTGAAAAAACCTAAATCTGACCCAATGAATTGTTAAAGGATGAACCCTATTCACAGAAAGATAATTAGATTAAACAGACTCGAAAAGAGAAAATTCTGGACAACCCGACTCGATTCACGACTTTCTTCAATTCTTCCGAGGTATCTGCTATTCCAGGTTTTACTGTGTTAGAATATTAAAGAATATAGGAATATAATATAAAAAAACTGCTAGAAGAATAAAAAAATTGCTAGAAGAAAAATATGGATGTTCTATTTTTATTCGACAAGATTTTTTTTAATAATATATATATCTATATCTATATATATATATATATATTTACATTTTATTTTTTATTTAAAATATCTTTTAAATGTTTTCACTTAATGTATATTTTAAATAGGAATATTTATTATACAAATAACTTAGTATATTCAACTTTATTAAACTTATCCAACTTTGAATAACAAATTGTGAAAATTTTTGAATGAATGAAGAAAGTAATTGTTATTTATTTTTAAATTCGAAAACATTTTTGTCTTTTTAAACTAAATTAGACATTTTAATCTATAAAATATTTTGTTTTTCATTTAAAAAATAAAATCGAATTTATTACTAACAGACCCAATACGCGTGCGTGCTAGAAATAAACGGAATCTCCTCCTCATTTTTCGACGTTAAGAATGAATTCACAGATCAAATACGTTTTCTCGGAATATGGAAAATTTTTGTGAAAAAATAAGGAAAACTTAGTGTATATTGACGAATTTTTCTGACAGTGAATTGCATTTTCAATATTTTTAAAACTCCATTACAAGGGAGAAATTATGCTTTTTGCATATATGCAAGAAACAAAAATTTACTTTTTTCTGTACATGTCTTAAATTTCCTGGTTGAAAATTTCTCTGCAAATAAAGAATTTAAACTTATCTTTGGAAAAATCTATTTCTAGATGTTTCCAGTTTTTAGTAATTCTGCTATTTCAAGTTTATTTCCACAAAAATTAAGTACAACTGATCAAATGGTAAACTTTCGTATAGATAAAACAAACAAATTAGTATCACTGTCTTTTGAGAAATCTATATATTATTGTGTTAAAAATAAGTTTATAGAACTGCAAGGTACAATGTATAAATATATTTTAATCTCATTGAGGAAATAATGCTCAAATTTTGGGTAAGTTGCAGATCTGCAACAGGTGATTAACAAGTATTAAATAGAGTTTGACTTATTCTTCTTATTTGATCCTGAAAATATCGAAAATGTTACAAATCAAGTTAAATAATCATCGAAATCATCTGTAAAACAGTTGACAATAATGCATTTTTCTGAATTTGAAAGTTATGTTTTACTTCAGGAAAGCTTAAAGTATATAAACATTTATAAAATTTATTCATTTAGAATTATACAAATAAAATTAATAAGGAATGCTTCCATGGATTCCTAAGCATAAGTATAAAATTCAGTAATTTGTTCATGTTTTACCCTAAAATTTTAAAAATTATTCTAAATTTATTTAATCTGAAAACAAGCTATTAGCATACATAAAATTTTGCGGATAATGATTTAATTTTTTAATTCGAACATATAAAGTATATCGAAATTCATTTTTTAGAAAACACAATTTAAATACTTACAATTCTACAAGCTTTAAGCCTCGAAATATTTTCCAGGGCAATACAGTTATGTTGTTCTGTCGAATATGTCTGAAAAATAATTTTACAATGAATTTAATTATTGAACATACATATATGTTTCTGCACATACATACGTACCCTGTTGCGTATATGCAATGTGGTCCCAAATTCCATTAACAAAATAAATGGAATGATAGCTCACTCGAAGGTATATAAATTTTGCTTTGAATCCTAGAATCGTATGTCAATCAGTTATTAAAACAGAATGCTTCAGTACAAGCTAAACCCTTTTCATTAACATTGAAAAAAAAAAAAGGCAATAGATTTATTTGTAATTATGTAAGATGGAATAATATCATGATAATATTAGAAATTCGCATTATTTCGATCTGTAAAACCGACATGTTATCAGTAAAACTCCAAAATGTTGAATAGAGTGATTTGTTCGGACTAGCAACGTTCCCACGTCTATCAGTTACGATGATATCATCACTTTTATCACATATCAGGATAAATCTATTCAAATGTTAAAACAATACCTTTTCTTTTTTAAAAGACATTTACAAAAATCTTTGTAAATATTTTTGCTTTTTTGAATTGAAAAAAATGTTCTTTTAACGCATACTACCACTTCTTCTGTTTTATTTGCAGAATTAGTATCGTTTATACACTTCTAAAAGAAATCGCTTCCAGACTCGAGTATACATCAATACTAAAATGTTAATTAAATTTCTCAAAATGCATAGAATAAAATTACTCATATACCATAAAAATTGATTGTTTGCATTCTTAGAGAATAACTGATGAATTTGTTGAAAATTGTAGGCACACTATTTTATCTAAAAGATCGTAATAAAGATTATATTTACAGCATTTTACAGTTTAGGTGTTTTAGTTATGCAATAAGAATGAGACTATTTTTATGAATTATATCGAAATTCCAAATTATTCCTGCGAAACTGCTGAAATCAAGAAATAAAACTCTCCATACGTAATTTTGCTTGTATTGCCTAAGTAATTGCTCTAATTTATGAATGATTACATTTATTATTATTTAATGGGCTTTTTTTATTAATTGAAAATTAAAGTTTATTCTTTGTTTTATCTTAGCAATAAAATAATATTTTCTATAACAGCAATTTTTTGCAATTAAATTTAGTACATTGCCTTTATGTTTTAATCTTATTCTTATTTTACGATTATAAATATTTTTTTCATTTAAAGATTCCTTTAATTATGTTTTTAATGATCTTATTGAAAATAAAAAATCTTGTATGGATATAGAACAGAAAAAAATACGTGTGGCACTCGGAAACTGTCGCGGTAAAGCTATTGCATAGCATTTTTATCAACTTATACAATTATAATTATTTATTTATTTTTTATTTATGCAGCTTTTTTTTTGTCTTTGATATTAATTCAAGTTTTTTCTTTTTCTTTGATATTAATTCAAGCTACACTTTTTGAGCGTGATGACCAATAAGAAAACAATTTTTTTTTATTGATAATTGAGAAGTCTGCCGAACTGAAACGACGTTAGCCGGAGTGTTAGGTTCTTTTTATCGTTACGGAATTTCTAGATTCGGTCGCCGCGCTCAAAACCCGCAATAAAAGCTATGCAATAGCTTAAATGTGCCCCCGCTTGGGAGTGACACACAAGAAAAGCATAATATGAATAAGAAGTTGCAGATTTTTCAAACGATGTGTCACACGACTGGTGTTGTAAAGAAATTAAAAATGTGCCCCCCTGGGGGGGTGACACACAAGTCATCCATAATATGAATAAGCAGTTGCAGAACTTTTAAATGATGTGTCACACGACTAGTGTTGTAAAGAAATTAAAAATGTGCCCCCCTCTAGGGGGGGCAGAGTGGGGGGGGTGATACACAAAACATTCATAATATGAATAAGCAATTGCAGACCTTTCAAATGATGTGTCACACAACTGGTGCTGTAAAGAAATTAAAAATGTGCCTCCCCTAGGGGCAGAGTGGGGGTGACACACAAGACATCCATAATATGAATAAGTAATTTCAGACGTTTCAAATGATGTGTCACACAACTGGTGTTGTAAAGAAATTAAAAATTTGCCCCCCTGGGGGAGGTAGAGTGGGGGGAGACACACAAGACATCCATAATAGGAATAAGCAGTTGCAGACCTTTTAAAAGATGTGTCACACGACTGGTGTTGTAAAGAAATTAAAGATATGCCCCCCTGGGGGGTAGAGTGGGGGGTGAAACACAAAACATTCATAATATGAATAAGCAATTGCAGACCTTTCAAATGATGTGTCACACGACTGGTGTTGTAAAGAAATTAAAAATGTGCCTTCCCTAAGGAGCAGATTGGGGAGTGACACACAAGACATCCATAATATGAATAAGCAGTTGCAGACCTTTCAAATGATGTGTCACACGACTGGTGTTGTAAAGAAATTAAAAATGTGCCCCCCCTGGGGGGTGACACACAAGAAAAGCATAATATGAATAAGCAGTTGCAGACCTTTCAAATGATGTGTCACACGACTGGTGTTGTAAAGAAATTAAAAATGTGTCCCCCCTGGGGGGTGACACACAAGTCATCCATAATATGAATAAGCAGTTGCAGAACTTCTAAGTGATGTGTCACACGACTGGTGTTGTAAAGAAATTAAAAATGTGCTCCCCCTGGGGGGGCAGAGTGGGGGGGGTGATACACAAAACATTCATAATATGAATAAGCAATTGCAGACCTTTCAAATGATATGTCACACAACTGGTGTTGTAAAGAAATTAAAAATGTGCCTCCCCTAGGGGGCAGATTGGGGAGTGACACACAAGACATCCATAATATGAATAAGCAGTTGCAGACCTTTCAAATGATGTGTCACACGACTAGTGTTGTAAAGAAATTAAAAATGTGCCATCCTGCGGGGCAGAGGGGGGGGTGACACACAAGGCATCCATAATATGAATAAGTAATTGCAGACGTTTCAAATGATGTGTCACACAACTGGTGTTGTAAAGAAATTAAAAATGTGCCCCCCTGGGGGAGGCAGATTGGGGGGTGACACACAAGACATCCATAATATGAATAAGCAGTTGTAGACCTTTTAAATGATGTGTCACACGACTGGTGTTGTAAAGAAATTAAAAATGTGCCTCCCCTGGGGAGCAGAGTAGAGAGTGAACACACAATACATCCATAATATGAATAAGCAGTTGCAGACCTATCAAATGATGTGTCACACGACTGGTCTTGTAAAGAAATTAAAAATGTACCTCCACTGGGGAGCAGAGTAGAGAGTGAACACACAATACATCCATAATATGAATAAGCAGTTGTATACCTTTTAAATGATGTGTCACACGACTGATCTTGTAAAGAAATTAAAAATGTACCCCCCCCCCCGGAGTTCAGAGCGGGGGAGGAGACACAAGACATCCGTAATAGGAAAAGGCAGTTTCAGACCTTTCTAAAGATATGCAACACGAGTGCTGTGGATAAAATGATGTTTGGGGGAAATGTTTGGGGGGGGCATAGAGGGGTGCGGCGTCCCAAACATGCATAACTGGAATGAGCAGTTACAGTTCTTTTAAACGATATGCCACACAAAGGTTGTATATACAAATTTAGAAAATGCCCCCCCCCCCCCTGGGGAGGCTGAGAGGGGGGGTGGCGCAACGGACGTGCAAAATATGAATAAGCAGTTTAAGGCCCTTCCAAAGATATGTCACATGACGGTGTTTACGAAATTTATAAAAATAACCCCTGGGGGTGGAGGGCGAATCGAATGCGTAAAAAATTATAAATGGTCAATTTTTTTCTACCAATATAGCACACGATGGGTGTTATCAACATTTAAAAAAATTCACATCAACCAAAATTTTGAAAGATTTGCCGGCGGGGGGAGGGGGCGCATTCACATGAATAGTCACAGGGCTTTAAAACGATGTATCACACGATTCCCCCCCCCTCCCCCGAAGAGGGGAAGTTGGTAACCATTCCCCAGGCTGGGTATCAATCGAAGTTGTTCAATTGACAGAATGTTGATGACCTATGTAGATGATCCGGGATCGAGTCCCAGTTTGAACACTTTTTCTCTCTATTGACTGAGCGCCTTTTAAGCAATTTTAATTTGAAATAACATTGGATATTAATTTTAATTTATATGAATCAGAGTGATAGTTTTATTCTTTTTTTCTGTAATGCCTATTTCGAAATAAATATGTATTTGTGCAATAAATTATAGATGTTTCATAACTTTAATGCCTCTCGCAAACATTATCAAAGAATTATGAACACCCAATTTTTTCATTGAGAGTTTTCAAATGGTTCTTTATAATGCGTATTGCTAGCCACAAAATAAGCATAATTGCTTTAACAAACTAATTTTGACATATTAATTTGGCACATCTTAGAAGATGCACGAAGACATTTCCTTTTAAATATCTAAATAAGCAAAGTGTCATAATTTATTTATTACAAAACGATGAAAATTTCAAACAAAAATAGGTTTTTCTACTATTATAAGAGTATGATTTTTATTATACATAATTATAGCTAAATAAATATTTTTTTCCTTTATTTAAAGAGCATAATAAGAGTTCATTATGACTTAAAGCTATGAATTATCGAATAAATATAATGTATTTCTTCTCAATTAAAATATCAAAAAAGAAACAAATAAAGAAAGAACAATGACTCAAATAGCCAAATATTTTTGAAATTTTCATGTTTAATTATTTTTATATTTTCTTAGGAATTTCAATTACATTTAAGAATATCTAAAGTGAATAGAAAGATAGAAATATCTATCTATTAATTTTTCCACACACTTAAATAATCTTATAAGAATTAACTTCCATAAGCTATTTAAATATACGTTTACTAGCCTAAACAAAGAGGAATATTTTACGCTATGTTATAACTACTCAAATATATTTTATCTCAGAGAAAATGATAGATAAAAAGATAAAATAAAAACGTATATGATAAGAAAAAATAATAACTTACATCTCTTTTAATTTTCTGGTAAATTCAAAGGCACCTGCTGTTATTTCTCGAAGGCCGCTACTTTGTATTGTTCTGAAAATGTGAAAATGAAGAAAAATCTCTGTAATAAAACATACATTGAAGGTCATATTACGAATACTTCAAGAAAAGCCGCCATGTTTTGCTAGAAAGAGAAATCTCATCGAATAAAATAGGTAAAAGAAATGTTTGGAAATAAATAATGTAAGCAATTTTTACTGTTATTGACAAAAAACTATCAAAATTTGTCAAAAGTGTATAAAGAAATGATTTCAAATGCATCAGTTAACTTAAAATTGATAGTATATTTAAAATAAATGTAACTACTTAAAATTCAGTTAAACGACAATAATTTATATTTCTATTTTTCCATTTCATGTTGTTATTCAACAAAATATAACGATTCCACATAACTCTTTTTATATTGCTAGATTTTTGCTATTGGTATTTATGTTATAAATAATATACAATAAAAGGTTCAGCAGAATATAGATGTATAAAAAGCATCAATAAATAGAACACAATTTGTGAAAGTCTTAAGGTGCCTTACTTTTTACCAGGTAGTGCAATTTAGCAACTTTTCACATTTAATTTTTTTTCTTAGTACCTATAAAACATAAATGCATAATATTTTTAATATAGAGAACTTAATATATCTCCTATTTAAAATGTTTTTTTATATTAAACATTGGAATTTTCTTTTGTTTTTAAAGTTTAATTTTCATTAAAAAAATAAATAAAATTGTTTTTTGATTTGCATCCACTGCGCCCAAGATTGTAGCAAAACTATTGGTTCAAGAGCCATAAAAATATTGATAAAAGTATAAAACTAATGTATCTAGAACTTATACTTCATTTAAAAGCAGTTTATTAATTTAAAATTTTAATTTCAAAATTAAAAAAAAAAACATTTTTTATTCACTAGTTGTAAATTTTAAATAACAAATGTAATTATAATTCTTAATTTGAAGTATTAGTTATTCTTTGATTTAAAATGGAGTATGTACCATGTTTGATGCTTTATTAGTTTTTGAGAAATATTCCGCGCAGTCAAAGACCAGTTTAAATTTTTTTTATCAAAATTAAACATAAAAAAATTCAATATAAAATATTGAAAAATTGTTTTAAATTAAAGAGATATTATGTTGTCTATATTAAAAATGCATGCATTTATGTTTCATAGGGATTGAAAAAAAAATTAAATGTGACGTATTGCTAAATTGCACAATCAAGTTAAAAGTAGCACTCTTGAGACACGTTAGTAAAAAGTGGATGCCTTAAGGCCCACACTAGGCACAGAAAAGACCCGGATGATAATGTAAAGTCTATGGGAGCGTTTTTTTCAAATATCTCGCTCAAATTGTAATATTTTTACTTTTTTTTTTGCATAGGATAGCTGAGGACGATCTACAACCGGCCTAATTTTTACTTTTTGTTGCACCTTACGGTACAAAACTAGGCATAGAAAAAGACCCGGATGATAATGTAAAGTCTATGGGAGCGTTCTTTTCAAATATCTCGCTCAAATTGTAATATTTTTACTTTTTTTTGCATAGGATAGCTGAGGACAATCTACAACCGGCCTAATTTTTACTTTTTGTTGCACCTTACGGTTCAACTCTAGGCATAGAAAAAGACCCGGATGATAATGTAAAGTCGACGGGGGCGTTCTTTTCAAATATTTCGCCTAAATTTTAATATTTTTACATGATTTTTTTGCACAAGATAGCTGAGGACGATCCATAACCGGCCTAGTTTTTACTTTTTCATTTTTGGTTTCAGATATTTTTTAACATTAACTTTCGAAACTGGTTTAAATCGTTAATTATAAATAGAAGTTTTCATATGCGTCCATTAAAAACATTTCAAAAATATGCATTAAAATATTTAATTGCTATAAAGGACGTTAAATACTAATAAATGTCGCGAATTAGATTAATATTTATAATTGCTTTAGTGTCCGCACTTTCATGGTGACTCCATGGTCGTGGTTTTATTTTTCGCAGATGCTCACGAGCAATGATAAAAAAAGAGTAGTAGAATTTATTCTGGAATAAAGTTTGTGTTAAGTTTTAAGTGAAATGTTTTTGAAGCTTCATTTTTTTTTTTTTTTGTAAGATATTTAAATTATTTTTCACACGTAAAACGACGATGTCTATATTATCGGGTAGATTTTATAGCTTCGATTTCGCATTGTTTTGCGATATGTGGCGCCCGAACAGGGACGTGTGAAAAGTAACTGTTTTTTATTTGTTATCAGAAGTTGTCATTGAGAAAAAATGGATGCTTTGAAAATCAAAAGAACTCCTCTTAGATCTGGATTTACGAAAACTTATAATGCTTTAAATGAAGCTTTAAACGACGCAACTCCAGATACTAATTTAATAGAGAATTTAATGTGTCAACTGGAAGATAAAAGCACAAGATTGCGAGCTGTAGATGAAGAAATTTTGAATTTTATGTTGACAGAGAAAGTTGTAGAAAAAGATTATTCTAAGGAATTTGAAGCATGCGAGGATTATACAGAAAAATTTATTGCTATAAAGCAAAAAGTAAAGACATTTTTGGTGAAGCCTATCGAAGAACAACTCCGATCGCAGAATTATACGGATGTTCGAAGAACACTGTCGCGACCACTTCGCTTACCAGAGATAAGTTTACAGCCGTTTGATGGCGATGCAAGATTATGGTTAACCTTTTGGAATTCATTCAGCAAAATTCATGAAGACACCACTTTAGATGACCATTTGAAATTTGTTTATCTTTTACAGGCGATAACGCCGAAATCCAAAGCAGCACAGATAGTAAATAGTTATCCGGTTTCTGCTGATAATTATCCAAAAGTAATTCTACATCTGAAAGAAAGGTTTGGCAGAGAAGATACACTTATTGAGATATATGTTAGAGACCTTCTTCAATTAGTCTTAAATAATAATAGATCATCAAGCAAGAATTTTAATTTATCGTCGTTATATGATAATCTAGAGACAAAACTTAGGTCTCTAGAATCCTTAGGTGTCACAGAAGAGAAATATGCTAGCATACTTTTTCCACTTGTAGAATCTTGTCTACCTCATGATATATTAAAAATTTGGGAAAGACAGCGTGAGAAGACTGCTCAAGGTAAGAACCAATTAAATTCTATCCTTGATTTTTTTTTAAATGAAGTTATTGCGGAAGAGCGGGTTCTTTTGGCTCATTCCAATCTTGGTTTTGAAAACCCAAAGAAATATCATAAATGTAATAATGAATATAATTCAATGCCAACTGCCACAGATTTATTTATAAATAATAAGTCTAATAAGAATTTAGTTAAAAAACGTGAAGATTTATGTATATTTTGTGACAAGTGTCACTTATCAGAAAAATGTTTTAAAGCTAGTTCGCTTTCTTTTGATGAGAAACGTAACTTAATTTTGAAGAAAAAAGCTTGCTTTGTTTGCCTGAAGAAGAACCACATTTCACGCAATTGTAACTCTAAAATTAAATGTTCGAATTGTGGTAAAAGACATTTTTAAATATTATGTCAAAATGTTTTAAATGAAGGTGGTAATGTGTCGTTAGAAAGTCATAAACATGAATCAGGGAGTAGTGACACTGTTTTAACTACTCAAGCTTCGGATCCTACTGTGTTACTCCAAACTTTGAGTGTCCGTGTAAAGCACAATGGAAAAGAGAAAATCGTGCGTGGAGTTATTGACACAGGATCCGAACGTTCCTATTTATCACGAGATGTAATTAAATATTTGAATTATAAAAGTATTGGTGAAATTAAATTAATTCACACATTATTTGGTAATATTGAAACAAGTGAAACAAAGCATAATAAGTATCGAATTCACTTAAGTAGCATAGACAATAGTTATAAATGTGATATGCATGTTTTAGATGTTCCTGTTATTTGTTCTAAAATACGAAAAGTGCCAACTGGGCCTTGGTTATCAGAATTAAATAAATGTGGCATTAAAATTTCTGATGTTGAAAATAGTTCATGTGAAACCGAAAATGAAATTAAATTATTGATTGGTTCTGATGTGGCTGGAAAATTACTCACCGGAAATATTAAAGTTTTAGAAAGTGGTCCGGTTGCGGTAAAAACCCATTTGGGATGGACTCTAATGGGAAAAATTCCAAGTATTAAATCAGAAACAAATAAGGCTGCTATGATTATTTCATCACTTTGGAACAATTGTTCCGTTGCTGATTTGTGGAAGCTGGATATTATGGGTATAACGGATCCACTTGAATCCAAAACTAAATCTGAAATTCATGAAGAAACTATGCAGCATTTTAAGAGTAATATAAGAATAGATTCAGAAGGGAGATACGAAGTAGCATTGCCATGGGTGCTAGATAAAGCTTGCTTACCTAACAATAGAGAATTGGCCGAAAAGCGGCTTGCTACAACGAGGAAAATGTTAATTAATTTAAATAAAATTGAGGTATATAGCGAAGTATTTGATTCGTGGATAAATGCAGGAATAATTGAAAGGGTGGTTGATAATAAAGAAACTAAAGTACATTATTTGCCACACAGACCTGTATTTAAAGAATCGAGTGAAACTACTAAAGTTAGACCAGTTTTTGACGCTTCGGCTCATGTTAAAGGTTCCCCTTCTCTAAATGATTGCCTAGATAAGGGATTAAATTTGATTGAAATGATTCCTTCTATATTGCATCGGTTTCGGAAATATCCTGTTGGTGCAGTATCCGATATAGAGAAGGCATTTCTAAAAATTAGTATTAAAGAAGATGATAGAGATTATTTGAGATTTCTATGGGAAACATTCGTTTTGAATCGTGTAGAAGAAATCAGATCCTTAACTCAAAAGAACCAATGGCGACACATTGCAGGAAAATTTAATCCGGCAGATATCCCTTCCAGAGGTTGTTCGATTGAACAATTTTTAGAACTAAGATGGTGGGAGGGACCGGATTGGTTGGCTCAACCTGAATATACTTGGCCTCAAAGTGTCAAAATTCCCGATGAAGAAATTATTAACTCTGAAAAACGGAAAAGTGTCATTTCAGCAATGAATAAGAACACAGAATCTAGTGATTGGTATTATCGACGGTTTTCATCTTTCAAGAAAATTATAAGATTGATCGCCTGGATTTTAAGATTCTTAAACAATTTAAGAAATCCTAATTCAAAAGAAGTTTCTGAACTTACGTGTTTGGAATTAGAACAAGCCGAAAGAAAATTGATAATTTTGATTCAGAAAGACAGATTCAACGAGAAGAATAATCAGAAGATACGTAGCTTGAGACCAATCCTAGATGAAGATGGTATTATAAGAGTGAAAAGGTAAGTTATTTATAGAGAATATGCTTTCAATTTTAAATACCCTGTTCTTTTGCCTTCTGACCATCCTGTAGTCCACCGCCTGATCTCCTGGAAACACCAAGAGCTTTTGCATGCAGGAGTGGCTCCTATGATGACATCGTTACGAGAAGACTATTGGATCCTAAAAGTTAGGAAAACTATTCAAGCAGTAGTACAGAAATGTGTAGGATGCAGAAGATTTAGTGCCCAAAAGATTCACCGGAAATTTAACCTACCTACCGCTGCCTGGTGGGAGCGATTGATACAAATGGTGAAACGCATCCTGAGAAAAGTTCTAGGTAGAGCTTCATTATCCTACGAAGAACTGCTCACAGTGCTCTGTGATTGTGAACAAGTTGTGAATGCTAGACCTCTAACTTATGTTACTGAAGATGTGAACGATCTAGCACCGTTAACACCATCAATGTTTTTACAGGACATAAGATCTTCAGATGTGAGAGATTTTGATGCAATTGACGCGCAAGAATTAAATAAAAGAGTTAAGTATAGGCAACATGTTCGAGAACACTTACGTAAGCGATTTCGTATTGAATATTTAGGACAATTGCGCCAGCAAAGTTCTTTGCAAAAGAATGTCAAGCAACTTACCATTGGTGATGTCGTACTCGTAGAGTCTGATAAGAAACGTGCCTATTGGGCTTTAGCCCGAGTGCAAGAACTTATTTCTGGTAAAGATGGCCACCCAAGAGTTGCACGATTAAAAACTGAAAATGGTGAACTTTTGAGACCTGTCCAAAAACTGTACAATTTAGAGATTCCAAAAGAACTTTCTAGTGATCCAGTATTAAGAACGAGAAGTGGCAGAATAGTGACTGTCCCAAAACGTTATTAACTTTAAATACTGTTTCAACAAAAAACTTTATTCTTATTTTTTAGTATATTTCATAGTGTTAATTTGAATTTGTAATAATATGTTTAATTTTATTTGAATTTTGCAGAAGAAAATGTTTATTTACCTGTTTTGAGAAATGTAATATTGTAAGAATTGTATCTTATCACTGTAATGTAAGTATTAGTCATAATTTATTTTATATTTTATTGTACCCATTGTTGAGTTTAACTGTCGAAAACTCAAGGTGGGAGAATGTCGCGAATTAGATTAATATTTAAAATTGCTTTAGTGTCCGCACTTTCATGGTGACTCCATGGTCGTGGTTTTATTTTTCGCAGATGCTCACGAGCAATGATAAAAAAAGAGTAGTAGAATTTATTCTGTAATAAAGTTTGTGTTAAGTTTTAAGTGAAATGTTTTTGAAGCTTCATTTTTTTTTTTTTTTTGTAAGATATTTAAATTATTTTTCACACGTAAAACGACGATGTCTATATTATCGGGTAGATTTTATAGCTTCGGTTTCGCATTGTTTTGCGATAATAAAAACATTAAAAGATCTTAATAATTTTCCATCTTTGTGTTTTTTTGTATTTTCTTTTTCTGATGATGACTGAGTAAATTCAATCGAAACATGTAAAAATTATTAAGATCTTTTGATGTTTTTATTAGTATTTAACGTCCTTTATAGCAATTAAATGTTTTAATGCATTTTTTTGAAACGGTTTAAATCGGTTCTGAAATTGAAACTATCGTAATATAAAAAATATAATTGCAAAATCGAAAAAGTAAAAACTAGGCCGTTGTGGCCTTACCTATCTTATACAAAAAATCATGTAAAAATATTAAAATTTGAGCGAGTTATTTGAAAAGAACGCTCCCGTAGACTCTACATTATCATCCGGGTCTTTCTCTATGCCTAGTGTGGGGCCTTAAGTCTCGTTGCAAGATTTGTGTTTGTCATTGGATAATACTTCGTGAAATGAAAAATTGTAAAACTTACAAACGACTAACTTACATCAAAAATTATAACTGCATAAAACATCAGTATTTAGAAAAAAAATATAAATAAATAAATAATAATAATAATAATAATAATAATAATAATAATAATAAATAAACAAAATAAAATGAATAATTATTATGTCATTCTATCTTTTAAAATTTTGTTGATGAAAATGGATATCAAAACACATTATTTCAAATTAGATTATTAATAAAAAAGTAATATTTAAATACTTACCACCACAACACTTTAAAAAGTCTGTAGCACACTAAACATTAATACATATTTTTTTCAGTTGTTCTACAAAATATACTTTATTGTCAAGCCAATATTACACAACAATGCTATAACTGAACAATTTACGCTACTTTAAATCTACTTCTTGTACAATTTATTCTTCAAAGCATTGTTTACACCCATACATTACTATACAAAAGTGTGTGTTGCAGGGAAGTTCCTCGCCTACATCCTAAACAGGTATAAATCAAGATGCATATAGGACGATTCTTGTCAAGATTTCACAATTTTCTTTCTTTTCTTTTTTTTTATTTATTATAGTTAATACAAACTTTATTAGAGACTTTCTTTGAAAGTATTCTTTCATTCACAAATCTGCAGAGCTGTTTACCTTAATGCAGAGCTGTTTACCTCCCGCTTTCTCTTAAAGTTTGTCATATATGCTTTAAAGCATGCTGTATACAACAAACTAGCGAAATTGTAATGTTTCTCAATATCAATTATTTTTATTTAATATTGATCTAAAAACATTAATAGAAACATATGTAGGTGTCTTTACATCCAAAAAAATTCAGTGTGTTCTGCTCCTCCCCCCCCCCACATACACACAACCTTAAAATTTGACATATGAATTCTCGATCAAGTTTCATACAGCAAGATTCTTGCAAGAAGTTGTAATGTTTAGCAATTTTAATTTTTTTTCATTTAATATTAGTTTAAAATCTTCAATATGAAAAAAATCTGTAAAATAATATTGATATGTATAAATTTGTAAAATTTTATTGATCTAAAAACATTAATAGAAACATATGCAGGTGTCTTTACATCCACAAAAATGCAGTGTCTTCTGCTCCTCCCCTCCCCACACACACACAACCTTAAAATTTGACATATGAATTCTCGATCACGTTTAATATAGCAAGATTCTTGCAAGATGTTGTAATGTTTAGCAATTTTCATTTTTTTTCATTTAATATTAGTTTAAAATCTTCAATATGAAAAAAATCTGTAAAGTAATAAAATGGTGTTTACCTATTTTATCTTCTTCAGACCTGGTGTATCTTATAAATTACACATTTTTCCAATTTTTTTCACGTATATAAATAATGTTAAAAATAAAGAAATTGTTGTGAATGGAGCCTAACAGATAGCAGAAATATACAACCCTTGGCAAAAAGTTTCCGATCATTACATCAACACTACCATCTTTTGTAAGAAAAGATTATTTTTTCTCACTGCATAAAAATGAAAAACTATTGGCGATAATACATTTGTGTTACATATAATGAACAACAATATGCAATACAGAAAATTCACCATTCATCAATTTATAAACAGAAAAATTGTGATTGAAATTTAGGCACCAAAGAAAAAATTATCCGATCATGCTTTGATTTGGAAAAAAATAAACAATCACTGTAATTATATATTTCGTATATCCACCTTTATTTCGGATGACAGTCGAAATTGTTAGTGGACTGGACTCATTAAGATTTTTACACTCATTGGGAGCAACTTCATACCAGCATTCCCTTATAGCTTTACGTAAGTTCTATGGCATCTGTAATTCATCGAAAATCGATTTTTCTTTTTAATATATTTCACATATTTTCGATGGGATTAAGATCCGGACTATTGGGCGGTCACGTCATGGTTTGGATTGGTATATTACCTACATTTTGTAGAAATTTCATCATTGATTTGGTACGTTGGGGAGCTAATTGTCATCTTGAAATAAGAAGTCATTTTGATTTCCGAACTATTGATCGATGCTGATAATAAAAAAATCCACTAAAATGTCAATGTAAACTTCAAAGCTTACTGTACGTAACATAATACACAACTTGCCGACGCCTTGTGATGTAATACAACTCCAAACTGCAAATGCAGGTGAAAATTTAGTCTTCGTATTGATACACTTATCATTGAACTTTTCACCAACTCTCCTCTAAACAAATGTTCCACAGTCACCACTTTTACCGATAGATATGCGAAATTCATTGCTAAAAATAACTTTATTTCATGTATCAAATGGCTAGTGCACATGTTTTTTACACCATTGCAGGCGCTCTTTTCTATGCTTCTTTATCATGTAAGATTTTGTTTTAATTTTACAAGATTTAAATCTTGCTACATTTAGATGATTACGTACTGCGGTCACATGCCTTTACGTTATACTTAGACCATTCGGAATCAAGTTGTTTTGAGGTTGCTCGCCGCTTTCTTTTCGATATTTTCACAAGTTTTCTTTTCCTTCCTGGGTATTGACATTCGTGGTCGTCCACTTCGAGGTAAATTTTCCACGCTGTTAGTCAACTGATATTTTTTCCAAATATCGCATACTGTACTTTGAGCACAATTTCATAAATCAGCCACTTTCCATTGTGAATTTACTTCTTCTAATAATTAAATCATGCGGATTTTTAAATCGCGAGACAGGTTTTTCACACGAGTCATTTTCCAGCACTTCAGAGCTGTTTTTAACCTCGCAACCTGAAGATTTCTTCTTTTAAATAGGATTCATATATCATACGCATGCACAGGCACTCTAATCTATCTTCAATATGCAAATTTCAAACTTTTTTCCTCAGTGATCGATTACTATTTTCCAACTTCGATCTTGATCGGATATTTTTTTCTCACGAGGAAACATTTTTGCCTGCATTATAATTATAAATTATATGATTGCAATATTGAATTAACTTTTTATTTATATTTTAACATTCCTTCTTTTATTTGGCATATTGCAAAACGTTCCTATGCTCTTGAATCGCGAAGTATACGCTTCGAAATACAAAACTCATAAACTTGATAACAGTGATCAGAAACTTTTTGCCAACGGTTGTATAAAATACAAATTTGTTTGTTATCGTACTTTTTTAATGAGGCATGTGTTATATGATGCGTTCAGAAGTCAGTCTGACTAACGGCATTCTTTTAGAAATTCAGGCATAATTAAGTTAAAAATTTCCTACATATCTACCCAATGCATCACCCTGCATTATAAGACAATTAATAAGTATATTCCAAATATGGCGAAAAAAAATTAGTCTTTTATTGATAAATAAATTTAAATGTTTAAAATGAGCATTTTTATTTTATGGAGTTAATCGGATTGACATTTGAACGCTTCATATTTAAATAGGTTGCAGCAAAAATATACGAATTGCAAAAAAATTGAAACTAAAACAATTCTTCTGTATGTTAAGGTATCATTTGTAGAGTCCATTAGCAATAAAAACTTATTAAATATATAATTATTTAATTTTTTTCGATGATTTTGCGATTCAAAAACAATAAAATAAAATAAAAAATCCAAGAAAGAGTTAAAAAATGCTCTTATTGAGTTTCTATATATCAAGGAATTTTATGAGCAAAAAATGAATTTTGATTTTTTACGCCTTATCAATCATTCTTAGTTATCAGTTTGCTAATATAAATTCGTAACTGAAGTTAAAAAATATGCATAAATAAAGCCTGGGGTCTCAAGAAATTAATGTAATACCGCTGTCATTAATTTAAGAAGAAAAAACGTTTTAGGGCTCCATGTGGTGGCATTAATACTATAGTGCATATAATTTTAAAAGGTGACAAAAATAATAACTTACAGTTTCTCAATGTTTGGATAGAACTTAAGTTCGGCTTCTGAAAGCTCTATAAAATTAGGTTGATGCTCTATGAATCTGCAAAAGAAATTAAAATATGCGTCAATAAAATATGCATTATTAAAATAGATACATTCAAATTTTTGAGAAATCTTATGCAACATTAAAATGTGCAATATATTAGATATTTAAGTTTTTAAGATATGGCATAGTTTTCAATAAAATTATAAACATTCTTTTTCAAAAAAGAACTTCATACAAATTTCTAAGAATGTAATGTTTCCTGAAAGAGGAAAATTGCTGAATTAAATTATAAAAAACTAGCAGAACCCGCGGCTTTGCATAGATAATTGTTGAAACAGCCCAAGAGGTATTTGTGCGCTTTTGAAATGGCTGTGGAATTATTTAATTAAGAAATAGTATGTAGAATTCCATAAAAATCCTAATTTAGAATGTTTCCCACTTATTCCTTTTTTTTAAAGGTCGAATCTTTGAGACATCATTCCTAGCGAGCATCTGTAGCGTAAAAGTATCTCATATGCTAAATATCAAGATTCTAGTGTTTTTAGAATTACAAATATTGTAAATTTAATTTTTTTTTTCATCTATACTCTTTAAATTTCGAATTTTAGGAAAAAGTGTTCTATGCATGGATTTGTGTCTTATAAGTAGCAGCCGTGTTACATTTCAAAATTCTATTCTTAATACTTCCACAGAAATCGTATTTCAAAACGGTATTTTATAGAAATTGTTTTTAGAGAGCATTTATATCTTATAAGTAACAGTGCCATGTCGAATTTCAAGTTTCTAGCTCTTTCAGAATCACAAAAATGTCAAGTTCAGAATGTTTTCCGCTTTTTCACCCCATAAGGACATCAGCACCGACATAAAGTATAACCTGTGTTTGAACTTACAAGGAGAAGACCAACCATGGTAATCACATATTTTGATGATAAACAGGGTGTTTATAAAGTCCCGGACCCATTTTGATGTTTAATAAATCATAAAATAATGAAGATATAAACATACTTATGGCATTTATTGATGGAATAACTCATGTATTTTCCTTTCCACGTTTGAATATCTTCAAGTTTGTAAATACCGTCTGTTCGTGTGGTTAATTTCAGATAATGTCATTTTCTAGTCTAAATATCTATACTTTTCTAAATATCGTCTGCTTATTAATTGATTTTTCCGCACCTTATCAACAAAATTCATTGTTTTTACGAAGTTGACCGACGATATTTGGGATTTTTAAAAAGCTTATCGACGAAATTTTCGATTTTCTTTCCGTATCTGATTGATGAAAATCTCGATTTTTCGACACTTAATCGACTTTATTTTTTATTTTTCGGTGCCTGATTGACGAAATATGCGTTTTTTAAGAAGTCGAATTCGGTATTTTCTTCGCATGATGCATGAAATTCGCGATCTTCTTGCACATTATCGACGAAATCTTCAATTTTTCCACACTTGATCAACGAAATTCGCGATTCTTACGAACCTGATCAAACAAATTCGCGATTTTTACGGAGCCGATCGATGAAATTTGCGATTCTCTTCGCGTGATCAATGAAATTTGCGATTTTTCTTGGCATAATCGACAAAATTTGCGATTTTCCGTGATTGATCGAAGAAATTCGCGATTTTTCCTAGCCTGATTCAAAGAATTCGCAATTTTTACGAAACCGATCGTGCAACGAAAGGATCACACGTGGAAGTTCATTGACAAGGGTCATGAAACTTTTTGAGTCTATCTAACCATTTATGTTATTAATTTTAATCTATCTTTATTATTTTGTGAGGTATTAAACATCAACATAGGTCCGGGACTTTATAAACACCCTCTATATGTTACCGGTCATAGACGATTTTAGGCTAAACTAGATTGACCTCAGTAGTTTTTCCTAAGGCCAAACTAGTCTATCCTAACGCCTATCGGATTGATTAGTTTTTCCTAGGCCAAACTAATTTATCCTAACACCCATCGGATAGACTAATTTTTCCTAGGCCAAACTAGTCCATCCTAACGCTTATAGGATTAACTAGATTTTCCTAGGTCAAACTAGTTTGGCGTAACACGCATAGGATAAATTACTTTAGCCTGCTATTCATTAACAGTGACTTGAATTAAGAATCAGAGGAAAATGTAGATGATTCAGATACTTTAAATAAATAATAAACTAAATTTCTTGCATACTGTGTTATACTTAATCTGTTAAAAAGAAATATTTCCAAGGTACAACATACCTACTTCCAATGTAACTACCGGTGGTGTACCTTGGCTATATTATACGTTATGTTTTAAAAAATTAAAAAGAAGTAAAACTAGTCGTTGGGGGCCACCGTAATACTTACCCATCATGGATATGTATATGAAAATAAAACATGTGAGACTATTTATACAATGCATTGCAATTCATAAACAAAATTTAAATATTGTTAATATACATAGTAATGCTATATTAAAGAACTGCTGATGTACCAATTTCGACAAATTATATGAAACGCCAAACTACTCAAGTAGTACTGAACTGCGTAAAAGAAACATCCTTATAACTCCAAAAATAATAACTCTATTAACTAACAATTAACTGCGTCGGATTAAGCGTCTCATTTCCAATTAAAATATACCTCTGAATTGAAATTTGAATGAAATACAGGGTCATGAAAAATCGAAGAATGTAGAAAACAGGATTACAAATATCTCGGCAACTAATAATCCGATCGACTTCGTTCTATATGCAAAATGTGTGTTATTTTATTGCCTTTTACGTCCATTCCTTAGAACAAAAAAATTCGAAAATTTTTATATACCTTTCATCAGAACGAATTTTTCGAGAGTCCGAAAAAAATAGTTCCGGATAATCGAGGTTGCTGATATTAAATAGGGTTCGTCCCATTCTTACATACTAACTACATACAAACTTTCAAGTCTCTATCTCAATTTGTTCGGGAGATAGAGCGTTTACAGACAGACAGACAGACGGACGGCAAAATTTTTTTTCTAAAAATATGTTTTTCGGAATCTTCACTATCTAAAACGTGTAAATCCGCCAAAAAAATTTTTTCGATTTTCAAAACGATTGCAAGACTTACCCTATACTACGTATGATGGGTAAGTAAAATTTGGACATTTCATAAAAAATATATGTAATAGAAGAGATCCTTAAATGTCTGAAAAAATTGTTTTACAGATATTTTCCAAAAACTTTTTCCGTAAAAAATTAAAGTTTGAAATTACCTCCGAGGTAAATCACAATCTCCTACTTTTTAGGTGCGTTCGTAATTATATAAATACGTAGCACCTATTGTTGTCGCTCAGTCCGTCCGTCTGTCTGTCCGTCCGCATATAACAACTCAAAAACCACCCAACCGAATCGTTTGAAATTTAAAATACATAATTATAACATAATTTTGTCCGGACATTTCAATATTTATGAAAATCGGATGGATAGATCAAATACAGGGACAATCAAAAGGATTCCGTTGCATTACGGTCAATGGGGAGAAAAGTTTCAGATGCATTTTAATCGTTTGAAATTTAAAACATATATTTATTGCGTAATTTTATCGAGTCATTTTAAATGTTATGACAATCGGATGTATAGATCAATTACAGACACAATCAAAAATATTCCGTTACATTACGGTCAATGGGGAAAAAGTTTCAAATGCATTTTAATTGTTTGAATTTTAAAACATATAATTATTGCGTAATTTTGCCGAGACATTTCAAATTTTATGAAAATCGGATGCATAGATCAATTACAGGGACAATCAAAAGGATTCCGTTACATTACGGTCAATGGGGAAAAAATTTTCAAATGCATTTTAATCGTCAGAAATTTAAAACATATAATTATTACGTAATTTTATCGAGTCCTTTCAAATGTTATGAAAGTCGGATGCATAGATCATTTACAGGGACAATCAAAGGTATTCCATTACATTACGGTCAATGGGAAATAAGATTCAAATGCATTTTTATGATGTTACACTAATTCGAACATAATAGAATTGGTGTGAATCTAGGAAATATATACTAAAATATGCATTCTGTACAATCTGTGATGCAAAGAATTTGTATTATTAAATTACAGGGCCACACAAAAGTATTCCACTACATAATGCTATACGGGGAAACATTGTTTGGGTTGGTTGGTTGGTTGTATGGATTTTAGTGGCACAAAATCCCTTGAGGGACATGCTGCGCCAAAACAAAGAGTAATAAGACAAAAAACCAAGGGGACAAAAAAAGACTGTCTGGATGGGGTATCCCATCCAGATACAGTCAAGCAAATGTAAAAATTAAAACATAAGTATTATGCCATCCAGATGTCATTAAAGTGCTAAAAGTTCAAGTTATAAAAAACAATGATATAAATGAAGAGATTATATTTCGGAATAAAGTCTAGCATGTTTTAAAAAGGTAAAAAGTGCCCCATGAGGTGTCTCCCCAATGAGGTTTGTCAAGATCGGTGATGATGAATTAAAATACAGTCTGTACAAGTGCCGTAGGCCAGGACAATCAGTTAAAATATGATGTATGGTCAAGATATCAAAATGACAGTGAGGACACATGGGGACATCCTCCCGTAGCAAGAGATGTTTATGTGTGATTCTTGAGTGCCCAATTCTCAGACGAGTCAAAAGAACGTCAGTTTTCCTTGGATAAGTCGGAGGCCAGGTCACGATTGTAGGTTTAATACGGTGCAGCTTATTATTGTATTCTAAATTCCAGTCTTCTTGCCACTTATTCTGAATAAAATGTTTAATATCTAGTTTAACGTCTGAGAATGGTAATTTATGATGTAATGGATTACGAGCAAGTTTTGCCGCCTCATCAGCTTTATCATTACCAGGGATGCCCATGTGTCCAGGTACCCAGCAAAATAAAATATTATAACCACGTCTAGTCAAATTAGTAAAAGAATCCAGAATGGCTGAGACATAAGAATGTTTTTTAAAGGATTTTAATGCATCAATAGAACTATTTGAATCAGTATAGATGATGAAAGATCTGTTATGATGATGAGATATGTATAACATGGCCCTTTCTATTGCAATTAATTCGGCTGTAAAAACAGATGTAGCAGGATGAAGCCGATAACTAAGGGTAATATCATCACAATAGACACCACAGCCAACAATATTCCCACTCTTAGAACCATCTGTGTAAATGTCCATATGATTACAAAAGTCAGCACGATGTGCAGCAAATAGTTGTTTACATGCAGATGGGGCCAAGTTCTTTCTATCATAATCTTTAAATGGATTGAGGGTGCTGATAACAGGAGGGTTCCAGGGAGGATATATATGTAATGGACAAACGCTAACTTCAATATTACTCATAGGGCTGTTGATGGTTAGGTTTCTCATTCTGACACCAAAAGCTGGGGTGCAAGAAGGACGATGCTGATAAAGAATATCATTGTCAGTATTTAAAAGAAATGTATGAAGTGGATGACCAGGATATGAAAGGATGCGGTAAAACAACTCCAAAGAAAGTTTTTCCCGAGTATAGTGTAATGGAGGTTCATAACAGTCGACATATATGCTTAGAACTGGTGAAGTACGAAAAGCATCAGAGCAAACACGAAGTGCGCTATGGTGCACAGTGTCTAGTTTGTTAAGAACAGAATTGCAAGCGGAACCGTAGATCTGGCAGCCATAGTCAATTTTAGAACGAATAAGAGCACGATATATATTAAGAAGAGAAGTACGGTCTGCACCCCAAGAAGTGTTAGATAGTACTTTTATTAAATTTAGAATTTTTTCGCATTTTGTCCTTAATTGTAAAACATGTGGTAAAAACGTAAGTTTTTTGTCAAAATATATGCCAAGATAACGAATATTATCCATAACAGGAATTTGAGATGAGCCAATAAAAATTTCAGGATCTGGATGTAGATCCCTACGTCTACAGAAATGTACACAAGAAGTTTTGTCCTTAGAAATAATAAAACCATTTTTATTTGTCCAATTAAGAATGTGGGTGATGGCAATTTGTAGCTGTCTTTCGATAAAACGGATATCATGTCCCATACACATAATACGGAAGTCGTCAACATATAAGTCTCCCTTCACAGAAGAAGGGAGTTGTCTAAGAATATCATTTATTTTAATAGCAAAGAGGGTGACACTCAGGACGCTGCCCTGAGGTACACCTTCTTCTTGTTCATAAAAGCTAGATAGAGTTCCCCCAATTCGGACTTGAAAGACTCGAATGGCAAGAAAATTTCTGATAAAAATTGGCAGGTTCCCGCGGAAGTTCATGTTACAAAGATCTCTGAGAATTCCGTATCGCCAAGTTCTGTCATAGGCTTTCGCTATGTCAAAGAACACTGACACCAAATGGTTGCGTTTAAGGAAAGCTGTCCGAATATAATGTTCAAGATGGAGTAAGTTATCGATAGTTGACCTACCACGTCGGAAACCACTTTGAAAAGCAGTGAGCATATGGTTAGTCTCTAAAATATACACGAGGCGGCAATTGACCATTTTTTCAAGTAATTTACAAAGGCTGCTAGAGAGTGCGATAGGCCTATAATTATTTGGATTGGAAGCATCTTTTCCAGGTTTAGGAAAAGGAATCACAATAGCTCTACACCATGCTCGAGGAAAAATCTGTTCCATCCAAATTCTATTGTAAAAAGAAAGGAGAGCGTCAAGAGAGGGTGCAGACAAATATTTGATCGTAATATAGGTGATGCCATCGTGACCTGGGGCAGATAAGCGACTATCTTGCAAACATTTTAAAAGTTCTGACATAATAAAAGGTTCATTATATGAAAAAGAGTTATGAGAATTAAAATCTATCCTGGTCTTTTCAGTTCGTCTTTTGTATGATAAAAAGGGTTCTGGATATGCGTCTGATTTAGAAATAGAAGCTAGGGTAGACCCTATTGTCTCGGCTATGTTCTTAGGAGAGGTGATAGTTTGACCGTTATGTTTTAAAATAGAAATGTGATTTTCTGAGTAAATGCCCATACATTTTTTCACTTTAGCCCACAGTTCTTTACTGGAGGTATTTGAGTTTATGCTTGATACATAGTTAACCCAGGATTCACGTTGGCTTTTACGTCGCACTCTTCTAGCTTCAGCCCTTGCTTTTTTATATAATATGTAGTTATTGTTATTTGGGTACCTCCGAAAAAGACCCCAAGCTTTTTGTTGTCTCTTTTTTGCCTCCTGGCAGTCACTATTTCACCATGATTTTCTGTGTTTATGAGAGGAAGAAGTTTTTGGAATGCTAGCATCAGCAGCACTGATAATACATTGAGTTATATTATCAAGTGCTTTGTCAATATCATCAGCTATCATGTTATCAGTAATTTTTGCAAGAGCAGTAAAATTTTGCCAATTAGCTCTGTCATATACATATCTTTTTGGATAGTTATTAGAATCTCCATCAGGATTAGTCAATGTAGTAAAAATAGGGAAGTGGTCACTGCCATGCAAGTCATCTGAAACCCAGAAGTTCCATAATGGATATAGTGATGGGGAGCAAATGGAAAGGTCTATGGCATGGAAAGTACGGCTCGGTTCATGAAAATAAGTATAATCACCATTATTAAGCAGGCATAAGCCATTGTCAGAAAGTAATTTCTCTATTATATCTCCACGTCGGTTATTATCAGAGTTACAGTTATTATCAGTGTATATCTGTGTCATTTTGTTCGGAGATAGTAGACATACTATCTCCATCGTCCAATTCTGCATCCGGTTCAGGATGGATTTCTACAGCATCGTCATCCTCCATTGACATCTGTTTCACATTGTCATTCTTAGAAGTTTTAGTTTTTTTCTTTTTTAGATTATTTTCATTCTGTGATACAGCTGATTTAATTATTGGTATTTTATGTTTTTCTGCATCAGATCTACGGTTTAGAAGTACATTTTTAGTTATGTTTTGAGGGCTTTTTTTATGGAGAGGAGGTTTAGGAAATAGAGACGGCTTTGAAGAAGAACTCGATGGTAATTTAGGGGGAACAGTATTCAGTGATTTTGAAGAGTTGGATTGCGTAGATCGATTTTTCTTATCAGAATTACTTGACAGGGTGTGGTTTCTTTTTGTTTAGATTGATGACTAATTTCGTTAGAGAGGTCTGTCTGTGTTGCAGTGGATCGATAAGTGTTGTGGGAATTTATGGAGAGGGCGGCAGCATATGATACACCAATTTTGGGAGTTCTCGACTCAACTATTTTTCTTGCTTCGGGATAGGATATATTTTCTTTTGTGCGTATTGATTGAATTTCCTTCTCTTTCTTCCATTGTTCACACGTCTTTGAATAAGATGGATGGTCTTTTTTACAATTTACACAAGAAGGTGGTGCATGGCATTGGACACTTTCGTGGTCAACTACGCCGCACCGACCACATGTGAGTTTACCTCGACAATTAATTTTTGAGTGCCCAAAGCGTTGACATTTAAAGCAACGCTATGGGTTTGGGATATATGGTCTGACAGAGCATGATAAATAACCAGCTTTTATATATTTTGGTAAGGTGGGTGTATTAAAGGTTAGGATAATGTGCTTAGTAGGTATCTGGATTTGATTAGATGGTGTTTGTTCATCTCTACGGTAGATTTGTATTCTTTTAGCTCCAATCACATTCTGGTCTCTTAGATTTTCTACTATTTCAGTTTCAGTGACGTACAAAAGGTCAGTTTCTGAAATCACTCCGCGGGATGTATTTAAAGTTCTGTGTAGAGAAATGGTGACAGGAATATTAGCAAAGTGAGTGCATTTTTTTAAGTTAGTTGCCTGTTGATTATTAGAGACTTCAATTAACAGTTCGCCTGTACGGAGTTTTTTTATAGTTTTTGGTGCACCAACTAAACCATTAATAGCCTTATTGATCAAAAAAGGCGATGTTTTATCAAACGTTCCCTCTTGCCGTTTAACAACAAAAAATCTTTCTTCAGCTATACTAGTGCTAGAGTTGGCATTTTTACTATCCATATTGGATAGAAAATCTTCAACTCTTTCTCCCCAATTTAGAGCAGTATTCTCCTTGGCACCTGAACAATTTTTAAGTGAGATAGTGGGTTGTGGGGCCTCCACATCGCATGTCTTATTTCCTACAATTGTAACCATAATGAGAGAGAAATTTATAAAACGCCAGGCATCGGGCCTGGTCACCGACCCTTCTTCTTACCGTTACGTCTGGTGCAGGTCTCAAAAGGGAGAAAACTATTTTCAACAGACCCCCACGTTTTTCGAACATTGGGTTAAACTCGATAGCATCTCCA
Organism: Maratus speculifer; assembly: GCA_964019185.1. Lineage (NCBI taxonomy): Eukaryota > Metazoa > Arthropoda > Arachnida > Araneae > Salticidae > Maratus > Maratus speculifer. Next base: position 224,063,973 of record OZ025291.1, read on the forward strand.
AAGCTCCAGTTCTTTCCCAGGGAGAATGGGTAGCCGTAGGTAAGCCTTCACAGCTCTGTCCAACCTACAGCCGGCCCTTACGCGGAAAGGCACCAGTCGCCCGGTGTTGACCCTAACAGCCACCATGCAAGCATGGCGCCCCCGATCATGGAACCGGAGTTCGGAGATGCCCTGCACCCTGGGACCCGATATCAACCTAAAAAGAAAGAGACGAGTCGATGAGGTTAAAAGAAACCTCAACACCCAGGGTGTCTCACGTGAATAAAAAAAAACCACTATTGTATATAAAAAAGTAATTATGGAGGGAGCTTAAAAAAAAACTTGGTATATTTTTTATCTTTTTGAGCATTTTAAATTTTTTTTTTCTTTTTTTTTTCCACAAAAGAACGAAAACAAAGTTAGTAAAAACAGAGAACTATGTAAACAAACAAGTTAGTGAAAACGACAAAGTTAGTAGAACAAAGAACTATGTGAACAAAAAGTTAGTAGAAAAACCAAACAAGAACAAAGAGGGGTAACAAACTAAAAAGAGGAGATTAAAAAGTGTGAAACAAAGAAAAAAGGATAGACAACTAAAAAAGAGAAGAAAAAAGGAATGGAGGAAGATCGCTCGGGAACCCGGGGTCGCGAAACCCGTAAATACCTAAAGAAGGTATTCCCCTGGGGGGACACTGTTTGGGACGTGTTTTAATTATATTCAACTATTTCACATTTTATGAATAAGATATACCTTCTGAGGTGTAATAAAAATAACTTTCTGCATATTTACAGAAACACAAAGATTTCGACTACTATACTGTATCCGGAGTACGCTCTACTATATCAGCAAGATCTGAATATTTTTAAAACTTCGTTATCGTACGAACGCACCTCATTTGCTACGTTCACGTGCAATTTCCAACTTGTTAATATTTAATGTCTTTGAAAGAAAAAATCCCCTAAATATTCAAGGAGTTTTAGTTTTTTTTTTTTTTTTTTTTTTTTTTTTTTTTCACATGTAGTTATTACATACACTGATAAAAATCTGCTGCATTTTGCTGTAACGCACTCCACCGCTTGTATGTAATATCTCTATTCCAACCAATGAGAAAGCTCCATTTCACGGCCAAGTAACCGTTTTCTATACAAGAAAGGGAGTGTGTTGCAGCAAAATGCAGCAGATTTTTATCAGTGTATGTAATTAAATTTTTACTATTTATTTAAGACGTACATTCAAAATATTTTTGTAAATATTTTTTCTTTTATTTAAAAAGTGAACTTCTATAATTATTAGAATACTCGTACCTTCTTGTAATTTTGTATTATAACAGGTGTAATTTCTTAGGAATTTTTTTATTTTAAATAAAAATTAGGCATTATAAATGACATTTACCAATTTGTAGTCAAATATTTAGTTTTAATAATTTTTAGTTTCCGGATTAAAGTATGCACAACGATATTTTGCAAAATAGATACAACTTCTCTTAGAAATCGAATTTTGAACACTATAATGCTGTTAAAAATATTTAAAGTTTCAAAAAGGATTTTTTTTTTTTTTTTTTTGTTCAATGCTCAGTTATGTTTAAAGCAAAAAATGCATGGAAACTTCTGGGAGTATCTGATATTTATGCACAAATATGAAACCTCTATTCAAAGCTACTCCAAGGAGATCGCACATTTATCCTGAAAAGAAAGAAAAGCACGAAATTTCCAGTAGTAAAACTTACAACTGATTTATAAGAAATTTTAAAATAAAGTTAAAAAATTATTTGAATAATATAACAAGGAAATTACGCCTGGTGTTTTCTAAATCGATGTTTATTTTTTTTTCTAAAATAGTGTTACGTTTTGCCTATGAATTAAAAATTTAATGCTTTTGTGTTTTAGGACCAAAACATTGTCTAACCAATCCAATCCAAGTGACTGGAATCACCTAGATTATGCCGTCAAACATAATAATAAAATGCAATCTTTTAGGATTTTGTTTCGTACGCTAAAATGTAAAATTTGAATTTTAGAGAAAGAAATGTAATTGACAAAATTACTTTACATTTAAAAAACTAAAAGTACCTGCATCGAAATTTGAATTTTTTTTAATTCTTCTTGAACAACGATTTTAAGCATACGCCATTAACCCTTAAGGCCCCTGTCCTCGCTCGAGGAAACGCTCGCGAGCTAATACTATTGCTATGGGGAAGCATTTTTCTAATAACTCTTTCGCACTTTGACATTTTTGAATATTGTTTTTTTTTTTTTTTTTTTTTTTTTTTTTTTTGCATTGGATAGCTGAGTTGCATGCCGACAGCGCACCTTTTTTACTTTTTCGATTTTGGTTGCAGATATTTTTTACAAAGTTAGTTTCACTTTCAAAACCGGTTTCGAAACTAAAAGTGCTTTTTAAAAAATATATCTGCAACCCCAATCGAAAAAATAAAAAAGGTGCGCTGTCGGAATACACTTCAGCTATCCAATGCAAAAAAAATTATTCAAAAATGTCAAAATGCGAAAGAGTTATTAGAAAAATGCTTCCCCATAGGAATAGCATTAGCTCGTTAGCGTCTCCTCGAGCGAAGACAGGGGCCTTAAAGCTGTTCTCAACTGCTCTGCTGAACAAGCGCAAAACGTTTTGATACATTTGCAAATTCATTTTTAACGGAAAGATACGAATTTGGAAGGCTTCACGATTTGGAATCAAATGTGGAAGTGATTTGGAATCGAACCGTGTTTTCCACTACTGTAACATTAAATTACCTATAGCGTTGCAAGCGATTTTGATCAAGTGACAGAGACGTTATTAATCCTTCCTTGAGTGATTATATTTATTTGATTGAAAAATATATTTGGCGTTCCAGAAATTTCGTTCAAAGCGCGTACTTTGACAGTATTTTCTGAAAGATTTTTTGCATTTAAAAAAACGAAAAACAGTGTTCGATTACATATTTTTGAACAACAACACCTGCTACTTTCAAGCATGTCCAAACTAGAGATGAGAAGTAGAGTTACTTTTGGTTAACAGGTTACATCGCTCCACACATTCACAGGTAACAGGTTATTTTTGTAACATATAACTAATCGATGAGAATATGCTGCCAACAGACATTTTAATTAGAAGGCCTTTATCTTATATCTTATATAATTTTGATACATAAGTGAAGACGTTGTTTTAATTCAGATAAATTTATACCTTTAAAATAAATTTGGTGTTAAAAATTTAATTTTTACAAGTTTAAAACTTAATTAGTTGTGATACTTTATATTTCACGCATTATTATCGTTTTCTTGCACTAAAAATGCATCTTTCCTTGTTGAAAATTCATAAGTATGATAGCTCAGTAAGTTTTGTCCGTAAAAGATCTTTTTTTTTTTTTTTTTTTTTTTTTTTTGCTGTTTTACTTGTTAAAACACATAAAAAGTTTTTCTAAATAAAAATTATAAGAAACTTACTAAACAGTGTATAAAATATGTAATTTCTTAACAATTTAAAAAATAATTATTTTAATGTAAATTGATATTTATATAATGCAGAAGAAAGTTTAAAACATTTTTACAACTGGTACAATGCTTCTAAATCTGACGGTCTAGAAATTAACTTTTTGTAAACGATCAGAAATATCCTCCAAACAAAATAACACCGTTTTAACAATGCGATTTGTTAAAAAAATAAATAAATAAATAAATAAAAAATTGATCTTTATTTGTTAGTACCTTGACTTGAAGTTCGAATTTTGACATTCCCGAATCAATATCTGTCAACGCATATTCAAAGCTTATCCCACAAGAACACGAAACATTACTTATACATTTTTAATCAAATGTCATTCATCCAACAAATTTCGTATGTGCAATTACGAATTTAAAATCCACCCAAAACTTGTTGGTAGTATAAAATTGGCGCCCCTATAAATTTCCGCGTCCGGGGCGACCGCCCTCTTCGCTCCACCCCCCCCCTTTTCGCAGGGTGGCTCATCAGGCTATTTTGCTTCTTTTTTTTTTCAGTAAAATACAATTACAAAAATAATGTTTTCCAGTTCGTATTTTCTATCGACGCAATAATTACAAAATAATAATAAAAAACTGTAATAAACACTTGATTTTAAAAAAATCCATTTCCCTAAATACCATCAGTACAAAATAATATCCCTTTTAAATATTGAAACTGAAAAATTGCCACCGTTTTACCCATTCAACTACACCAATTAAAGGTTATGTCCTGTGTAATAAAATCTTTTTCTATCAACAATTAAATACGTAAATCTCTTTAATTCCATTTTTCAAACAGAGATTGCTTCCCATTAAAATTATGACCAAAGATGACCGACATTACCTCTGTCAGGATCTGATAGCACCTGTGCTAAAGAATGTAACTTCTCCTATTTCTCTATTTGAATATTTCGTATTGTATGGTTGTGTACAGAATTTCCAAGGTGACATTCCTTCTTTGTGGAAAGGGGGAATTGCCAGATAATCCTTTGCAGGTGGTGTGTTAGAGAAAGGAGATTGCTGAGAGGCATGTCCATCTGTCAGTGAAGTATGCGGATGATGAGCAGATTAGCAGCATGTCACTAAGCAAGAAAAGAATGGAGTATGTGTCCAATGAGGAAGCTCCAAAGGGATTTATGTTGGGGAAAGCAGTGATTTGGAGAGGGCAAAACTGTCTCAAAGAATTCATTCCGTACCTAGGTTTCGGACCTAGAGGTTGCTCTGTGTGGAAGAGCATAAGCAGTGCGTTTTCTGGTGAGCAAAGGACACAGACGTCCTAGGCTCTGAGCCTAGTATACTTGTGTTGGGAGACTCAAGGTTGAGCTCCGACAAAATGAATTTAACGTGTATTGAGTGTGAGGTGGAAAGTGTAATTGGAATAGTACACAACCAATCTTTACGGTATCTAATTTAATGTTGAACCGGATCACCTATATCCGAGTTGTAATTGTATATATTTGTAAATAGCGTATTTAGTGTGTACATATATTCTTAATAAACTGATAATTCAGTTACCTGACAGCGTAAGTCTTCATTTACACAAACCTCTCAGTGAGTGACCGATAACACCTAGTAATATCGGTGGTGGCAGCTATATCTACCACGGACATTCTTCAAAGTTGTGTGGACTGAGAGGAACGTCCGACAAATTGTTGGCAGCGTCGGGATAGAATCGCCTGAAACCAGTGACCAGCGAGCCGTGTTGCATTCTGTTAATGCCGGAGTATCCAGTGGAATTCTTGCGTGTTAATGCCGGATCGTCGATTGTATGCTAAAGTGTCGTGCTATATCGTCGAGTGTGTGCTAAAGTATCGTGCCGGATCGTCGATGAATTGCTAAAGTGTCGTGCCGTATCGTCGAATGCGTGCTAAAGTGTCGTGCCGTGTCGTCGAATGCGTGCTAAAGTGTCGTGCCGTGTCGTCGAGTGTGTGCTAAAGTATCGTGCCGGATCGTCGAGTTGGTGCTAAAGTGTCGTGCCGTATCGTCTAGTGTGGACTAATGTGTTGTGCGTATCCCTATTAGAAAGAACTAAACTGAACTATTGTGCCATTTTACCGCTACATCGTGGAACTACCTGTGATTAGAAAAGTACCCCAGCAAATAAAGTATAAGGTAAGGTGTTTTGATCATATCCTTCTACTGACATCTCGAACCAAAATTTGTTGTTGTATAAATAATAGTAATTTAAGTAAATTGTCTATATTATTTATGTGTTTTATCAATACTTCCTACCTATGAAGTGTTCATAACCATATTTAAGGAAAGGTCATGATAACTTGAGCTAGTATTGATTGTCTATAATTTTTTTTTACTAATTGTGGTAATAGTAGTTGGAAGGAATAATTAAATTTACTTAAAGTTAAATTATTGTTAAAGTAATATTTAAATGAAGCAACATTTTTTTAAGTTTGAAGAGTGTATAATAACATTTGCTTAGGATTTTAATTGGCCAGTAGTAGAGAAAAAAAAAGGCTCAAGAGAGAGCCATAGTGAAAAAAAAGAGGCCCAAAAGAGAGCCATAGGAAAAAAAAGGCTCAAAAGAGAGCCATAGTGAGGAAAAATAAAAGTGAAGATTTTCAGTATATTTGTTTTAAGTGTAAGAACCAGTATTGAGTTTGGAAATATTTTAGTGAGGATAATTGTAGAAATTTATATATACATGTTATACAATTTTTCTTTATGTGGATTTTCTTGATTGACACCAACACTTCTATTCAATTCCAACGTACCAGTATTATTATGTATATTGTATGTTGTTATCTAAGTGTATAAATTGAAATCTGTATTGCATAGTAGTCAAATCGAATTGTTGTGTTGCCTTTTGTTTTATTGGAATTAAATTGTGTGATATCAATGGTTGAGGAAAATTAGAGTATTCAGTAGGTTAATTAGAAATTAAATGCATTGATTATCTGAAGGGTATTAATTAGTAAAATAAGTGGAGATGTATCTGTACTAAGTTAAAAAATTAGGAAATATTAATTTGGTAGGTTTAACTATTCTTGTGGGTAATAACAATCGGTGAAGGTATGGCTTTCTTATTGAAACTAAAAAAGATTGATCTTCAGGTGATAGCTGAAGAATTGGGTGTTGAATTCGCGGAAGGTGATACCAGAATTCAGCTTAAGAAAAAGATAATGGACAGCGATGATTATGACGAGGGGGTTATTAAGGAATTATCTGACGCTATTGCTGCAGAACAATTAGAACAGGAAAAATTAGAACGCGAAAAGTTAGAAAAACAGGAAAAATTAGAACGCGAAAAGTTAGAAAAACAGGAAATGTTAGAGCGTGAAGAAAAACACGAAAAATTAGAACAGGAAAAGTTAGAAATGGAAAAATTAAGATGGAACATGAATTAGAAATGGAGAAACTAAGGGTGCAAGGATCGGCAAATAATTTCAATGGGTCCAGGGAATCTAATAATGAAAGTAACATAGAAAAATTGATCAAAAGTGTTAAAACTCTATCTATCAAAGTACCAGAAGGGACTGAGGGATGGAATTTATTTTGTAACAGCTTAGAAAGGGCATTCAAAACTAAAAATGTACCGGAAAACCAGCAGGCCGAAATTCTACTAAATATGTTAGGAGATAAGGCGGATAATTTGTTAATTTATACCACTACGGAACAAATGGAGAATTATGAGGAGTTAAAGGAGTTAGTTCTAAGGGAACATGAGCCGACACCGAAGGCATGTTTGGAAAATTTTAAACAGGCTAGGAGAAACCAGAACGAAACCCATGTATTATTTGTATCGCGTTTACTAGCGACATGGGAAAATTATTGTAAGATTAGAGGTGCTGACTCTTATGAAAAGGTCAACCAGTTAATAGTTACGGATAAATTAGTAAGTACGTTAGATGAGGATACCGCGTCATATATTGGGTTAACTCATCAAGGTAAATGGTTAGAAACTTCTAAAATTGCTAAAGAATGTGACAATTATTTTGACGCTAAACATAAGTCTTACGCCGTTACGTATAAAAGTTTTAAAGGTAAAGATAGGCACGTAAACAATGAAAAAATGAGACCGAGGGATGATAACAAAGTTAGTAATAATTGGAGGCAAAACGGGAGTAATGAAACTAATTCTTTTTCGGATAGGAAAATAGATTTTAAGAAGCCTAGTGATGCTTCAGCTCCTAAATGCTTTAAATGTGGTTTGAGAGGTCATTACCAACGTTTTTGTAATAAAGTGGGTAATGAGGGAAATAATGGTAATAAAGGGCGAGATCCGAAAGCGGGTGTGCATAAGATTGTGGTAAAAGAAAACAAAGAGTTACCTAATGGAGCTATTGTGGCGAGAATATCGGCAAAGGCCGAACAGAGAACTAACGTTATTGGTGAGAAATTGAATAAACTTAAGAAAATTGAAGTTAGTGTGAATGGGCAAAAAGCAAAGGGATTGGTTGATTCTGGATGTGAAATTAGTGTTGTTCATAAAGATTTGGTACCGGAAGAGAAATTAAAAGGAGCGGGTAGTATTTATTTACAAGGGTTATTCGGTGAAGCAGTTAAATCGCCGTTGGTTAAACTACCGTTAGCTATTCCGCAATTCGGACAAACGAATATAATTCATCAGGAAGTACTTTGCGCAGTGACTGATAATATTAATGAGCAAGTAATTTTACATCCCGAAGTGATTAATGAGTTGTCAGGTGTCAACCGTGAGGAGCCATTGCTAGAGGCCCAAGAATTAGAAAGTTCAAAAATTATTATTGATAATTCGGAAGTTATTGATAACTTGAATGAAATGGAAGGTATGAATAACGATAGTTGTAATGTTTACGCGATAGAAGCGAGTTCGCAAAATGTACAAAGTCAGAATCCAGAAAAAACGGAAGTGGAGAAAGGTAATAAAGCTATTGTTAGCAATTCATATATGTTTAAGAAATCCCAATTGGATTGTAAAGAGTTAGATAAAGCTTGGGAATTAGCTAAAATGGATAAGGGGGATTATTATATTGTAAATGGCTTATTATATCACAAAGAGAAATTGTTAGGCGAAACTATAGCGCAATTAGTAGTACCCAAAGGAAGAAGGGAAGAAATCCTAAAATTAGCGCATAGTTCGGTATTTGGAGGGCATCATGCAGCCACGAAAACTTTACAGAGAATCAGGTATTCATTTTATTGGGAGGGGATGGCGAAAGAAACTAAACAATTTTGTGAGTCATGTTTAGAGTACCAATTGACTAGAGGGGTTAAAGTAAATGATAGAGCTCCTATTTCCCCAGTGTCGCGGCCGGAACTTCCATTTCAGGTAGTTAATGTTGATTTAATTGGGCCTATTGATCCTAAAAGTTCCCAAGGGCATCAGTATATACTAACTTTAATTGATCTGCATACCAGGTGGGCGGATGCGATCCCTCTAAAAAGTTTAACTGCTAAAACCGCGTGTGATGCGTTACTTCAAATATTTATGAGGACAGGAATTCCAAATATAATTGCCTGTGATAATGGAACCAATTTCACTGCCGACTTAACGAAAGAATTTGAGAAAAGGTTAGGTGCTAGTCCAAGATTTTCGACCCCACAGTATCCACAGTCTAACGGGCTCGTGGAACGATTTAATCAGACCCTTAAACGTATGTTACATCATAATATTAGAGAAGAAGGAAAAAGGTGGCATGAACAAATACCATTTGTATTATGTGCGTATGGGGAAGTCCCAAATTCTACGACGGGAATCGCACATTTCCAGTTATTATATGGTAGAGCGCCGGAGGGTCCTTTATCGATTCTCATGTCATCTTGGGCAGGAGAAAATAAGGGGGCGCAGTTAGATACTACGCCGATTCATGAGTATTTGAATAAACTTAGGGGACGTTTAGAAAGAGCCGCAAATGAGGCAAAATTATCGTCTGAGGTGCAACAAAATAGAATGGCGTATCATTATAACTTAAGGTCAAAAGAAAAAACGTTTGAAGTAGGTGATAAAGTAATATTGTTAATCCCCGATTCAACTAATAAGTTATATTCTAGGTGGCAAGGGCCGGCAACCATAGTCGAAAAACGAAATCAGCATTCGTTTATAGTTGAGTTAGCCGACGGGAGTAGGAAGCATGTGCACCAAAATAAAATAAGAGAATTTATTGCTAAATGTAATATAGTTAATATTGTTTTCGAGGGTGATGAGGAGTTTGGAGAAGTTGGGGAAATTCCTATTTTGAACCGGGATCAGGAAGTAGAACGAGATATAGAGAGATTCGAAATAAAGGGGTTATCTAACAATCAAGTTAAAGATATAAAGTCTATTTTGAGGGAGAATAAAGAGGTGTTTATGGGTCCTGTACGACCAGCTGAAGTAGGAGAAAATCGTATTGATCTGAAACCAGGGGTGGAAAGGAAAAAGCCAAAGTTATATAGTGTGCCGGTAGCTTATAAAGAGGAAGTAGATAGGCAGATTCAGGAGTTATTAGATTTAAATCTAATCGAAGTGTCAAATGCTGAAATTAGTCATCCAATTGTTTGCGTGGCGAAAAAAGACGCAACTGTTAGACTTTGTATAGACTATAGAGCTTTAAATTCGGTAACTCAGGTCCCAACCTTTCCGATGAAAGATTCTCAAGAAATCATGTATACCGCAGGGGCGGCTAAGTATTTATCATCGATTGATTTATTGAGAGGTTATTGGCAGATTAGAATGGCTGAGGAATGTAAACATTTGACAGCTTTTTCAACGCATAACGGAACTTATCAGTGGCGTACTATGCCTTTTGGATTATCAGGGGCGGCTGCCACGTTTCAGAAAGATATGAATGAGGTTCTTCAAGGTCACCGGAGGTATGCGGAAGCATATATTGATGATGTCATCATTTTCTCCGACACCTGGGAAGAGCATTGTGAGCATTTTAGGGCTGTCACTGAAGAACTTAAAAGCAGAAATTTTACGATTAGACTGGATAAATGTAAATTTGGAGAGAAATTAACTAAGTTTTTAGGTCATGTAATTGGAGGTGGAACGCATGCACCTGATGAGAAAAAAATAGGAGCGATAAGGGATCTAAAGAGACCAAAAACTAAAAAGGAAGTTAGATCTTTTTGGGATTAATGGGATTTTACCGATCTTATATTCCAAATTATGCCGAAATTGCTATACCTTTAACCGAATTGACTAAAGGGAAGGTTAAAAATACTGTACCATGGGATGAAAGGGCAGAAAAAGCATTTAATACTCTTAAAGATGAGTTATGTAAAGTGTCGAGTTTGGCTACACCTATCGTAGGCCGGAAATATCAGCTCCACGCAGATGCTTCCTACCTGGCAGTAGGATGTTGTCTTACTCAAAAAGATGAAAAGGGTCAGTATAAACCGATAGCTTTTGCCAGTCAGAAATTGTCAGGGACTCAGCGTGCTTGGCTGAGTATAGAGAAAGAGGCTTGGAGTGTGCTCTTTGGGTTGCGAAAGTTTGACAAATGGACCTATGGATCTCAAATTGAGATCATTACGGATCATAATCCATTAAAATTTCTCACCGAAACAACCCCAAGATCACCCAAACTCACTAGATGTTCTCTTGCCTTGCAACGCTGGAACCTGAGTATTTCTCATCGTCCAGGAGCTCAACATTTAAATGCTGACGCAATATCCAGGCTACATAGAAAGAGCTGGGAAGAACAACCAGTTGTTAGCCCATCAGCATCAACGACCCAGTAGTGGACAACCTTAAAGGGATGTCGTCACACATTTAATTTTTTTTCTGTGTGTGTGTAAATATTTTTTGATTTTTTTTTTGTTTATAATATTGTATTAACATCTGTATTGTTTATGTAATATTAATATTAGTAAATGTTCAGTAGAGATGTCAGTAGATAGTGTTCAGACACCTGGAAATACCTATGTAATAAGCATAATGAAGAAATCTGTAAAGAGACTATTGAACTCTTCTGCGATATTACTATACGTTTGGGGAAAATTAGCCCCTAAAAGGCATATTTTCCGCTAAGGGGGGGGGGGGGTCAGGATCTGATAGCACCTGTGCTAATGAATGTAACTTCTACTATTTCTCTATTTGAATATTTCGTATTGTATGGTTGTGTACAGAATTTCCAAGGTGACATTCCTTCTTTGTGGAAAGGGGAATTGTCAGATAATCCTTTGCAGGTGGTGTGTTAGAGAAAGGAGATTGCTGAGAGGCATGTCCATCTGTATGCGGATGATGAGCAGATTAGCAGCATGTCACTAAGCAAGAAAAGAATGGAGTATGTGTCCAATGAGGAAGCTCCAAAGGGGTTTATGTTGGGGAAAGCAGTGATTTGGAGAGGGCAAAACTGTCTCATAGAATTCATTCCGTACCTAGGTTTCGGACCTAGAGGTTGCTCTGTGTGGAAGAGCATAAGCAGTGCGTTTTCTGGTGAGCAAAGGACACATACGTCCTGGTGTTTAGTGCTCTGAGCCTAGTATACTTGTGTTGGGAGACTCAAGGTTGAGCTCCGACAAAGTGAATTTAACGTGTATTGAGTGTGAGGTGGAAAGTGTAATTGGAATAGTACACATCCAATCTTTACGGTATCTAATTTAATGTTGAACCGGATCACCTATAATACATATAATTACAACTCTTATTAGATTTAAATCTAATAAGAGTTGTAATTGTATATATTTGTAAATAGCGTATTTAGTGTGTACATATATTCTTAATAAACTGATAATTCAGTTACCTGACAGCGTAAGTCTTCATTTACGCAAACCTCTCAGTGGGTGACCGATATCACCTAGTAATATCGGTGGTGGCAGCTATATCTACCACGGACATTCTTCAAAGTTGTGTGGACTGAGAGGAACGTCCGACAACCTCCTTGTTTTTTAATAATATTCAAGCATCACTCACTAATTTCACGTAATCTAGAATAAAAACACATTTTCCCCCCATTTCATTTTCAGTATTCTAATTACTGATAAACAAGGTTTCTGTTTCTAACTAAGTATGTGGTGACTTTTATATTTTAGGTGGTGCTGTGAAAGAATTTGCCATTAAAAAGTTTCCATCACCCACAGATTTTTAAAAAATTCAAAATCCTGAAAATCTCAATTTTGTAGTATTTATTCAACACATACACCTTATGAAATTTATCATTTGGTATTTTAGTAATGACAAACTTTTAAATAAACATTTATAAAGCTTAAAATTAATATTTAAAACACTGAAAGTATGCATTGCTTATAAAGTTCCAGAAAAATATAGATTTTTTGTAAAAAGAAATGATATTAATAAGAAATTTCATTCTTTATGTAGCTGTAAATGTTTTATCTGTGAGTGCTCTCTTATAGGTCATTGTTCCGAGTTATATTGTCAATTTAAAGCAGACATTAAGCCACTTATATCATTACAATAGCGTAAATCATCTTTTCTTTTAAAAAATTTTGAATATTTCTTATATCAATCTCGATAAATTTATCCTCTTGAGACCTGAGCAATATAAAATACATATATTCTTTCAAAGATTAGTTTTTCTGACCAATTAGGCCTAAAAACTAATATTTTTTACAAAATCGATAAATTTTAATTTTTAAATTTTGCTGGGGGGCACATCAATTTGAATGGATGTTGAGGTCATAAGTACTATAAAACTATAAAAAATTTATGCAGAAAAAATGTAAGGCAAAATTTTATTTTTTATCAAGATAACATAAATTTATTACTCAAAAATAATTATTGTTAATAAAAATAAATTGTAAATGTAAATTATTAACAGTTAATGCTAAAAAATTAAATTAAGCTCCATGAAATGTTTTAAAACAATTTCGTTGAGCAGTTATGCATAAAAACATTTGGTAATTTTTGCAATGAAATTTAGTTTTTTTCTTACAGCCTGTATTTCTACAATGCGCAGAGATTTTGATGTTGGCAAGTTCTGGCATATATTTTGCTTCTTTCTGCCGAAAAGGAATTAATGTCCAGGCTAATCGAATTTTTTTTGCTTTAGGTTGAACTTCACGATCACTATCCAGATCATCACATGAAGCTATGGGCGTATTTTTTTGTACCATCTGCTATTAATTTCTCTGAAATACCTATTCGAAACTCCATAAACTTTGAAAAGTCTTTCTTTGGATATCCATTAATTTCATAACCTCTTTTGTATTGCACAGCTTTCCACAGCTTTTTTTCTTTCTCTGCTTGTGAAATATTATTATCAAAAACAACCTTCAAGTTTGATCGGATAAAAAAGTACCTGTCCCTCTTCATTGCATCAAAAATTAGTTGTAAACACTTCCAGAACATCTTGACTTAAGGAAACCTCAATGTACTCATGAGAAAAGTGATACCAACAAAAGTTTTAACTTCAGAGGCAGTTATGTTGAGGGAATTTCTATTTTTCATAACACATGTTCTATTTGTGCAGTCAGCAATTAGTTTGTACATATTATCATCTATGTAATTTAAAAAGTAATAATGCGGAATGTAGTTATGGCGATCCTGTACATCTGAATTAAGTTCTTGAATAATTTCAGGAGCATCTGGGATACTCGATGCAAATCTGAAAATAATATAAAATAGTTTCAGAATTTCTAGATAATCATACACTATTTAGTTAAATTAGTAAAATTGTAGCATTTAAATAGCTGAAATAGTATTTATGTTACACTAGATGTGTCACTTTCATATTAGAAAAGGTTCAAGATCAATTATTATCATGAAAATCTGATAGTAAAATAACAGTACAATATATATGCACTGCATATTCAATAGTAAGTAAATATATTAAAACAAAAGTAATAATTTTATTGCTATAATTACTTTTTGCAATTTTATATTTTCAAGACGCACACATAGCTGACAACATTTCTGGATTTTGAATACCAACAATTTTAAAGGAAAATATTTGCCTTCCTTAATGCCAATAAATAGAAGAAATACTCAGATTAAATAAAATTAAAATTATTCATAAAAATTAGTAGTATTAAAAAAATGTAAAAGTTAGCAGTTATGCACAAACACACAAAACATATGTTAAAAAATATTATTTTATAAGAAATTGCTTCAAAGATCTCTTCCATGTAAAAGTTGCCGCTTCCTTTTTTTTTTTCTCTACTAGCTGTTCCGATTTTTCTATCGGGCTATGCTCAATATCTGTTTCATCCGAAGAATCAACTTAAATCCAAAACTGGATTTAAACCTTTATCCTTTATCAGTAATAGGATCATTAATCTCATTATCATCACTCCAATCATCAATTTCAATATCAGATAAATCACCGTTAGACATTAATTCTAACACTTCTAGCGCTGTCAATCCTACAGATTATTAAAACATACATAAATCACATGTTTATTTACTCTTAAAAGACATAAAAAATTCTAATTTGTAAAAAATACTCTCTAAAACTAAGAAGATATTTGTTTTTTAAAGGGAAGGTTTGCTTACATTGGAAATAAAAGTACTAAGCCTAATTATGCAATAGATGAATTGAGAACTGACATCCATTTTAATGGATGTTTTAAAAACAAGCTAATTAAAAAAATATGAACATATTTAGCATTATTAATTTATTTTATCTTAAAACAAAAGATCAAAGTATCAGAAAAGCATTAAAATAATACTAAAAGATAATAAGAATAATATGAAAAGTGAAACTTACCGCGAGAGCGTCTATTTCCAACATGGCTCATGTTCTCCGCCATTTTATAAACAAATAAATTGCTGTTCCCAGATTCTTAAAGTTAAAAAGCGATTTTTGATTCATCCGTTATGATATCATGCCAGTTCTTGATTTCAAAAATATAAATTTTCGCAAGAGGAAGGAAAAGTAAAACATCCATTTTAATGGATGTTAGGTCTCAGGAGGATATATCTTTGTATAGTTTTTCAGGAGATTCCAAACTTGCAATCTTGATCAAGTAATTCTGAATTTTTCTTTGATAAATTTAAGTCTCTCACAAAATCATTTAATTCTTTTTGAGTTATTAGGTGTGGTTCTTCATTTATGCCAGGAGATTAGTTCACATCAGATGTCGAGGAAGTTTCAGTTTCAGCGATTTCCATTTCTACTGCTGCAGCATCATATGTAAAATTCTCTGGAGGTTTCGGTATTTTTAAATCATCATTATGTAATGCTGGTCACATTGCTGAATCTAAGTTCGTGTACTTAATTTTATGTTTACTTCTTGCAAAGAATCCTTTAATTTTTGTAATACATTAGTAGCAGTCAATTATTTGATCCTTCAGCACGTGTCACATCATGGGTATAGCAAAGGACATACACTTTTTTGTACCTTTCATCCACGTCCGGAGGTTTGTAGCACGTTGTGTATAACAAGAACGAGGTGCTTATTTCTTATCTCGTTCAACTACTTTATATCCAAAGTACATATGATAGGCGCATCGATGCTTTTTCAAAGTTAGTAAGAGTTGTAAAGTGCATGGGAAAAAAATTCCATTTCATAAAAAATAAAGAAAACTATGTATAAATATTAATGTTTAAAACATGTATAGATTAGGTAAAACATTTGTGGACATCCGGGACCCGCGATTGGAGAGGGGGAGAGGGAGGGGAAGGGTTGAAAAGTGCAAGGGAAAAAATAAGTAATAAGGGTAATTGAAAAGGAACTGAGTGATGATAAATACTAAATGATACAAATTTTGCAACGCTAAATATTATTTATTATCTTTGTATTGTTATTCTGTATTATACATCATATACCTAAACAGTAAAAACTTTCAAATTTTAAACTGCAAGTAAAAGTTTAACTTCAGAACAAAGTAGGATCATCGGTATCACTGTCATCATAATTTACATCATCAAGGCCTCAAACATTATCACATTTATCAGTCTCACCCGAGCATGAACACATTTCAGTTACAAAGTGTGACTATTTTGTGAACATTTACAGGATGCTACACATCTTGACTTGACACACGAACAACGCACCGATTAAACTAGTTCTTGAGGAGCACATGGCATGTTACACATGACAGGTAGGTATTCTTTTTCCTTTATCATCCAACCAAAATCAGTTGGGGGTGGAATATTAGTTTTTAAAAGGTGTGCTCTTTGCAGGCCCTTATTACTGCATGGGCAAATCGGGACTTTGTCCATGGGCCCCGGACCTTAAGGGACCCCCGAAATCCATACATTGAATTATAAAATATTTACTTTCTTTTCCCAATTCCATTTCCTCCATATGTTGAAGTTATTAAAATCATCTTAAAGTAGTATAACAAACTGCTAAATTTATATAAAATATTTTTGTTCTGTACTAAGGGAAACAAAAGGTGTACTTTTACTAATTAAGATATTTAATTTAGAATTGATGCAAGTAAGAATTTTCATCTATTTATATCCAAGGTGCGAAAATATGTTTATGCATTACACAAACACAATGAGTGACCATCAGTTCTATTTCAGCAATATTGCATTGATTCGAAAGGGGCACCGTAATTTATCTTTGCCCAGGGCCCCAATTAGTCATAATCGGGTCTTGGCTCTTTGCCATATTATTGCTTGGTAATGAGCTCTTCTTATGGCTGGGTAAAGGGCGGCTTGAGTTGGAGGCATATTTGTTCCTTCAGCTTGCTTTTTTTGTAAATAACCACCATCTTAGCTCACTCAATGTTTTAATGTTTAATTTTGGCATATACACTTAACATATGTATTCTTCAAGTGCAATATATGTTTCAATCTCAAGGATATCTGTTTGACCTTATGCGGCAAGTGCTTTCAGAATTCTGTCGTCAGAATTTATGAAGATATTTCAAAAACTGTTTTTTGATTTACCACTGAATGAACCAGTGGTGTCAGATCCTGAAAGAGAATGCAGTCCCACTAAAGCTTCAGATCTTTTTTATTGCCCTTTTCAACCTTTTCCCCTTCCCTCCCCCTCCCCCTAGCCTAGTTGCGGATCCCTGATGCCCACTATTGCTTTTCTTATTCTATAAATAAATAAATATATATATATATATATATATATATATATATATATATATATATATATAATAAAATGGCACTTTTTCTTGCCTCTTTCAACACTTTCCACTCCCCTCCCCTCCCCTCCTCTTCCCTTACCTCCGTCTTCCTAATCACAAGTCCCGAATATCCACCAATGCCATTCTCATTCTATAAACGTTTTAAACTTTGATATTTATGCTTATTTTTTTTTAAACAGAATTCTTTTTTATTGCCCCTTTCGAATTCCTCTCCTCCCCCTCCTCCTCCCCAGTCGCGAGTCTCGGATGTCCACAAATGTTTTTTCCTAATTTATAAATGTTTTAAACATTCATATTTATACATAATTTTCTTTATTTTTTATGAAATGCAATTTTTGTCCCTTGCAATTTTCAACCCTTCCCCTCCCCCTCCCCAGTCGCGGGTCCTGGATGTCCACAAATGTTTTCCCTAATCTATAAATGTTTTAAATATTAATATTTATGCATAATTTTCTTTATTTTTTTTAAATGGAATTTTGTTCCCTTGCACTTTTCAACCCTCCCCCTCCCCCTCTCCAGTCGCCTGTCCCGCATGTCCACAAATGTTTTTCCTAATCTATAATTGTTTCAAACATTAATATTTATACATAATTTTCTTTATTTTTTATGAAATGGAATTTTTTCCCTAGTACATTGCAACTCTTCTCCTCCCCCACCCCTACCCCTCCCCTACCCCTCCCCAGTCGCGGCTGTTGGATGTCTACAAATGTTTTTCCTAATCTATAAATGTTTTAAACTATAATATTTTTGCATAATTTTCTTTATTTTTTATGAAATGGAATTTTTTTTGCCTTGCACTTTTCAACCCCTCCCCTTCCCCTCCCCCTCCCCAGTCGCGGATCCCGGATGTCCACAAATGTTTTTCCTAATCTATAAATGTTTTAAACATTAATATTTATAGATAATTTTCTTTATTTTTTATGAAATGGAAATTTTTTCCCTTGCACTTTTCAACCCTTCCCCTCCCCCTCCCCCTCCCCAGTCGCGGGTCCCAGATGTCCACCATCGCTTTTCTTAGTCTACAATACATAAGGAACAAAATGAGACCACTCACGATACTTAATCATAAAATTGCACACGGACCTATGAAAAGCTGTAATTAGAAAACGGACTACAAAGAAATAGTAGTATATTCGCCCCGAAAGATAAGTTTCCAGTGTCAGGGATTTGCGTTAAAGTCAAATACTGTGGGGGTGGCTAGAGCTGTCTGTTCAAGGCCGCTAACATAAAATTTATCAGGGGGACATCTGTTTCTACTCTCTTGCTGTATCTTCCATCGTTGTAATAAGAAAAAGGAATGTTTGTGTGAATCAAATACATGCAAGAGAATAATATAATATAATTATAATGCCTATACGATGCCTACATACTCCAAAATGTATACATGAAATTTCTCAAAAATGGAGGGTGATAGAAAATTTTTACAAACATATTCTTTTTCAGCAGCTTGAAATCTATAAGAAACACCCAACGTATATAGAGAAATCGAAAATTCGTTAAAATTTGTTTATCAGTGTTATTTGTTTGATAAAAGCAGTTTTTATTATTCCAACCATTTTTAGGTGCGTTCGTAATTATGTAAATACCTAGCACCTATTGTTGTCGTTCAGTCCGTCCGTCTGTCCGTCTGTCTGTCTGCCCGTCCGTCCGTCCGCATATAACAACGCAAAAACTACCCATCCGAATCGTTTGAAATTTTAAATACATAATTATACCATAATTTTGTCGAATCATTTCAAATTTTATGAAAATCGGATGGATAGATCAATTACAGGGACAATCAAAAGGATTCTGTTACATTACGGTCAATGGGAAAAATGTTTCAAATGCATTTTAATTGTTTGAAATTTAAAACATATAATTATTGCGTAATTTTGTCGAGTCATTTCAAATGTTATGAAAATCGGATGCATAGATCAATTACAGGGACAATCAAAAGGATTCCGTTACATTATGGTCAATGGGGAAAAAATTTCAAATGAATTTTAATCGTTTGAAATTTAAAACATATAATTATTGCGTAATTTTACCGAGTCATTTCAAATGTTATGAAAGTCGGATGCATAGATCATTTACAGGGACAATCAAAGTTATTCCATTACATTATGGTCAGTAGGAAAAAAGTTTCAAATGCATTTTTATGTTATTACACCCATTCGAACATAATAGAATAGGCATGAATCTATGAAATATATACTAAAATATGCATTCTGTACAATCGGTGATGCAAAGAATTTTTATTATTAAATTACAGAGTCACACAAAAGGATTCCACTGCATAATGTTACACGGGAAAACATTGTTTGGGGCGTGTTTTAATTATATTCAACTATTTCACATTTTATGAATAAGATATACGTTGCTGAGGTGTAATAAAAATTACTTTCTGGATATTTACAGAGACACAAAGATTTCGACTACTATACTCTGTCCGAAGTATGCTCTAATATATCCGCAAGATCTGAATATTTTTAAAACTTCGTTATCGTACGAACGCACCTCATTTGCTACGTTCACGTGCAATTTCCAACTTGTTTCAATAAATATAGTTTTCGTTATTCTAAAAACTGATTGTATTGCTTTAATCTTTGTAACTGTGAGCGTTATACGAAATTCAAAATATAAAATAACCTCTGTCAAGAATCGAAGCCAGATGTTTTTAAATATCTATACAATAATCAACAACGAATAGCTTTTGAGAGATTTTATCACATGAACTTTTGAGATAGCAAAATGACAATGATTCGTTTCCTTGATTAGACCAAAAAGATTTTTAATATTTTGGAATCGTAGATCGACAGTGATGCGTCAAAAGAAAAGTTTCGTAGTTTTTTTTTTTTTTTTTTTTTTTTTTTTTTTTTGTGTGCGTCGGACATTTTTTTTCTCTCTTTCTCAAAAGCGTTTTAATGCTGTTGGTGATTTTTGTTTTTTGTAGTAATAGAAATTTTTTGTCTTAGAATTCAAATAGATTTATAAGTTTGGAAAGAAATTTTACATAACTGAATTTTTATTAATTTATAAATATGCATTCCTAAAATAATTTTCTGCCTTGATATTTGTTTCTTCTTTTTAAAATGCTTATCATACGAGGCGTTCCAAAATTAACAGGAATTTTTCGGTAATCTGTTATTGAATAATAAGTTTTTGGTTAATATTACAAATATTTATCCTGTTATGTTAAATAATGCCCATCTCTAGTCCAAACATAAATAAATTAAAACTTATGTCATGAAGTTATCATTTTCAATTTTAGAACATTCTTAATTGCTGCAACAAAAATTGTAGCAAGCTACTGTAGTAGTAGACCACTTGGAGACCACGTGGTCACCGAGACCGCTGAACCTGAGGATAACAAAATGCTCGATTAATTCATAGTATACTTTTTCTGTATTAAACTTTATGTATAGAACTATTAAAAAAATCCCTGTCGGCTGGGCCTATAGGCGGAGGTAGATTTCGAAGAGTGCTCATTTCAACAAAAAAAAAAAAAAAAAATATGATTAGAGATAAACCCAGTATAATAACATCATTTGGCCGTTTATGAAAATTTTTTAATTTCATTTTTCTGCAAAAACTGGTTTTATCAGAATCATCTTAAGAAAAATTCAGCTCAAATGCCCATTTTGACAACATATTTTGAAATAGATTCTGAATTTATTAAAAAATCTACCAAAACAGTACATTATACAGTTCCTAAATAACAGAAAACTGTCAGTTGAATGCATTTGAGAAAAAAATTGATTTTAAAAATGAGTCATAAATTAACCGATTTCTTGTTTGAATACATCATTAATTCTTTAATCATGATTGCTTAGGAAAATTTTGCGCGAAATACTCACTTTGACAGCATTTTTAAAAATATATTCTATCTTTATCAAAAAACTGCCCAATGCATCACAGTATATAGTTCCTAAATAAGAGGATCTGTAAATTGGATGCGTTTGAGAGCGAAAATGGATTTTAAAACGAGTCATAAAAAACGCAATTTGCTATGTGAAAACTTCCTTAAATTTTCAAATCACGAAGACTTCGGGAAATTCTGTTCAAAATACCCTTTTTGGTAGCCTTTTTTGAAATATATTCCGTCTTTATCAAAAAACTGACTAATGCATCACATTGTATAGTTCTTAAATAAGAGGATCTGTAAATTGGATGCGTTTGAGAACAAAAATTGATTTAAAAACGAGTCAGAAAAAAAAGGAATTTCTTATTTGAATACTTCCTTCAATTTTCAGTCCCGATGACTTTCGGAAATTCTGTTCAAAATACCCTTTTTGGTAGCCTTTTTTGAAATATATTCTGTCTTTATCAGAAAATTGACCAATGCGTCACTCTATACAGTTTCTAAATAAGAGGATCTACCATTTGGATGCGTTTAAAATCAAAAATGAATTTAAAAATGAGTCAGAATATAAGCAGTTTGGATTTGAGGTTTTTTTCTCCAATTCCTATTTTTGTTTAATTTCTTTTTGCTATACGAATTGGTCCTATGAAAAACTTGTCAATATAAAAGTTGTAGATATTTTTGAGAAAATGTAAAATAAATTTAATCAGATTTGATATCTTAAAAATTGACGGAGTTATGGATTTTTCTCTTTTTTCAGCGCCCTTTTTCTTTTTGTTTTTAATTTTTTTCATCGGTAAAAGTTGGTCTTATCAAAAACTTGTAAATACAAAAGTTTTAGATAATTTTAAGAACTTTTACAAAAAAAATTAGTTGGACTTAATATCTTGAAAATTGACGAAGTTATGAATTTTTTCTCTCAAAATCCCTGTTTTTTTCGCCCCTTGAGCCCACTTCAAAATTTATCAAAAATCTGCCATGCATATACTTTTAGCCCATTTTTAAGAAGTAATATAAACTTTAAACTGATTCGATATCTACTTTAATTAAGAAGTTATAGCGTTTTTTCGGTTTTCACAAAAACGCCCCCTATTCCGACCCCCTTGGTCCGATTTTGCCCATTAACGAACTTAGCCAAGATTTTAACCCCTTTGATTTTATGTACCAGTTTGGTGGAGATTGGTGAAGAATTATAGAAGTTATCGTGTCCATAAGAAAGTGAGATATATATATATATATATAGATAGATAGATAGATAGATAGATAAACTGGTGCGATTGCAATAGGTAGTATTTCTTACGAAATCTACCTAATTCATACATTTAGAAGTCTTTAGTAATAGTATTAGTGCTTCAAATGAAATAAATTTCATAAGAATTTATAGTTAAGCTGAAAATTACAAATTAAACTGCTAAAATTGAAACAAGCGGCGGTCTATGTGACCACTAACAGAAGTTAAGAGTTAAATACATATACTTTAGAAATAAGTCCAGTTGAACGTGTATCGTGTGAATATTAGACGAGGATAAAAATTCGTGTTTCTTTTATGCTGGAATAATGTAGGCACTTTAAAATCGGTTACATACTATTAGATACGACTCAGTCGTCACACGACCTCTAATTACACTCTGGTACAAATTAGTAAACATTAAAAATTACTTTAAAGGTGATCGTAATAAAATATCTCTGATACATTTAGTAAGGAAAAATGCATTTGTGTAATTTTCCTAAAATAAATTAATTATGATCAAATAATTGCATAACTTTACGTTAATTTTACGGTCAATTTAATTAATATTTCTAAAATATTGAATCGTTTCAATTCGGTTTTAGAATCCTTCTTATGTTATATAAGTTGTTATGAAAACAATAGTTTCTTTGAAATATACAAATCATATTTGTTACTGAAACATTATTCTATTAAAAATTTAATACTGATACTGCCACTGTCTCATTCTCAAAATTCGTGTTATCCCTCGATACAATATATATAAAGATAATAAGACTAATAATGAAAGTCTTTTTAAATCTATTGATGTGTCGAGTTCATTAACACGTTGAGTACACGTCAGTCACTGATGACTGACAGCGCAAAATATGATAAAAACTAAAACCAAATATATTGTTTTAAGTAATTATTGAAAATTCATTTAAAATTTATGTAACTTTTATTTATTAGAGGATTATATCCTTATAAATAAGAGCGACTTAAACGGAAAGTTCATTGTCAGTCACCGGTGACTGACGTTCCACTCAACGTGTTAATGATATCTGCGTTGATACAATATGGTATCCCCACAAGGTTGTTTTACATGTGCAATTTAAATTAAGTTCATTAAAGGATCAAAAAATAGTTGGACATTGCATTTTTATACATTCTAGAGGAAATCACTAACAACAATTCGCTTAATTGTAAGAGGATAGGGTTTAGTAATTCAGTAAACTGAATCACAGTAGTCTTAGTAATTCAATAAGCTAAAGGAAGCTGAACTCCGTAAACTGAATTGCCTCTAAGACAGCGTTTTCATAACCTGGGTTACACGCATATTCCTGGGGATGGATGGTGGACCTTCTTGCGGGTACGCGAATATAATATCGGTAAAGGCGAAATGCACAAAAATGACTAGAAAAGTCGCAAAAGTGCTAGAAATGTCATTGTAGTTTATATCTAGTTATTAACTTGTTGTGATAAGAAGATTATTGATGAAAAAAAGATGTTTGCATTATCTAGTTGAGCGAAGAGAAAGGAAGATGGTGTTTTTATCGGAAATGGGGGCACATCGAAATTAAAAGCCTATGAAAGGGGTGAGAGAAAGAAAAAATATCGGGAAGTGCTACTCTAAGAGAAAAAACAGACATCATCTCCGCTGAAATAGCGACACTTGGATCGCTGGAGTTACATTATTGTTATATTTCAAGCGCGCAGCTTTCGAAAAGTTATAACAATATTAAACATTTTAAATTTACTATTACACAGTAAAAATTGCTGTACAGAGATAAGTAATGAATACCTTATAAATACACTAGAGAGGGTTAATTAAATTTAGTAATGAAATTTAGTTACCCGATCCCGATGCACGGAAAGAAATGTTTTGTTGAAACAACTAAATTTTTGTTACTATTGCCCCTACAGAATATTTTGGTTGTAATAACCAAATTATGGTTGGATTAAAAAAATAATTTTGTTAATTCAACAAAATTTTGTTGAATCAACAAAAACCATGGTCATTTCAACAAAAAAATTTTGTGGGGGCAATAGTAATCAAAATTTAGTTGTTTCAACAAAACAGTTCTTTCCGTGTGTTTCCGATTTTGGGATTAAAATTTAAGTTAAAGTCTAAACTTTAGAATAATTTCAGCCCCGTGCACAAGGTAAGGGTAAAAAGTAGTTGTTTGTTACTCTAAAGTCTAAAGTGCCCTCTATCGACAATTTTTGAACGTAACCTTTAAAAATTTTTTACAAACAAAACGTGATATAAAGAAATAAAGAATAATTTTAGCAAAAACCGCAAATGAATACACCCTTTATTCCGTTTTTTATAATCATTTGAAGTTTTGGACCATAAACTATAATGGCCTCTGACTCCTACGGAAGACGTTTGTGTACAATATTTATAATGTATTTCGAAACCTATTAAAAGATCACACTGTAGTTATTTATATGGATGATCTAATAATACCTGCTAAAAAGGAAGCTGAAGGTCTAGAAAAAATAAAACTTGTTCTCGAAACTGCATCGGAATATGGGTTAGAATTAAATCTTAAAAAATGCAATTTTTTGAAGCGTGAAATTGATTTCTTGGGGTATAGAATCATAACTAGTAAATTGTATTCCTCCCCACTGAAGACTAAAGCAGTAATACATTTTCCCGAACCAAAGTGTATCAAAGATATTCAAAGTTATTTAGCATTAACAGGATACTTTCGAAAGTTTATAAGAAATTATTCGGTTATAGTTAAACCGTTGAGTGACTTGTTAAGAAAAGATTCAAAATTTAAATTTGATATAGAAGAACAAAAAGCTTTTAATGAACTCAAACGTATTTTGTCGTCAGAAAAAGTGCTTTCGATTTACAATCCCAAAAGCGCGACCGAAATCCATTGTGATGCCAATATTGATGGCTATAGAGCTGTTTTAATGCAACAATCTCCAGTAGATAATCAATTTCATCCAGTTTATTTCGCCAGTAAAAAAACCACCGAAGCTGAACGAAAGTACACTAGCTACGAATTAAAAGTTTTAGCTGTAATTGAAGCCCTGAAAAGTTTAGAGTATATGTGCTAGGTATTCCATTTAAAATTTTCACCGATTGTAATGCATTTAAAATGACTATGGATAAAACAGAAATGAGTATAAAAATAGCTAGATGGGCAATAATGTTATCCGATCTTGATTATATTATTGAACATAAACACGGTAGTAGTATGAGGCATGTCGATGCATTAAGCAGACATCCTATTTATATGGTAATCCAAGATAGCTTAACTTTAAAAAATATTCAAGCTCAAGAAACCGAAGAGCATATTAAAACAATAAAAGAAATCCTAAAAGTGAAATCTTATGATGATTATTTAGTTAAAAATGATGTTCTTTATATATGTGTTAATGGTAATGATTTATTGGTTGTACCGGAAGACATGCAAATGAATATAATCAAGGCCTCTCACGAAAAAGGTCATTACGCAGTTGCACGAACAGAAAAAAATTTAGAGAATGATTTTTACATCCCCAAAGTTAAACAAAAAATTGAGAAATGTACAGCAAATTGTGTTCCCTGTATTTTAATTAATAGAAAATGTGGTAAACAAGAAGGTTTACTTCACCTAATAGAAAAAGAAGAGAAACTCCGTTGCATACGTACAATGTTGATCACTTAGGTTCATTGGAAAGCACGAATAAAAATTACAAACATATCCTTTCGGTCATTGACGTATTCACAAAATTTGTTTGATTGTATCCAACAAAATCTATCGATACTGCCGAAGTAATTTCTAAATTAGAAATCCAAAAAGCTGTCTTTGAAAGTCCAGTTCATATAATCTCAGATAAAGGTCCTGCATTTACCTCTAAAGCTTTCAAAGAATATTGCATCAATGAAAATATTAAACATATCCCGGATACCACTGGATTACCCAGGTCTAACGACCAAGTCGAGCGTCTAAATTCCGTCTTAATATCTGTTCTGTCTAAATTATCTGTAGATAATTCTAAAAAATGGTATACACGCGTAAGCGACGTCCAACAGGTGATAAATTCGACTTTTCAGAGAAATATTGGGTTGGGGAAAAAGTAAGTTCGCTTTTTTCCAATAGATAGTTTTAAAGTCGCATATCTCGAGTAATACTTACTCAATTAAGCATACTATACAGCGTTTGAAAGGTAACAGTCTTTAAAAAATTCTAGATATAAAAGTAGCGTAATCTGTTTAACCATTCAAAAGTTATTACGTTTTAAAAATAGAGATTTTAGAAGATCATTTTTGTCACATTTTAGTTTTTTACTTCAAAAAGGAAAAAATTGGCGCAGGCTCATCGAAGCTTGTGTGGCATTTATGGTGATCAGTGCTTAAGTAAACGCCAAAGTCAGAATCGGTTTGCTCGTTTTCCTTCCGAAAATGTCGATGTTAAAGATGAACCTTTCCCTGGCCGGCCAATCCTTGAAAAATTCAATGAAATTTTAAAAACAATCCAGGTAGACTGAAAGGTAGACAGTGAAAAATTTAATGGACAGAGTTTTCATTTGTGAATTGCTACTGAAACGGTATGAAATCGAGCCATTTTTGGAACAAATCATTACGGGTGATGAAAAGGGAATCACGTATAACAACAATGTGCTAAAAAGATCGTGATCAAAGCTTCACAAACGGTGGCGAAGCCCGGATTGATGCCTACGAAAGTGATTGAGTGTTTGGTGGGATTGGAAAGGAATTTTCCATCATGAGCTGATCCAACCTATCCAAACCATCAATTCAACTATCTTCTGTAAACAACTAATGCGATTGAAGCAGGCAGTTAAAAAACCCTGTCAAAATTGATTGAAAGGAAAGGCGCTGTCTTCCATCACGACAACGTTAAACCACACGCATATTTATTCATTCTGCAAAAACTGAAAGAGCTTTGTTGGGAAGTTTTGATGAACCCACCGTATAGTCCGGACCTGGATCCGACGGATTATCATTTGTTCCGCCCTATGCAGTACTCTTTTGAAGGTGTTAAGCTAGCTTCAAAAAAGGCTTGTGAAAATCACCTTGTTCAGTTTTTTGCCCAGAACTCTCAGAAATTCTACAGTGACGGAATTATTGTTTTACCAGAAAAATGGCAAAAGGTCATCAAACAAAATAACACATAAAATTTGATTAGTTTTTTTATTTATATAAATAAATTCACTTTGAAAAACACAAAAAAAGCGAACTTACTTTTTCCCCAACCCAATATTAGCACAACTCCTTTTGAATTCATGTTTGGTACTAAAATGAAACTAAAAAATAACATTAAGATTACCAGCCTTCTGAATGCTGAAATACAATCCGATTTTATTAATAATCGCGAAGATATGAGAAAAAATGCTAAAAAAATTTTAAAAGTCCAAGGAGAGAACCGTAAAACTTACAATCTCAGACAAAAGAAACCTAACAAATTTAAGCTTAATGATGTGGTTGCTATAAAACGCACACAACAAAGTCCAGGTTTGAAGTTAAAACAAAAATTTTGAGGTCCATACAAAGTCATAAAAGTAAAAAATAAGTACACCTACGATGTAAAGAAACTTGAATTTAATAAAGGTCCCATGGAAACCAGTACTTGCGTGGAGTACATGAAGCCGTGGACCAGTGGCGTAGCTAGGATGGGTGACACCCGGGGCGGACGTAAATGGTGTCCCCCCCTTCCGATCCCTCATATTTTTTCAATCACAATTCTATGTTATTATAACAAATAAATATGCCATTCTTTTATTTACCTTTTGTCCTCCTGCATAAAAAACCACAGCTGCATAAAAAATCATCACTCAACTCATAGTCCGCATAAATCAATGTGTTGTTTATATGTAGAAGAAAATTCTTTCTTTTAAAATTTGATTTTGCCACACACTCGTTCGATAGGAAGTTTCTTGTTCCTTGGCGCATCTCTTATTCAGATACACCATTCTGCATAAAATTTCACATTCTCAAAGAAAAGAAAACTAACTATAGCGTCGTGCGCTAAAAATTTCATATTATTTCAGAATTCCTTTCCAAAATCTTATAAGATTCTATTTTTTATTCCCAAATAAAGATTGGGTGTCACCCCTTAGAGAGAGACACCCGGGGCGGACAGCCCCCTCCGCCCCCCGCTAGCTACGTCGCTGCCGTGGACGGACGAAGCTTGACAAAGAAAAAAAAAGAATTTCACCGATTGTGACACTATACAGACTATGACACAGCACTGGACTGACAACTAAAAGAAATTTAACTTTATTATTCCCGAAAAGACATAAGTAAAAAGAAGACGGAAAGACGTAAGAAAATGAAGACGAAAGTAAAAAGAAGTCGAAAAGACGAAAGAAAGAAGGAGACGAAAAGGCGTAAGGTAAAAGAAGACGAAAAGACGTAATAAAAAAATAGACGACGAAAAGATGTAAGGCAACTGGAAGAAGAATCAGACGAAAAGACGTAAAGAGAAAGAAAAAGAATACGAATTTTTTGAAGAAATAATTTAAACTTTCATAGAGGATTTGAATAATGATAACTTCTTTTTTTTTCAAATAAGACTTTGGATACTGCTCTTTTTAATTTCTTATCTTTTCAGGTGATCCAACTGCTGCTACCACCAAACCATCATGCACTCGAAAGCGAATACTAAGTCCGGAAGGTTGTTGTGGGAGCGATTCTTTCTCCCACAGCCAAGTAGCAGTGTGTCTCGTAGCTTCCACCATGTCACTACTCTGAGACCAAGGCTCTCAGAAAGGCAGACGATTCAAGCCGTAGATCAAATTCAAGCAAAATGCCGAAGTGAGAAGAAGATAACGTTTGATGGAACGTTTTGTTTTGGGGTAAAAAAAAAAAATGTTCGATGAAAATGACTTCCCGCGTGAGACGTGTACTAATTAACTAAAACTTATGAGTGTTTAAATTGTGAATAAAATTTTGTAAATATTACCTTTGTAAATAATTATTGTTTAAATATAAGTTTCAAAAGTTTAACGGTGTCAGAATGTCCGTGAATTTAATTATGATTTAAAGAACTGAACTTCAGAAGAATATTCCACATATATATATATATATATAAATTAAATGTATATATTTTGTTGTTGTTGTTGTTCTAATGATGCCAGACTGCATTGTTTAAAAAGTGTTAAAGAATGTTAAATACTTATTTAAAATTATGTTTATTTATCTTAGCTGAAATTAACCTTAATCAGATAAATTCAGCTTTTTATTTTCTAGTGTAAATACTAAAGTATGTCTGAAAGGATTAAATAACCAATAAACCTTAAAATACAAAATAGAACAAACATAACATACATTTTAATTACCAATTATCCCAGAGAAAAGCGGAAATAACAATTAAATTGGCAATTATATTTTCTTTCAAATTGCGTCTCATAAATAAGCTTAAAGGATCATTTTCAGATTTAAATTATGAAGAATTCTAAAATTTTCAGAACAGATACCTAATTTTGACACCACATTTGATTTTTTCGATATATTTTATCCTAGGATGCCAAGCAAAAAGTTAGGCGGCGAAACAATTAAGAATTATGTAGGCTTAAACTTGGAACTCGTAGTGTTAAATTCATTTGCACTTGTTAAAAAACCGTATGCAATGCGCATACTTTTTAAGGTATAACTCTATAACTATTTAATGTACTAAACAATAATTTTGGATTCTCATATTTGGAGCTTTTAAAAGTCGATTTCTGTTTACAAATTCGCAGATTAAATTTCATGTTTAATTTTTAAATTTTTGTTTTATTTAAAGAGAGATATGGTTGTTTTCAATGCATTAAAATGCTTGATATGATTCTACATCTCTTAGTTCCGATCGCAATACGCATATTTTATTAAATGTAACTCAAGATCTATTTGACGTACTATGCTGCAATTTTGGGTTCTCATGTTTGTAGCTTTTAAGAGATAATTTCTGTCTACAAATTCGTGGATTAAATTTCATGTTTCTTTATTCTTATCTTTTATTTTTTTTATTATTTTGAGAGATATATATTTGTTTTTGGTACATTGTAAATGAAAAAATTATTCCTATATTCTGGTGCTAACGTGGCAGTTAGAAGTTTAAATTAAGTTATCTATATATTATCCAATCTCTTTAAAAGGTTAAATACATCATCACTTTGGCATAAAAAGCTTTGCTTACACTCTAGAAACATCATGCTTATTAAAGTTATCTGGAGTTTCATAAAAACGTAGTCAACTGCATCAAGCTTTTGCACATGCAACAATTCTACAGTTATAAGAATAAAACCAAATAAATATTTTAATTATAATCTTATAAAATTAATTATTTTAGATGCAATTTTCAAATACTGCTAAACTAAATAAATTTTTCTGCATAAAATATTTTAATCCTGTATATCTTAACAATACATGAAAGATCAGAAACTTTTTGTAAAAATTTTTTATCACATCAAACTTTCACGAGTATAGACGCTTTATTATATGTTCCAAGAGAAATATTCTTTATTCAAAGTAAAAATATTTTTGAAAAAACAGCTCTTGTTTCAATTAGAATTCGTCAACTTTCTTGATATTGAAAAACAGTGTGCAAAATTACATTTCTAAAAAATTCTTAAATTTACATTGTAAGGCACATAAAAACGAAGTTTTTTGAATATTTTTTTAGTTCTACAGATTATTCGAAACAAAACTTGAAAAAGATAAACTGATTAAAAGTGTATATATTCCATAAAGACCCTATAATTACTGATTTAGTTTGCTAAATTTTTCTTCTATCTTTACAAGAAAAAAGTATTTGATTCGTGAAAATTTTCAAATTCCGGTTTTCAACGAATTTACGCATTTTAGGGGTCAGAGAACCCAAAATATAATGTTTTTTAAAAATATCTGTATTTAAGTCTGTCTGTAACTCTGTCATTCAACTTATGACAAAAATTTTGTGGGAGCTCTATCTTAACAACTAATACACAAAATTTCGCAAAATTTTAAATTCAAATAGACCTCGATATAAATTGGAGATGATTGGTTTTTGGTGTGTATCGCCCGACATATGACGTTGATATACTGCCTTTTTCACTATTTCCACAATAGTTATATCTGAAGAATTAATAGACGGATTTTCATAAAACTTCCAATTCTGTTAGTCCTTGATATTATATGTTGCTGATTATTTTTTGGTATAAATAACCCAACTGGTGGTGCTGCTATGGGGCATCATTCATGATTATTGCACAAGCTCTATCTCAGGAACTTAGGCACGAATTTTCATCAAACTTTAAATTCAGTCAGTCCCTGATATAAATTGGCATTCTTTAATTTTTGGAGCAAACCGGTCAACAGATGGCTGTTCTATACAGATTTTTTGTGTAATTTCTGCATTGATTCTACCTGAAAAACTAACATCATCGGACTTCAGATTTAGTTAGAACTTGACATAAATTGTTGCTGATTACATTTTGGTGTAAATAACCTAAACGGTGACGCTGCAATGCTTCATTTTTCTGTAAGTGTAACATGTGTGAGATAAAAGAAAGTTTTAGGACTGCCACTTCCTATTCGTTATAGAAGATTTCTTTCTAAATTTTATCTAATATTTTTAAAAATTCAAGTATTTTAAATCGTTAGCGAAATAGCAGAAAGGACTTAATTAAAGGGATAAATCAATTCTCACAATTGATTGATAAAAATATTTAAACAGATAGCGGTTGGCTTTATTTGTTATCGATAAGTGATAAATTGAGTCCGATTACAACAAGTCGAACGAAATATCTTATGTGTATATTCGTTATGCTTCTTCGAGTATTAGAACTGAATATACATGACATATATCTTGTAATAATGTAAACAGGATTAGAACAGATAAATCTTGATTAAAATGAAAGATGATTATAAGACATCTGATTCTGAAAGATAATATCCCTATTTAGCGAGATCTGTTAGCTTCCAGTTTCCGATGTACTTATAAAATAGGAATATTCCATAAACACAGATATTTCTTAGGAACTTATTACGTAATTGAGATAATGTATTGCAATCATTCGATTTATAACGCACGTTTATAATATTAAAATGCATCAAGAATTGCATCAGGCATTAGATGATTGAAGTTTAAGGTCTTTGTACAAAAGCAGCTAAATATAATTAAGAAAAAAATAATTTAAGAAAAAAAATGAGACTGAGTTGTTTTGAATCATATAAATTCGATCTTTTATCAGGAGTAGAGTCATACTTAGTTCCCAAGAAAATCATCAAAGGAAAAGGAAACAGGAAGAAATCGGAAGAACCCAGAGAAAAAGAAATATCGTGACAGGAATAATAATGAGGTAGAAAAAGGAATGGAGGAAAATTACGATAACTAACTAAAATGTATACTATAAAAGGGTAGAGGTTTCAAACGATGATAAAGGAATTGAAGGAAAGTTCTAATAAAAGGTTATGGTAACTTTAATAATGGATATTAAAATAAAAAATTAATTTAACAAGAACGAAAGTATCATGTGTCAAGCATAGATTATGAAGCACTTTCCAACACATTCAGCATAATGCAACAAAACAGCACCGATTAAAATATTAAAATATTACGTCCCATTTCACCATATGGAAACGTGTTACGCATTTCAAAACTGAATTTTAGCTGTTCCCACCTACAATCATAAAATTATCCGATTTTTTTAGCAGATCTGTTTATGCTATAGAGACTTGTATCTATTAGCAACATGCATTCCAAAATTTAGTTCATTTAAGAGATACATATATTTATGTTGAAAATGACCCTTCAGGAATTTGCTCTAATAAGGAGAATGGTATAGGAATTCTTTTGTGCAGCCCTGTATATGAGGTATAGATTTTATATATAAAGAGTAATATGCAAAAAACTAATTAAATTTAAAAGTGCATACCGAATTTTAAAACGTACCTTCGAGCAATTATTTCGCAAAGACAATACTGCAACCGATTTCTTTTGTGTTTCCCTGTAGATTAATAAAAAATGCTATGAATGATCTGTTTTAATGTGATCTTAGTGAAATTCAGTGATTTATATCAGTTTAAATATATTTGAAATAGAGTAATGTCATTAAAATATTCACCAAATGAATTTTTCCCATATACCTTATTGTAATCGAATTTTTTTTTTGGTGTTACTGTACATGAGCCATTAATCGTACATACTTCATATGCAATATCAAACATGCTTTGGTAACCCTAAATAAATTTTATAAATAAGAAACAAAGCGGATGGCTTTATTTGATATCGCTAAATATTAAATTGTGTCAGATTATAACAAGTCAAAGAGAATATCTTGTATGTCTATCCATTATGCTTCACGGAATATTAAATCTGAATATATTTGTCATTTATCTTTTAATAATATAAACAAGATTAGAATAGATAAATGTTGATTAAAATGTAAAAGACATCTGATTCTGAAATCTGTGCACGGCTAACCAAGATTTACATTTTAATTTTAAAATAAAAATAGTTTAATTTTTTTAATAGGTAGAAAGTGTTAATAACATATATCCCATACTTTCCATGTAAAAAATGCTGTCATGATTAGCAGAAAATAATTATTTTAAACCTTTAAATTAAAAAAAAATCTCCATTTTCTAAAATAAAAAATACATTTAGACATGGATTAATTTGTAAAGCTATTTATTTAAGAAAATATTATTAATAATTATTTTATTTTTTAAAAGAAAGTTGCATTTCTGTTCATAGAAACAGGAAGTTTTAATATGATTGCAGCAAATAAGATAATTTCCCCCTCGTTAATGTCGGCTTGTGAACTAGAACTATATTGGAGACAAGCTTGTAACTCGTGGTTTGGCAATCGGTTTTTAATTTCCTATTTCTGTTAATTTAAAAATAGTCAAAATGTTATGTCATTTAATTTTTTGTTAAGTATTATGTGATGTAATTTATTTGGATAAAAATTTCACACCAAATATAATTTAAAATGCACTGTTGCAGCATAAGAATTCACATAGAATCGTTTTTTCGTTTTATGAAGATGGATTCGTTAATTTCGAGAATTTTACCACATCCTCGTTTTTCCAGAGGCTGCAGTTTCCTTTTCGCAGTTGTTTCTTTTATTTAGTAAAAAAATTCATTAAAAAAAAAGACAGATTTAGATAAAGATTACGATAATAAAGAAATACCACGTCTCCTATAAAATGTAACAAAGAGTTTGTTTTTTATACATGTTTTTACTTAACATAGGTGAATTATTTTATTTAGTTTATATGCTAATCTTTTAACATGATAATCTTTTTTAATGATAGTGAATAGTGCCAGAAATAACAACTAGTACTTAATAAATCGTGCATGAATTATGTACTTTTTCAAGCTGCTTTCATATAAGGAGCTCGTGCTGTTACTAGTTAATATTAACATTTCAAAAATGAAAGATGGTAAAAAAATTTATGCAGGGAATTCGAAGAATCATTTTTACATAGCATTTTTTCCGGTACTTATAATGTTTTATACAATTACTTGAACTAGATATAGTGAATGGTGATCAGTTTCTTGCAGAAGAATACATAATATTATATAATGATGACACTTACACGTGAATCAAAAGTAATTTCCTACGATTTTACCAATTGTAGGATAAAACAAATTTAAATCCGTAAAATGAGCTGAACAATTTACAGACTTTCCTTAAGATTTATCTAGACTTCTGATTTCTGTGTTTCTTTCTGAATAATTCTATTTTGAATAATTATGGGGTGGCACTTCTCTTTGATCATTCAAACATTTGAAAATAAACGTGAATTGTGTGCAAAAGTAATAAAAATAAACTGTTAAGAATTAATTTAATTTTCATAACCTAAAATATAAATAATTTATCATACGATCTTCTATTATTTAACTTATCAAATTAACGTTCATTTCAGTAGCGCTTAAGGATTACAATAAATAACGACTATTGCTTCGATGTATTTCAAACGAATATAAATCGTTATTTTCACAATCGAAACAAAAGCCTCAGATGTAGTATTTAATTAGACATGAAATTACATTCGAATTTCCTTCAAAACGCACTCGAATGTCTTAATCTCCTTTTGATGATTAATTACCGCAGAAGCATCAAATACCTTCAATTAGTGCTGAATTTGAAAATGAAACATGACACAAAGGTAATAAACATTTACTAAATGTATGCCTAAATAACATGAGATTATATTATTATTAGTTCTTTTTAAGATTTTTTTTCATTCAATTATTAGGGTTCCGTGTTTAAAAAATCCTTCCGGCAGTGCCGGGAAGAAGAGGTAGCTTTCATATACTTATTTATTTATTTATTTATTTTAAATTAAGTTATATTATTCAAACATACAAAGTTCAAATTTGTGGAACCCGATTTTATAAGATTGCATACTAGTTTTTGTCAATAATCAATATTAATAGGAATTTTTAGAAATTAGTCATCTTTTATTCAATCGGGTTTTATTTTAAGCGTTTTAAAGAGTCACCTAATTCCACTATAGCA
This sequence comes from Maratus speculifer, assembly GCA_964019185.1. NCBI lineage: Eukaryota > Metazoa > Arthropoda > Arachnida > Araneae > Salticidae > Maratus > Maratus speculifer. The sequence goes on from OZ025291.1 coordinate 224,099,874, forward strand.
TGAAGTGTATGCCATTTTAAAACAAACCAATCAGTTTGTTCATGTTAATGTCAATTTTAATTCATGTGCACATGCACACTCATATCGAAATCGATTAATATATACGAATGATGTCGCGGACAAATTGATTTTTTAAAAAAAGTCAAACCACATTAGAAATTGAAACTGCTATATCTCAGACGTTTTTAAAGGTAAAAACAAAGCAAAAATTACTCCGGAATTCATTATTAAGATAAATACTTTAGAAAGAACCTTTTTTTCATTTATAATTTTTTGCTTGTACATCCTTATACATTTAAAAGATTTTTGACAAACTTAAATGGCCGCCATTTTGTAACAAGATGGCCGATGAAGTAGACCAGTTAACTCGGTCAAGACATTGGTAGATACTATGTACGCACAGAATTATATCCAAATCAGTATATAAATATGCGTATTATCGAGTGACAAATTTCAGACCGTTTCAAAATGTCAACCACACTGGAAATTGAAAGTGCTAAATCTACGCACCAAGTTTCATCCAAATCGGTGTATAAATACGCGTGTTATCACGTGACGAAAACCAGATCATTTCAAAATGTGAGCAAAACTAGAAATTGCAAGTACTATAACTCAGCCATTTTTTAAGATAGAGACGAAACAAAAAAAAGGCTCTGGAATCTTTGTATCAAGGTTAAATGCCTAAAGCAAAACTCTTTTTCAATTTCTCACTTTTTGTACTTAATTTTAAATTTTAATTTAAAAAAAAATTGAATGGTTGCCATTTTGAAACAAGATGGTGGATGGAACTGTTTAAAGAACTCGGCCCAGGCCTCATTATGTACTATGTAGACACCAAGTTACATCCAAATCGATTCATAAATAGCCGTGTTATCACGCCTACACTGTAAAAAAAAATTGGGAAAATTACAAAATTTTTTCTAGTAGAATTGTATTCCAAGAACTTTTTATGTAACGGCAACAATAAAAATTCATGTAACAGATACAGATTTGCACTTTGAATCAAACAAATTTTAAGGTTACTAAGAATTTTTTTGGGAAATCGTATTCCAAGAACTTTTTAAGTGACGATAACGAGCATTATAGATAAAATTTTAGTAAAGTTACCAAAATTTTAGTAAATTCTTTTGTAAAGTTACAGATGGTTTTAGTTTAGCTTACAAGTTTTGTAGATTGACATCATTTTCTTGTACAGTGTACACATAAAATTTTAGTAAGCGTAAGAGATTTCGGTTAATTTAGATTACTAAGGTTACAGATTTTTTTTACAGTGTATCACCAAAAATCAGATCGTTTCAAAATGTCAGCCATAAGAAAAATTCAAAGTGCTATAACACAATCATTTTTTAAGATATAGACAAAATAAAAAGTGTTCTGGAATCTTTGTTTTAAGTTCTAACACATCAAAGGAAAATATTTTTCAACTTTTAATTTTTTTCGCTTAATTTAAAATTTTTAAATTTTTAAAAATTTAAATGACCGCTATTTTGAAACAAGATGGCAGATGATGCTGGCCGACGAACTCGGTCGAGATATTTGTATGTACTATGGGCATACCAAGCTTCATTCAAATCGGTTCATGAATTCGATAGTTACAGCATGGCAAAAATCATATATATATATATATATATATATATATATATATATATATATATATATATATATATATATATATATATATATATATATATATGTCAACATTTGAAAGGAGGATGGTTTCGGGGTCTGGAGGTCATGATCGGTGAAAATATATCAAAATTTTCTGGAAGTGCTTTCCTCCGGACGGCTACAATAGATAGCTTTTTACTTTTTGTAATGAAAGCTACCTAAAAGTGAAAACGGTACCATTACAAGATCACTTCTGTGTCTGTCTGTCTCAGCCATTTTACTCGTAAACTATAAAACTAGAAAGTTCAAATTGGGTAAAGTAATAAAAACTAGTGTCCGACATATTTGCAAATTATTAAACATTCACAAATATATTTAAGACTTAGATGTAGAGGAGCTAATTAAGTTATGTAAACAAAAAAAAATATTTTTTTTCTTTGCATACGTGTGAGTGTTGAATTTATCATGTGAAGATATGAGTTTCATAGAGCTAAACTTAAAAATGCAATTCTTTTAATTTTAGGTACTATATGAGGGTTGCCACTCTAATCCTGAAAAAAATTCCCTGCATTTTCCCTGTACTACAACGCGTTTATTCTATTTTGATTGCGCAAAAATATATGTGTGTATGTAGGCTAATTAGATATCTTATAATTTACCATTACCCAATTAATTGAACAAATACAGGGTGTTTATAAAGTCCCGGACACATTTTGATGTTTAATAACTCATAAAATGATAAAGATATATTAAAATTAATAACATAAATGGTTAGATAGACTCAAAAAGTTTCATAAGCCTTATCCATGAACTTCCACGTGTGACGCCTTCGTCGCACGGAGAATATCAAGTCGATAGTCAATTTCACACCAGATAGCGGCAAGCATGTCGGCATCCACAGAGGCTATTGCAGTTGTAATTCTGGCTTTTAAGTCATCAATGTTCGACACTCTCCACAACTAGAAGAGCTTCAGCCACATGTCTTTTTTCAACAAAATGGTCACCACCTCATTGGGGTACTACCATCGTTCGTACTTTTTTGAATGAGCATTTTCCAGGAAGATGGATTGGGCGAGGAGATCCAATTCCTTGGCCACTCAGATCACCTGATATAACGCCGCTGGACATTTTCCTTTGGGGATTTGTAAAGGACAATGTTTGCAAGTGGACAATGTCGAACATTGATGACTTAAAAGCCAGGATCACAACCGCAATAGCCTCTGTGGATGCCCACTACCTGGTGTGAAATTGACTATCGACTTGATATTCTCCGTGCGACGAAAGGGGCACACGTGGAAGTTCATTGACAAGGATCATGGAACTTTTTGAGTCTATCAAACCATTTATGTTGTTGATTTTAATCTATCTTTATTATTTTATGATTTATTAAACATCAAAATGGGTCCGGGACTTTATAAATACCCTGTATAATACATTACACGATATAAGCAAATGAAAAACCCTTTAAAGCTGTTACACTTATTGAATCCCACATTTTACATTAATAATAATAAAAACAGTAAAGCGATACTGAAACATTCTGCTAAAAAATACTTTGAAATATTTGTAAATGAATGTTAAAATATATAAAAACTTTGTATCTAAGAATTTAAAGAATATAAAATTCTAAAGAATTTTATCTAAAAATGAATTATCTTGAGCACAATATCACAAAAATTGCAGAAATAAAAAAAGAAAAAAAGAAGAAAAGCTACTTACTTTATGCATTCAAATTAATATTTATATTAAAATACAGGATACATAAAATATAGGATAACTTTGATACACAACACTGATTTATTTTTTATCTTAAAAAACATCATAAGATAACATTTGGCTTTCAAAATGAAAGCCGAAAAAAAAAATTTGGTTTTGATATAGTAGGGGAAAATTTTCTTGTAATTTCCAGATTTTTTAGGGGTTTTAAAAATTCTCTGGATTTTTCCTGTTTTGGGAGGATATTTTAATATTCCCTGCGTTTTCCCGGTTTTCCAGGTGGCGTGGCAATCCTGTATATTTTCAGAGGAATCATTAAAAATTTATTGTAAAAATATGTCCCCTTCCCCATCTATTTTTCAATCTACTGAAATTAAAATGATGAAAAAATTACGGGTAGTAAACTTTAATTTAAATTTTTCAGGAAAACTATAAAGATTAACCTAGGTTACAATGTTTGGTTTGCATGGTATTGATGTCGCCAATTATCTACATGTGGCATAGAGCCCCTTAAGGAAATTATGCCCTCCGTGGGGGTCTTTCTAAGGGAACCTAACCCGTTTTTACGAAAGGAAATCCTAGGTTTGAAGAAACCATGGTAAACTCCAAACGGTTAGGCCGACGGCCGCGGAGGCAGATCCTCTCGGCAACTGCTGCGGGTCCTAGGTTACAAGATTTTTTTTTCTTTTTGAAAATCGCATTTTATCGTTGCACATAAATTTGGGTTTTGGAGCATTCAGCAAAGGTCATGAGGAGCGTTGGAGGTTCTTATCGTAACAGAATTGCAAAAGCATTGTTGATAATGATTTTTGAAAAAAAAAAGGCGAGATATTAACCCATAAATATACAGACGGTTTGGGCATGCATATTGACAGGAGAGGCATTTACTCTGTACCATCGGCTAATATTTTTATGTCAATATTGTTACTGTTATTGTGCTAATATTGTTATTATGACATTAATATTGTTTGGTATTTATACAAATTTATTTCATGTTTCAAATGTAAGGCCGGTGTCCCAATTATCCCATTAATTTTTCAAGAATTGTGAACTAAGAGATGTTTCAGGGTGGAACATACTGGGTCCAATTACCTCAATAGTTATAAATTGTTTTTTCAGTTTTTCTTACAACGGGAAGTTTATTTTGACATTGTTTATTTATTTATTTATTTTGCTTACAATAAAAAATCATGCAATAGATGTAAATGTCATTATAATGTTTTTTAATCATATTGTGGGTAAAGGCCAAATTTCTTAAATGTGATTGCCATACATTGAAATTTTACGAAACAAATGAAGAGGTGTATATGTTACGGCCAAAAGCTGGAGCCTGGCTAATTCTAAAACTGGCTGGCCAATACCCGAACTGGCCAAGCTTCCTGGCCAAAACCCGAAATACATGAAATGAATAGCGTATTTCAGATTTTGGCTGGGCAATTCACGAACTGGTCGGGAAGCCTTGGCCAACATCCGAACTGGGAATTTAAGGCTTTAGGGTAAAAACGATTCCCATTGATTGTATTGAAACGAAATATTTATGTATATCACAGAAAATTAATACACAATTCTCTTTCAATACCGAAATTAATTGATAAACAAAATAAGATAACAATCACAAGTTAACAAGAGCCTTCACTCGCGTTAGAGCACGGGCAGTCAGACAACTTGAATAACTGAATCATGGACACTTTCAACTACGTTAGGAAAGATTAAGCAGAGTGCCTATATCTATTTCGTGAGCAGATCGATCACATCTGGCAAGTTCAGGAATTGGCCAATCGCATCTGGCTAGCAGCTAGCCATCTTTAACAGAGTACATATGTACTAGCTTAATTCTTGTGTTTTTTGTAAAAATAAATTTAATAATTTTACGTTTGGGGTTTTTTATTAGATACCTTGATAGCAAAGTTTTCCCTTACAACGCTCTTTTGTTTATATATAACTTAAATGATCGACTTAGTTTAAATTTTTTTGCACTTTTTTAAACAGGATCTGATACTCAATATATATATATATATATATGTATGTGTGTCGAACATAAATCCGCCTGGCCTAGTTGCCCTATTTTTATAGGGTAATTGGACACATAAATAAAGAGAAATTAAATATATATATATATTTATTTTTAAATATTAAAATGTAATTTTGAAAATTTTTGTCTGCAATAGTGGACCTAACTGAACTCATTTACAAAGATTCGGACATTATTTAAATTAAACTTTAGCTCTTGGAAGATGAATTTCCAAAATCCCTGGAGTCACTTTGTAAAATCATGGCTCAGTTACCCCATGTACCTTAATTAAATTTGAATTTATAGAAATTCTGAGCAATATTACAACTCCACTAAAATCTTTTATTTAAAAATCTTTTTAATGTTTTGTAGAATTAGAAAGTGTACAAATATAATACTCCTACTATACAAATATATTAATATTTCCGATCTCGAACCTTCAGTCACCTCTCTCAATCTTACAATGTCAAGAAAGCTGAAAAGTTATTAATAATAAACAAATCATCTTTAAAAAAAAAAAAATTGTGCAATTAAGAATACTTTTGGGAGAAAATAAATCAAATTATCTGTAGCACATTCCAAACTGTACTAATAGTAATCGAAGTATTACATGAATTAAAAAAAAAAGCTATTTTAATTATATTTTAAAGCACTGCCGGGCACAAACGGTTAAACACCATGACGATTATTTACAGTGTCTTCGATATTTTACATTCTGCAAATCACATTTTTTATAACTAACAATTACTTTATTTTATTTTAATCTTATTGTAAAAAATAAAAAGGGTTTTCAACTACTAGAAAGTTAAAGTGCAAAATCTTAAGAGGTAAAATCTTACGCTTTTTTTTTCTTGTATTGATTCTTTAGATACAAATATAAAAAATAATAAATCAATATTATGTAGTTTTATTTCTCGTATTCAAATTTATTTTCGTTTTTCCATGCTATATTTTTCAATAAGAATACAGAATTTTTTTCTTCATTTCAAAAATAAAATTAGCTACATTATTTTAAATGAAAATCGAATTTAATTTAATTTATTTTTAAGAGGTGCAAATGGCAATCTAATAAAAAAAAATTCCATGCCGGTGCTTCTTATTAGGTTGCCATTTGCGCCTCTTGATGAAAAAAAAAAATAGAAATTTGATTTTCATTTGAAATATTGTACGCAAGGTGAATTTTCTCTCTGAAAATATTTCCAAGAACTAGCTGCATTATTTTCCCTTTATTCCTTTCAATTTCATGTAATTTAGTTTTCGTTTTGCCTTTTTCTTTTTCTAAATCTAAAGCATTAAAAAAATTCTAACAAAATAAACAAAAAAGAGAAATAAAATTAAAAATAATGTTCGTATGCTTTCATGCACGAAAAAATAAAACAAACAAAACTTTCGCACTCCGTAAAATTTAATTTTACATTTTAAACTTAAAACATATAATTAAAATTTCTCTCGTGAAATCATTTTGGAGCTTTTAACGTAAATAACTACTCGGTTCTTTTTACACATTCGTACTTAAAGTTAGATAACTAATAGTAATTCAGTTTGTAGAAGTAAAGTATTAAGTAGCTGAATAAAAAAATTAAAAAAAAATCTTGTTGAAGAAATTTTATTTGCTTTGAAATAGTTGCATAACTTTAATTTATTAAAAAAGCAATACCTTCTTATTTTATATTAAAAAAATATCATTCGTTGTTTTATATATTTTTTTTCAGTATTTCTGTAAACTGCGGTAAGAATATACTTCTTTAAGAAGCTTTCAAAAATGTACTATACTTGTACCTACACTTGTAGATATTTCAAAAAGGAAAGTAATTTTAATAAAATAAATGTCAATTTTTTTATTGATATTTACTGTTTTTTATGCTTTTTATTAATTCCAAGCAATTTGGAAGTAATTCCAATAATATCAACATTTCTGTAAGTGGCCATAAGAACACAAACATGCGGAAAGAAAAAATATTAATATAATATACACATTTTTGTTCAAAGTATAACTATTAAATATTGTAAAACAAGTCAAAAATTGCACGTCAAACGTAACAAATGAGGGGCATTCGGACTATAACAAAGTTTTTCAAATATTGAGATTTGGTGTAATACTATACAGACTTTGGATACAGTATAGTATCCAAAATCTTTTGTGCATCTCTGTAAATACTATATGTTGTATATTATACAAGAAGTAACTTGTAGTAAACCTTATCAATGTATATTAATTTCATAAAATGTGAAATTGTTTATTATAATCCAAAAGCACCCCGAACAATGTTCCTCCAATAACACAATGTAATGAAATACTTTTGTATGGTCCTGTAAAATAATTAAAAATATTATTTGCACCACAGATTGTACCGAATGTTTATTTCAGTATATACTTCAGAGATGCAAATCAATTTTATTAACATCACCAAAACATGTGTAACATCACCAAAATAGTTTTGAAACTATTCTTTCTCATTGACCGAAATGTTACGGAATACTTTTGATTGTTTCTGTAATTGAACTATATATCCGATTTTCATAAAATTTGAAATAATTTGTCAAATTTGTGTAATAAGTATACATTTTAAATTTCAAAAGATTTGGTTGGGCAGATTATGTGTTGTTATATGCGGATAGAAAGATGGACTGACGGACTGAACGTCGACTATAGGTGTTTCGTATTTTTGCATAATAGCGAACGCACCTAAAAGAGACAGATATCGAAATTATACAGTAACCTCTTCCGAATCACCCAAGATTTCGAAAAATGTTTCTTTATCGTTAAAAACCCAACAAAAGAATTTATGTTTGAAATTGAAAGAAGAATTTATAAAAGTAAATTTTTATCAGTTACCCGAAAACGTTTTCCAAAACGTTTCCGAGTAGCTTTTACAGTGCATGAATCAGTTCTCTCTACCAAGAAAACCAGTTTTCCGGATGCTATGAAGTCTTAAGTAAACATTTTCACGTTCAGCAAACATGTTAAAACATATAAAATATCTACGCAACTTTGGTCATTTTTTTTTTTTTTTTTTTTGCATCTATATATGTATTACGCTATCGTATGTAGCACAAAAATCACGACTGTTTGTTAATTGTTTAATGGCAATGTTCAAGTGAAACCTATCTTATTGGTTACTGTGCAAAAGTCCTTTGGTAAGATTTAGGCTGTAGTAAATTGGATTTGTTTATGTTTTGTTCCTTCGCTTCAATTATAAAGCTTCAAAATATCATTATTTTTATTTTTTTCTATTCTTTTTACTAAAAAAAGAAAATAAATAAAATAAAAATAAAAGTCATGAATTTTAAACCTTTTAATTTCAAATTACAGTTAATGCATTATAAATAAAAATAATAGTTAATGCATTATATATGCAATATAAATAAAATGAGTGAAAGTATTATATTATAATATTTTAAATAATTAATGAAATACGAAAAATTGCCACGGGTACAATATTTGGCGATTTATTATCTGCTCCAGGCTAGCATAAAAATACCGAGTTCTTGATTTATCAGCACAGATACCATATATACACCACATTGGCGCTTTATTTTTCTGAGACCAATTTGACGAAAACTTCGTTTTCAAACACCAGTTACATACATTTTTTTTTAAAACTAATTTCTATTATTTTAGAAAGGAAATAATAATAAATAACAAAAAGTTTAAGTTAATAATCATAGAATAAAAAAATATTATATCATTTAAAAAAAGAAAATAAAAGTAAACAAACAGTTTATTAATAAACAAATAACAATAACCGGGTTACCATGTGGGGCATATATAATTGCCATTTTGTAGCAATTACGCCAATGTGGTGCATATATGATATCTGTGCCTACTTCTCTAGAATAATCTTCCAATTTGGCAAAAAATTGAGCAATTAAAATAAATTATGAATCAAAGCAATATGATTTAATGCTTAGTATACATTCAAGGGAGACCAAATTGGTCATCAAGGGTGGCTAGTTTTTTATAAAAACGGCTCCGGCTCAAAAAAAAAGTATGTAACACAATTTTTTTCATATACATATTAGACACTCTTGAGTGTAATGAATTAAAAACTAGTTAATATACGGAAATCTAAAATGGATACAGCTGATTATATACAATTCCACAGAAAATTTCAGTACTTTTATGCGTAATTCTTAATAAAAATAGCTATTTATCAATAAATAAGTCCCTTAGAGCTAATTCTTTAGTTCATTATACTCTAGACATTATCGAAATGATACACAAAAAATTTCATATAGAATAATAAAATTTTGAGTCACAGCAACAGTCATTTAATTTTTCCGATGAAAATCTGATTTTTCAGAAAATGCAATTTAAAATTTTTAACTTAAAGGTTTACGTCGTCTTTTTTTTTCAAAAGTTCTAATTTTATTTCTAATAAGCATAATACAGGAGAAATAAAAACAGATTTAAAAACATAAATGTTCATTCTATAAATTTAAAAAAAAAATGGGAATTTTCATCGAAATAAATGTTTTAAACATATGTGGGTATCTTAACAGCATTAACATAAATATTAAAATTAACATTTTTTTTCTATTACAATTGCACGGCACTGCACAATTTCAGTCATGCAGCTGTAAATTTTTAGTTGATGTCTGACAGCATTCAGAAAACCGTTTTTGGGGGGTAAAGAGACTGGTTAATACATTCTAAAATCTGCTCGAAAACGTATCTGAAAATTACGGGAATTTAATAAAAATTTATATTTATAAATCCCTTTTGAAATTCGGAAAATAAATTATTTTCTGGGGTTTCTAAACATAAAGGAACGAACACTTTTTGGAATATTAAGTGACTTTTAAACGATTATCGAACATTTTCGTTCGTGATTATAGTAAATGTTCGTAGTTAAAAAAAAAAAAAAAAAAAAAAAAAAGCACTTTTGTCTTTTGTTACTGTGAAGTATCGTAATTAAAACATTGTCTCGTTTTATTTCTTGAAATTTTAATATTATTCTATACCAGCCTTAGGGTATAACCAAATTATACTATTATTTTTTAGATGACTAAGTACTAATGATTTAATATTTTCTGGAACTTAGACCTTCAACATACTCATATCAACTAAACATTTAAAAATCTGGAAAATAATTTTCTATACTTCAATATTTCATTAAATTGCAATAAAAGAATTTCTTTTAAACAAAATTATAAAAGAAATTTATTTAAAATATATGAGAAACATAGATTTGCAGTGGGAAATGGGAACTACTTTTTCTTCAAAATATTCTCAAATTATCTCTAATATACCGAACAAGAAACTTCAAAATTATAAAACTGTTTATTTATCACCACACAAAAAGATGAAAATATATTATTAATTTGGCGGGGGGGGGGGGGTAAAAAAGATCTTAAGATAAATAGATGGACCAATTAAAGAAATGCAAAACACAGCGTATCATGTCAGATATAGAGATTGAACAACTATATAACGATCAAGACTTAACAAATACCATTTAAATAAAAAGAGTGAAATGGTTAGGTGGTTTATTTGGAATGAAAGATGAGAGGAGCACTATAATGGTAAATTAATAGGGAAACGAGGTGTTGATAAACCCAGGAAGAGATAGATAGAAGAGGACCTAACACAGATCTAACATAGACCTAACACAAAACTAAACTAAAAATTTTAAAACAAAAATCGAATTTAAGGAGATCCAAGACCAAATTTCAAGTTTAAAAAAAAAAAAAAAAAAAAAAAAAAAAAAAAAAAAAAATTGTTGCATTAAAAGTTTTTCTGTTTTTTCATGCTTACAATGACATGTTTCTACCTTAACTAGAATAGAATATATTAATTATTTCGTTTTGCTTTGTTTTCAAAATCTAGCTTTCAAGCAATGGTGGCCATGGAATTGACGTCCTGTAAAAATGCGTTTTTCTTCATGATTGGTTTCTTAAACAAATTGTCTGATTTAAATTGTTGTAACTCAAGAACCGTTACAGGCTCTAAACTTGTAACATGTCTTTTTCAATTATTTTACTTTAATTTTGATTCAGAAAGTAAAAAATATTTACTTTTGAAAAAAAAGAGGTTTTTTTATACAAATGTTACATCAAAAAATAATATTTTTTAAATTTCTAAATCAAAATTTAGATATTTCTGTTTATTTAAATGTAAATAAATTCAAATTAAAAAAATAATATTTTGAATTTTAACGATTTTAAATAATCCAACATTTTTAACAAATTTTAAATTTAAAATTAAAAAAATATGAGAAGTTTTATCACGTGATTTTCTTTACAAATGACATAGTTAACTATCAGGGTTGGAAAAAAATCATGATTTTTTTTAAAAAATCAAAAAAATCGGATTTATTTGATTTAAATCAGATTTTTTTTATTTAAATCGGATTTATTTGATTTTTTTAGAATTCTATTTTTAATTATTGTGTTTTTATGTTTTTACAGTACATGGAGCAGTTTTTTTATAAAGATAACTAAAAAAAGAATAAATACTATTTATAATTTATAAAAATAATATAAGAAATAATTATATAGTTCAGTAAATACTATATTCTAGTTACTGATGGGTACTAAAAATTAAACATCTAGGCTTTAATCTACAGCCATTCTATTATTTTGTAATTGAATTGTGCACACTAAATAAGAAATAAACTTAAATAGGTTGTAAATGAATAGAAAATGGAAAAATTTAAAAAACAAATTAAATATTCATTTAATGCAAGCTATTTATTAAGGGATAAAAATCACAATTAATTCAATAGTTTTTAAGAAAATAGAAATAAATCAGGGATTTATTTGTCTGTACAAAAACACTAATTTAGAAGCTTTGTCTACTCCTAATTTATTACGAAGGCTTGAATGAACTAGTCCAAAAGAAAAAAATTGTCTTTCTACTGCAGCAGATGAAGCCACGGCTGTTGTTATTTGGTAAATAAATTCAATTTCAATTTCGCTGATTACCTCTTTACCTCCCATTATATGAAAGGACTTCCACCAATCAATCTACAGGGCTTGACATTCAATTTTTCGAAGGAGGGGAGTCTCCCTACCAACATTTATAAATGGAGGGGAGTTTGGCTGTTTGGGAGGGAGAAAAAAATGTTTAAAATCCGCCATTATTTTATGTGCTATTTAAAGAATTACCAGAATACAGACATAAAAAAATATCACTGAAGCAATTTTTATCAACAATTCAGAATAATTATGCGAAATGTGTAAAAAAAACTTTTATACTGTTTAGTTTTTACTGGTGGTAAATTCCCTCCCGGTGCTAATTATTTTGGTCACAGGTCTAATTATTATTTCAATAATAATTAATAAAACTTCTAATTAATTTAATAAATTTATATTTATAATTTATAATTAATGATTAATAATTATAATTAATAATGTTATTTTTCTGTATTTTAAATGCGCAAGATACAAATTTAATCATAAAGTAATACTTATTTGAGTGTAGAAGATAAGAAGTAGCACTATTGTTTGCATTTCTTTAAAAAAGGGTCAAGTCAAATTCATGGAAAAAGATTTTCTTAAAAAATGAATACTTTGTTGAGTAAAGGGATACTTTTTGTTTAGTATATGGCTGGTTTCAGGAATTGCGCTCACTCAGGAAGATTTGGAGCTGTCAGAAACTGATTTTAGAGTAGCAAAGAAAAAAAATATATATTGAAGCAGGAAAATTAGTTTGTTGAACAGAAAAATGAACTCCCCGTTATATTATTTTGAGGGGGGGGGAGGAAGGAGGGAGAAGTTCCCTTTGACGAAAGTTGCATTTTTTCGCTATCTTTTGAAGAAATCTGCTGTTTTTCGGGATTTTTTTGACGAAATTTGCCGTTTTTTCGTAAATTTTCTGAGAAAAATTGCCGTTTTTTCGCGATCTTTGGATGAAATCTGATGTTTTATCGCGATTTTTTTTACGAAAATTGCCGTTTTTCGCGATATTTTCGGGAAATTTGTTGTTTATAGTGAATCTTTTGTCGAAATTTGTCGTTTTTTGCGATTTTTGAAAGAAATTTGATGTTTTTCGTGAATTTTCTGAGGAAATTTGCCGTTTTTTCGCAATCTTTTGATGAAATCTTATGTTTTATCGCGATTTTTTTTAAAAAAATTGCCGTTTTTCGTGATATTTTGGGGAAATTTGTCATTTATAGTGAATTTTTTGTCGAAATTTGTCGTTTTTCACGATTTTTGGACGAAATTTGACGTTTTTTAGCAACCTTTTTGACAAAAAGTGCCGTTTTACAGAATTCTGTGACGAAATTAAGCATTCTTTTGTGAATCTTTTGATGAAATTTGCCGGAAATTAGTTGTTTTTTCGCGATCTTTTAACAATATTTGACGTTTTTTAGCAAACTTTTACGAAATCATGCGTCTTGTGAAACGTGTAAGAGCTGTTTCTTTGTGTGTCATCTCCGATCTTTGGAGTAATTTACGCGCAATAGCGCGTCCGCGGCATCACCGTTTCATAATTTTTGAAATTGAATGAGTTTTTTTTTTTTTTTTTTTTTTTTTTTGTGGGGGGGGGGGGGGAGTGGAAATTCCGAACAGTATCACCTCTATTTCGCCGCGGAAAATACAATGAAACTCGTCAAATCATTGCAGGAAAAAAATTGCAAAATTTGTCAATCAGTCGCGGAAAAAAACGTGATTTTCAATGATTTTTCGCGGTAAAAAAACTCGCAAAACGTGTCGATTACTCGCACGAAAATATCATAAAATTCACAAAACGGTCGTGGCAGTTGATCATAGTTTCAAAATGCAAAATTTTTTGGGCGGGAGCCTCCCGTCCACGCTATTCTTTTGGGCGGGATTTCAAAATTTTGGGCGCGAATCCCGCCATCCCGCCCTGAAATTCAAGCCCTGAATCTATCATAATATCTGAAACTTTTTCCTCAAGCAATGGTAATTTTTAGAGTGGGCCATTTTTTGCTTGAAAATGTGCTACAGTGGTGAGAAGATTTAGATAATTTTCTTTAATGAATGTCAATTATTCATTATTTTCCTCTACACTGAGTGAAATTTCATTTCAATTTAAAGCAGAGGGACTTAATAAAACTCCAGCAAAATGACAGCCATTAATATCTTGTTCATATTTTGCTTTAAATTTTGTAATTCTATCTCAGACTTGACAAGCTCTGAAAGTTAAAAACCAGGAGATTTTATTTCAGAAATCAGGTGATATTTTTGTCAATGAAAACTTGTTGATTTGTTGATGTAAACATCTTTAGTAAAAGCTTAAGTTTCAATATTGCTTGATTATTACTGAAGATTTAAAAAAAAAATTATCACTCTTACTCGAATAAGAGAAGTATGTATTCCTTACAAGTAGAACACATTTAAGAATATGATGTTTAGGATGTTTTGACATATTTTTAATTTGACTAAATATTATAAAAAGAGGTATGTTTTGTTACTCATTAACTTATTTAAAACTATGGTAAAGATCATAAATAAGTCTTAATAGAGACAAATTATTATTAATTCAATACATGACCATAGTAACAATAACAAACCTTAAAGATTCATAGTTTATAAGGAATCTGGGTGTAATTTATCATATAAAACACTACTGGTCAAACATACAACATTTGATTGTTAAATAACAGAATATTTAAAAAATGTGAAAAAATAAGAGAAATGTGTCAAAAATGAGAAGTATGGAGAAACATCTGAAAATCAGGAGATTTGGCAACTCTCTTAACTTTATCTAATACATTTTCTAACTTTTTACCCAAAAATGTTAAAAATTCGTAAGCTTTGATTGAAATTGACAGTGTAATATGGCAAGTTTTAAAACTTGTTTCTTGCACGTATTATCGGATTTTTTGGTGAACATTAATGAATTTGTTTTATTAACTTGTGAAACAAAAAAGATTCAAATAATTTAGTTGCCAAGATCGGCAAACACAATAGGATTTATAAAGTGTTTCTGTGTTTCGCCTCATTGTCTAAAGTTTATTACAAAAGAACAAATAAAGGATTAGGAGGGGGACACCTGGACTTAACCTCTGCCACATTCTTTCTGATAGCAATCCTGAAAATACCAGAAAAACACCTGTTACTTATTTACACCTATTTCTTATTTCTCTGCTGACTAATTTCAAAAATGAAAAAAAAAAATTGATTTAAATCAAATGATTTTTTTAAAAAAATCAGTTGATTTAAATCTAGATTTAAATCTTGATTTAAATCGGTTGATTTAAATCATGCCAACCCTGTTAACTATAACAAAAAAATTCAAAATTTTGCCTTACTAATTAAAAATTATTTTAAAATGTGTTCCTTACTCCCTTAAAAGCTCGAAAGGTCTGGTGAGGTATAGTAAATTATGACAAAATCTTTCATGGATTGTAGTATCATCGTGCATGTATGTATGTACAAAAGAATCATATAAAATTAAAATCACATGTAACCAAAAAAATACATCTTGAGGAAATCTCTATTTCATTTAAAGAAAATATATTTGAAAATTTACATAATGCACATTCTTAATTTTTAACACTTTGCAAAATGTGAGCGTAAAGAAATCTGTATATACATTACGCTAACGTATGTGGTACAAAAATCACGATTATTTGTTAATTATTTAATAGCAACATCCAAATGAAACACATCTTATGGGTTACTGTGCAAAAGTACTTTGGTAAGATTTAGGCTGTCGTAAATTCGATTTATTTATGTTTTGTTCCTTCGCTGCATTTATAGGGTTTCAAAATGTTATTATTTTTATTTTATTTTTTGTTTCTTTTTACTTTAAAAAATAAAATCATGAATTTTAAACTTTTTAATTTTAAATCAAAGTTATGTATTAAAAATGAAATGAGTGAAAGGATTACATTTTTATATTTTAAATAATGAAATACGAAAAAATGCCAAGGATTCAATATTTGGTGATTTATTATCTGCGCCAGGCTGGCATAAAAATACTGAATTCTTGATTTATCAGCACAGATGTCATATATGCACCACATTGAAACGTTATTTTTATGACGCCAATTTGCAAAAACATCGTTTTCGATTACCAGTTCGGTACATATATTTTAACTAATTTCTGCTATTTTCAAAAGGAAATAAAAATAAATAAATAAAATTTTAATTAATAATTATAGAATAAAATAATTTATATCATTTAAAAATTAAAAGTAAACAAACAGTTTATTAATAAGTAAATAACAATATCCGAGTTACCATGTGAGTCGCATATAATTCCCATTTTGCTGCATTCACGGCAATGTGGGGCAATTGCAGCACATGACACCTATGTTTATTTGATAACAATATCTTCTATATGGCAATAAAATGAGCAATTAAAATAAATTATGGATAAAAGAAATATGATTTAATGCTTAGTATACATTCAAAGGAGACCAAACTGGTCGCCAAAGCGGCTAGTCTTAAAAAATTCACATCAAATTAATTTTGAATTATTAGGAAAAACATTATTTCAGATTGTTTCCGAGGCAGAATCTTCTCCCAGATAAAGTTATCCTTCAGTAAGATAAAAATATTTCACTTTATCTAGCCATCTGTCAAAACGACCAGACAAAATAAACACTCTGCTAACAGATGCTTTGTCATTTGTTCGTCCCTCAGTGATTAAGAAACTAGTACTTGAAGAAGATAGGAATACTCTTTATGAAGAACAGGTACTTACCGATATCAATGTGAAAAATAATGCTAGGAAGTCTTGATTACGTCCATTAATAACTACAAGATAGAACCCGTCAAATTTGACGAAAGAAAATGTTTAAGAAGGAACTGTTTCATTAACTTTTAATATACCTACAAAATTAGTTACAGTAAAAAATGCATATTATATTGGTACGTCAAATTCTTAAACGATATTTATCGTCAAATTAACAAAATACTATTTCTAGAACACGCATTTGTAGAAATTGTTAAAATTAAACTTTAATCGTATATACAAGCAGTAAAAAATAATAAAGATATATTATTATGATAAAGTTATCAATTAAGGTTCTTATGCTAGTATTCCAAAATGATAAAAAGCAAAATTTATTCAACTTTGACTTAATCATAGAATTATTTTTTCCAGTGAAATTTAAATCCGGCATCATTTTTCTACATATCAAAATTTACAAATGTACTTTCACATCTGTGTTCACGTTTCAAACAAATTGGCTTTTTAATTTGATAATTTTGATTCAAAACTTGAAGTCTCAATGCTATTAACAGAAATAGATATTAAAATGTTGATATTCTTTTACGTGTCAATCAAATTTTGTAAATGAAGTCAAAATTCACCGGGTTTTATAACAGAAAATATTTAAACTTTTATTTTTTACCTTTTAATGATAAAATGGCAACATAAAGATACAGCACTAAATTTTTTCCCTTTTTTCCTTTGCTTTAAATAGAAATGGAGTACTCATGTTGCCACGATTAGAAAAGAGGTATTAAAAGCTACAAAAAAATTAATATTTCATAAACAAATTAAGATACAGCTTTCAAACAAATTTCATTTAAAAGTACATTTTTTTACACGATGGTGTAAAAATTGAAAATGTGCAACATTAAGAAGTTTAAAAACTATTAATAGCAAAAATTGCAATACCGAAATTCATTTAAAATTTGAAAGTGTTGCCATTCGCAAAATGACGTATGCGTTACGCACAGATACGTTTGGCCTTTATAATATAGATATCGTAATACTAATAATATATATTCCACAACGACAAAGTAAGGATCTATATTATAAATAAATAATTTGCTTATAAGACGTTGTTGTATTAATAAAAACACTTAAAATACATTTAAAAAATTAATTAAAAATATCTTTATCCAGATTAAATCAAAAAGAGAAAATTAATATACTTTTTAATGAGAATAAATTAAATTATAGGTCTAATTTTTGTTTAAAGTTATTCGTAAGAGAATCCATTGAAATTTACTTAAAAAGTTCACATATTTGTAACGATTCACTATCTTTTCGCAACCCAAATATATGGATTGAATAGTTAAATAATTTACAAGATAATTATTTAGCTAGACCACGGACAATATCCAAATTAAAAAGCGCGTGATATATTTAATTTAATTTCAATAGTTATTTATTCCAGTTTTTCAGGTTCATTATGTTTGTAATTTTATTTTCTAAGAAGCGTCTAGAGATCACACTTTCTCAATTTGATCCCGCGGTGGATCGGCCACTGCGCATATCGTTCCCCGCATGACGTAGCGATCTTCGCGGATTTTTGCATACTGCACATATATTTCCGTGCATGGAGATTGTAATATTTCTCTGATGAAGAAATAGTAATAAATTTATTCTCGCGCGCGTGTTTCTTTCTAATCATCGCTCCATTTATGAAGATGTAGTATTTTTCTAATGAAGAAATACATTTATATTATTACAGAGAAATATATTCATTATACATTTATGCACGTAATCCCTTCATCGATGGCGCGATTCTCATTCATTTTAAGTGCATACATATTTATTTATTTATTTTAGTCTCTTTTTATTTAAAACTGTTAATTGTTTTGATAGATAATTGTAAGATTTTCCTTCCAATTCCTATTACAAAAAAGTTAATGAAATTTGAATTTCCATCATTATAGTTTAGTGGTACATTTTTGCCAATACTTGGCGAAAAAATGTCCAAGTTGGTATCCAAACAAATTACTCACCATTATTTGACATTTCAGACAAAGCATTATTAATAGAAAAAATTTTTTATAATAACATTTAAACACTTAATTAGTTATAACAGTAATTGTTTATACTCTGTAATGATAAAAAAAATCGGAACTACTTTGATATACCCCCCCAAATCGTAAATTTGGCGACTTTTTTTTCTCGCCAAGCAAAATACCCATTAAGTTAAATTAAGTTAAATACAAAAAATAAAATTAATTAAAATTAAGTTAAATACATTAATTAAAAATACATTAATTAAAAATAATAAATTAATTAAAAATACATTAATTAAAATTAAGTTAAATACAAAAAAGGAATACCTAAAAAATACAATGAATACATAAAAAATACAAATGAAGGAATGAAGCTGAGAAACAGCAAACCTAAAAGGTCCGTAGGAAAAGTGCGTAGGGAGTGCCAGATTTGGCGCGTAATTTTTTTTTTTTTTGGGGGGGGGGGGGTATATCAAAGTAGCACCAAAAAATCATATGCATCACCAAACTATGCTAATGGAAATTGAAATTTCACTAATTCTATATGCCAAATACTTTTTTTAAATAATATCTTTGATATAATAAGTACTTCTTCATGAAGAAAGGCTATAAAAAAATCTTTCTTTTTGAGGTTTACAGTTTATGTACATGTTGTTATACATTTCTATAGACTGTTTTTAAAATAGACTGACTTATATCGTAATTTTGTAATAATTTCTAATTCTAAACATTTAAGCAGCTTAACCCTTCAGCAGATGTATAATTAAATTTCACTTAAAGATAAAGTAAAAAAACATATGAAATAATATTGTAAAAGAAAAATTGCATAACATTGTTTGAAATATATATATATACCGTATTTTCGGGTGTATAGCCCGCACCCTGTGTATAGCTCGCACTCTTAAATTGAGCAGTGCAGTAAAAAAAGATCGTGTATAAGCCGCGGAGATGCATCGGTGTATAGTCCGCGGGCTATACACCATTTATGAACGTATATTTCGATCACGGTTCGAAGTTAGAAGCCATTAAAGTATATACGCGCGTATAAGTCGAGAAATTTTAGACAAAAAAAGAATTTTAAAGTTGAGGGGGGGGGGTCGACTTATACGCGAGACCTTAAAAAAAATCTATGAATAAAATATCGGAAAATAGTTTGCTAGCGAATCGGTGCTGCAGCACCCCTTTGTGTTTGTGGAGTACAAAATCCAAAATCTGGAACCTTTCCTACCTTGACAGTTTTTAGTTTAAGATCATTTTTAGTTTATTTAAAAAAAAAAAAACTCTACCCTTCCCTGTTGCAAAGAACAAAAAAAAAAAAAAAAAAAGGTGTGATTTACGTCATTTCGGAACGATTCAGAGGAGTCGTTCTTTTTTTAAACGATTCCGAGAAATCATTTCTTTTCAGAGTCGTTTCATTACGGAACGCGTCATAGGAATTCCTCCTTTTCGGAACAAGTCCGAGGAATCGAACCTTTTCGGAGTTGTTTCATTTCGGAACGAGTCCGAGGATTTTGCCCTTTTCAGAGTTTCCATTGACTTTCTAACATACGTAGACGCCACATCCCATTGCTATCTCGGCATGGTTTCGAATCCAACATCTTTGGCGAAAAGATGCTGTTTTTTGGCGGTGATCGCTTTATTGGCAATTTTCAGATTTCATTCTCGCAGTAAAATATATGTAAATATAGAAGCGAAACTACAAGCGGCGGGAATGCGGTAGGGAGAAAAACCGGTTTGGCGTGCTAAATCTGCCCTCCGTCACGTGACGGAAGACAAAGATGTCGGCCTAAGAAAAGGTTGCCATTGTGGTGTCTAACAAGGAAGGTCTCCATACGGGCATACTCAGAAAAATCTGAAAAAATTACAGAATGTTCTTCTCATATAGTTATATATGTTTATAAAAAATTTCGGCGGAACCTCCTTATAACGTCCGTAAAAAAATAATAATAATTTCGTTTATTTGGCGATTTATCTCCGGTTGGCGAAAAAACGGAATTTTGAAAAATACGCTTTTACGCTTCGAATACTTTTTAAAGAAAAAACTTTCTATGTTCAATTTATTTAAATAAGTTTAGTTTAAGTAATTTTAGTTT
Organism: Maratus speculifer; assembly: GCA_964019185.1. Taxonomy (NCBI): domain Eukaryota; kingdom Metazoa; phylum Arthropoda; class Arachnida; order Araneae; family Salticidae; genus Maratus; species Maratus speculifer. The sequence continues at coordinate 224,120,925 of OZ025291.1, forward strand.
TGCATTTTTACTTTACTTTAAGTGTAATTTTGTCATATATGTTTATATGTACTTATAACAAAATGAAATTAACATATTTTATCATTTAAAACACAATTTAAATTGATTAAAATTGTTCTAAATTGAAAAATACACTGTTAAAAATCTGCTGCATTTTGTTGCAACACACTCCCTTGCTTGTATAGAAAACGGTTACTTGGCCGTGAAATGGAGTTTTCTCATTGGTTGGAATAGAGATATTATATACAAGCGGTGGAGTGTGTTGCAACAAAATGCAGCAGATTTTTAACAGTGTATGACAAGGTCAATTCACCGTGCTATGGAGCATTCTCATTGGTCAGAAGAGAGATATTCTATAAAAGTAGTGGAGTGACGTTGCAGTAAATGCTGCAGATTTTTAACAGTGAAGTCAATTAAAATCAATTTTCAGATTCGTTAAAATCGTTTGCTTTTGGAGAGGAAATGCACTGCTCGCCAAATCCCGCGTCGCTTTCAGCCTTTCACGCCAATTATTCCAAACTATTTTATTTTTTTTACATATCTAATAATGTAATTCCGCCACTAATTTTCACTGATCCTTTATTACCTACATGAGTAGTTTAATTCGTATTTTTTTCAAAAAATTCTGAGTATGCCCCCAATGGAGACCTTCCTTGTAAGTATCTTAGGTCATTGGGAGTTTCGGACCGATTCTGTGATTTCGTTTCTTTTTTTAATCGTTCGTTTAGTTCCACTGCTGGAATCGCTCCTTTTGAATCGTTCCTCAACAAATGACACATCTCTACTAAAAAACTTATTTCAGTTAACGTTAAAACGACTTATTCAGCAAAAAGTAAGTTTAAAATAAGTAACATGTTATACTATTGTTTTTACCCTCTCAAATCAAGAGCAAACTGCGTTCGAGCGTCATTATTTCACGCTGTTGGTTAGTGCAATATTGGCGATAGTTGCGACAGTTCTTCCAAACCCAGAAATAACTGTATTTCAACAATAATAATCTATTTTATAAAGGCCAAACGTATCTGTGCGTAACGCATACGTCATGTTTTGAATGGCAACACTTTCCGATGAAATTTTGGTTTTGCAATTTTCGCTATTGTAAATTTTTAAACTTCTAGACATTGCACGTTTTCAATCTTTATACCATCGTTTAGAGAAAAAAATGCACTTTTAAATGCCGTTTGTTAGAAAACTGTATCTCAATTTGTTTTTGAGATATTAATTTTTTTGTAGTTTTTGGTTCAATTTCTCTAATGGTGGCAACTTGAGTATCGCATTTATGAGGGAAAAAGAGAAAAAATAGCCATAGAGTAAAAAAGAAAAAAAAATAGAGATGCAGTTTAGTGGCTGGAGGTGACGCCAAAAATGTAACTCTAAAATTCGCTGCATTGCATCAAACACAACGGCGTGCTTTCACAAAAAAGAAAAACTTTTAGCGATGCAATTTTAATTCATAATACAATGAAATGCTATTTTATAATGCTAAAATATATTCAGATCTTTTTCATTTAGAGAAAAAATGATGTTAAAAAATTTGGTCTCTGTTCCATGTGATTGTTTTGTTTGGGTCGAAAGAGAGACTTATATCGGAAGAATAACGCCAATCAAACCATTTTAACTGCATACGGCACCTCCATCTATCTCTTTTCTCCATGGAAAATAACAGATCACTGTATATTTTAGTTGTCATTTTTTCATAGCAACTGAAAAAAATAGTAATTAAAAACCTGTTATGTCAATATATCGTCGGCATAAAACCCGATGAATGTTGTTGGTTTTATTTCGTTTTTATCTATGAATTTAGTGACTTTTAGTTCGTTGTAAACTTACTTTACTAAAGATACACCAATTAACCTTTACAAAAATGTATTTTAAAGAATATATGGGTGTCATATTTTCTTAGTTGTTTTTAAAAACTGAGAATGCAATTTTATTTTTTGGCGAAATCTTTGGCTAATAACTGCTATCTTGCGTCTAATACGCAGGGCCGTAGTGAACAATAGGGAGGGCTCAAGAGAATGTAGGGGGGCTCATAGTTTTTTTTCTTTCTCTCTGACGCAGAAAGATAAATTAGTGCATATTCATATTGTAGGTACTCTGTTTCTTATTAAACTGTTAAAATAACTTCATTTTATGCTTAGAAAAGTATATGATGATGAAGTTTTGAGTGTATAACTGGTGCAAAATAGCCCATCATGTTAGCTTCATATGTACAAATAGGATGAGGGAGTGTTGAAACACTTATTTTAGATACAATTTAGTAACTCTGCAAAACTGTGAAAAGGTTTCAAAACTAAATTAGATTTTTAAACAATATTTCATTTGAATTTTCGGAACAGAAATTCATTGAGTGACCTTGGGATCTTTTCCAGGGGGGGGGGGGGCAAAATATTTTAGGGGGGGCTGAGCCGCCCATAGCACCCTTTTAGCTACGGCCCCGCTAATACGGAAGTACCGATAATTTTAAAAGCTGTATATGATTACATAAATAATATGTTTCATATAAAATTGCTATTTGGAATTAGTTGGCAGTTTAAAAAGCCTATTACGCAGAAAAAATTTATTAGACTTTCCAATTTAAAATTTTAAAAAAGTTTTTCATCTTTACTTTGTGACCCGGGAACCCCGGGTTCGGTGTACTAGTAATAATAATAGTAATAATAATAATAAAAGCTTTTACAAACATGAGAGAATCTCTATATTTCGCGGCATAGCGAAAAAAATTTACAAATTTCGATGTGTTTTTCAAATTTTTTGAAGTTTAAAAATTGTAGAAAAAATATCACGATTTCCAATTTTTTTTTTTAAATCTTTGTATAACCCGCACCGTGTATAAGCCGCAGCGGCTTTTTCGAAAGTTTTTTTCTTGTATAAGCCGCGGACTATACACCCGAAAATACAGTATATATATATCAGGACACAGATGTCATATACGCACCACATTGGCGCGATTTTTTTTCTGACGCCAGTTTGGCAAAAACTTCGTTATCAAACATCAGTTACATATATATTTTTTAATCAATATAGTGCAACAAAATGGCGATTTTATGCTTCATATGGTAACCCGGTCATTGTTGTTTAGTTATTTATAAATTGCTTATTTACTTTGTATCCTTTTATAAATCGATATAAATTGTTTTGTTCTATTATTATTATTTAAACTTTTGTAATTTATTATTATTTCCTAATTAAAATAATATAAAATGGTTAAAAAATACATATCTAACTCATATTTGTCAAAAATATACGTCATGCACAGAAATATATGTGCAGTATGCAAAAATCCGCGAAGATCGCTACGTCATGCGGGGAACGATATGCGCAGTGGCCGATCCCCCGCGGGATCAAATTGAGAAAGTGTGATCTCTAGACGCTTTTTATTTTCTATTTACACTCTGAAGATGACTCTATTGAAAAGAGTGAAACATATTTTTTTTTTCAAGTATTTTAAATGTTTTTATTGATACAACAACGTTTTATAAGCAAATTATTTATTTACTAGCAGGCTATTCCCGCTGCGCTGGTCCATTTTTCCAAACAAATCTTGACTCAAACAAAATGGTGATTTGAAATTGCTTAAAGCAGTGTAGACCATCACCTGGAATGTCCTTCCGCAATGCTGAAAACGATGCCAGTGCCAATGTCATTGCGATATTGCACTATTGTATGCCTTAGACAAAATTTGGGTAATTAGGTACATCTCTCTTATTTGATAATTTATAGTAGAGTTTGATATGAAAATGAGACCGTTGTGACATCAGGAATCAAAATGTTCTCTACTCCTCACATTATTTTGTTCGAAAGCATTGCAATGATTATCAAACTCTATTAATATTCAAATAGCACATTATCATTTGTTAGTTCTTAAACTCCCGAACCTGAACTTGTACTATGTGCAGATCTGATAGCCTAAATATAATCTCATTACATGTTGCATTACATTTTTTAATAACCGTCCTCTTCTGGCAACTCTACTGCAGTTTTCTATCTACCTTGGTCTGTTCCAGCAAAGTACATAGCAAAAAATGGAAAAAAGAGTGTTTAACTTATATATTTATTAGAACAATGAAGCATAAAAGGTGTGTTTTAAAGCTGAATTATTTGGGTAAAATTAAAATTACATCAGTTTAACTGCCTCTTCATTTTTTTAAACCAGTTGTAGGGCTGCCACAGGCGACTATTTTTATATTCCGTTCGCACCACTATTTTTCTAATATAAATTTCAAAATAAATTTTTCTTGCAAATGTTGGTTAAGTGTATGTTATGGATTTCTGTTTAAAGAATGTGGTGCCAGTTAGAGTTAAAAAATAGTTGCCTGTGGCAGCCCTGCAGTTGCAAACATGTAGCTGTTAAATCGGAAATAATCTTGATGCTAAATGTTATAGAAAAATAAACCTTCATCTTGTAATCAATTCCTTTATGATTTTTGGCGTCAAACATTAGTATTGCTTATAACGATTTGTTACAAATGTATCAGACTTATTTCGTGTTTATTGTCAAATGAAAGTGAAGTTTATAATCATCTATTATTGGCATTTAATCTTACATCTTGGCAATAATTTTTGACGATGTAATGAAGTAGTATTTAATAGTTAATTTTTGATAAAATTCTGTTGATAGGGCTTGATGTTAATTAAAACTGCAACATAAACATCATAAGTAAAATTTCTACTGTCGGTATTTAATGTATATTTTTTTCTTAGCCAATTTTAAAGTATTTTTTTTAACCTGAATGATTGATAAATTAATTTTTTTTTTTAAATTCTATATCTTTGATATTCCGAATATTTTTCCTGCACATTGCAAATATTGCTTTTTTAGGGATAGTAAACTAACTACAGATGAAAAATACATAATAAGGCTAAAACACAGAATTAACGACAGCTTGGCGAATACCTCTACGGAGACTTGAAAAGTACGCCAGTTCTGTCAACTTAAATATCGAGAGAGCATTTTAATAAATAATAGGTACTAAGGTACCCTGGGGTAATAACGCCACGTTAAGGCTCTACCAATTTTCACGGCTCAGTTTTAGATTGTATTTTTCAAACAAATATAGGATTTGATACAGAAACTCATTGACTATTTATAGAAAAATAATAATTTAACAGATATGTATTCATAAAATGTAATGGCAGGATTTCTTGACCAATGCCATTTGGCGTTATTACCCACCTATATGGGTAATAACGCCATGCAAACAAAACTATGAAATAAGATGGAATAATGGCATGTAGATTGCCCATTTCTAAAAACACAAACTCTACAAACTTAGAAATTGACAAACTGCATTCTAAACGATTGAAAATGTTCAATTTTTTGTGAAATAGTAAGAAAAATAAAGGTGTGATGTGGGGGTGGGAGGAGGAGGCAAAAGAATATCAGACCGTGAGCTTTTTTTTGCTTAAAAAGGACCATTTAAACAGAATTATTAGAAACATTGCACAGTTTTAACTGTGTTTATTTGAATTAGTATTTAGAACGTAGCTCGGCCACTGTTGGGAATCAACCGGGGTGTTAATGCCAAGGATTGGCGTTATTACCCCGGTATAGTTACTGCGCAGTACATTTTAAACTTCAAATTATCTCGAGAAGATATCCAAAATCTTCTACAACATTTTGAAAGTACACGAAATGCACTACAAATTTATGTAATAAACAAAGTATTTCCGGATAAGAAAAATAGTCTTCACATCACAAAACGTATCTCGCAAATTTTAGATCAAGCGTTAATTTTAGTTGCCTGTAAAAGCAATAAGACCTACAAACGGAACAAATTAACTTGAAGCTGTTTTTTGCGATTTCTATGACTCAAAACCCTTCTGCGCACAGCACATGGGTGTCATTTACCAGATTATTTCATAATTATGCATAATATTAGCACTTGGCGTTATTACCCCGCCTGGCGTTATTACACCAGACCATCTTACTTTATTATTCCATAGATCAATTTCGCCAAATTATACATAATGCAAAACGATTCACCATATTATACAAACGAATATAACTTTTATTTTAAATAACCAAAGAATGAATAAATTACTAAAATATTAATAGAAATACAAATAAAACGTCGAATTAAAAAGTAGTTAATGACGTAACAAACGCATGTAACATGTTTAATTTCAAATGAATGTGGCATTTACGATCATCCGTTATTGACATTTAATCTTTTATTTTGGCGGCAGTTTTTTGGTCGATGGGATAATCAAGTAGTACCAATTAATATAAAAAAATATAAATAATATTATAGCCAATAATATTTTGGTCAGGTGTCATGTATGGATCACGTTAGTGCGATTGCAATAAAATTGTGATTTTATGGATTGCGTGGTAATCTGGTTATTGTTGTTTATTTACTAATAAACTGCTTCTTTACTTTTCTTTATTTTTTTTCTTTCTTTATTGTTTTGTTCTATAATTATTAATTAAACTTCACTTATTTATTATTGTTTCTTTTTTAAAATAATAGAAAATAATTAAAAATAATATAACATGTAACTGGTATTTGAAAACGCAGTGTTTGCCAAACTGATGTCAGATTTAAAAAAAAAAACGCGCCAAGGTGATGCGTATATAAAAATGGAAAAATGTTTATAATAATGTAAACAAAAAAGTAAACAAATAATTAAAAAATCGCCTTTTCGATTTTTTAAAAAAATAACGCCAAGCAGTCGTTAATTCTGTAGTTGCATCAATAGTAAATTTTCTTTTCTTCGTTTGTTTCACAATGAAAAACCATAAATTTAATAATCTCAAATAAAATAATCTGACAAATTTTCTATGATCTCGTTGATGATCTAGAAATCTCCCTAATACATAAACAAAACGGCAAAGATGTCATATGCGCCGAGTTTGGCGCGATAATTTTTTATTCTAATTTGGCGGAAACATTGTTTTCGAATACCAGTTACATGTGTATATTTAAATTATTTTCTATCATTTAAACAGTAATAAAAATTTATGAAAAAAGTTTAATTAATAAGTAAATAACAAAACAATTTATACAATTTATAAAGTATTTATACAATTTATAAATAAATATTAATAGTCGGGTTAATATATCTCAGACAAAATAATGCCAATTTAAAGTCTATTAGTTACCTCGGTGATGTATAATATCTGTGTCAATAAAACTTTCAATAGTATAGTAAATATACTATTTGGCGGTGCTCAATTATTGAAGATTAGTCCAATATCATTTTAAATATTATCTAACACAGGAAAAATGTGAAGAAAATTGAAGAAGAAATGGCTAATTAAAACAGACTTGTAAAATATTTTGGCACAAATGCCTTATGTGCTCCACATTTGTGCATTTTTTTTTCCTTTTTTACGCCAATTTGAAGAAAACTTCGTTTTCAAATATCAGTTACATATATATTTTTTTATTGTTTTCTATTATTTTAAAAAGGAAATAAAAATAAATACAAGTTGAATGTAGATTCTGCCATTGCAGAACTCAATTTCGCCTCCGATTAATAAAAAAAAAATAAATAAATAAATAAATAAAATCGATAGAGCTATTTTAGAAGGGCGACCCCGTTTAGAATGCAATGAACTAACTTCCTTTTTCTTGTGTTTATCAATATAATAGCAAACAGAACGGTATGAAATATCCAGTTGATTAGCAATTTCTCTCTGAGACTTTGGCATTGCGGAATAATAAAGAGATACAATTTGACGTGCTACTTCTTCATTGACTAGATTCATCAAAAACGTATTTTTTCTTTAGTTTAAACACTTTTTTATAGACTCTGGGAAAAGAGAAATGCATTTTAACAATAAAACGAATGGAATCCCGTCGAATTCGACGAATGAAATGTTTAAAAGACCCGATCGATTTGGTTTAAAAAAAAAGCAAAAGTGATTACATTATTGAATCAATATATAATAAATATATTTCCAAACTTAATGTCAAGTTTTCCAGTTACAATTTTGCATGCAAATATTTGCACATCTGCAGTTAAAATTGTAATCTGAGTGCCGGCGAAATCCAGAAATTTTATTTTATATGCACTACAGAAAAATAGATTTTTATATTTATATATGGAAAAAAAAAAAAAAAACTATTTTCATTTTTACCATGACATTATTTTCACTAACTGAAGTCATCTGAAAGTAAAATCTCAATCTCAGTGTCCATTATCGTTATCAGTAAAAATGCGATGTTTTAAATAGTGACGTCATTTTCTCTTCAAATGCTTTTTTAAAAGTTAGTGTTTTTAGTAATATGAAAAAGGCGTCCGTAATAATATTGCAAATTCATTTTATCTGGTTGCTGAATGCCATCATTTTCCTCATTTGAAATATTCCTTACTTTGCTTCAGACATTAATTTTTATCATAAATTATTTTCTGTTATTTTTTTTACATTATTAGTATTATTTCTCAGTAAATATTTTTTTTTTTTTTACCTCAATTAGTGCATAATTATATGCAACATTTTATTGTGGTTAAATTTTACGAAAACAATTAACTTTTTTCTTTTAAATGCGAGGACATGTTCATTGATGAAATAAAGTTTCTGACTTGTGGAAAATAATAATGGAAAATAAATTTTTATTATCGAGAGAAAAGCTAAACTAAGTTGCCACCATTTTGAAGAAATATCGTAAAAAAGCATTTAAAATTAAAAATAAAATATAAAAATGGAAAAAAATTAAAAAAAATAGCTAAAATGGACACAACTACAAATAAATATCTTTCATTTAAAAAAATAATTATCAAAATCGATTCAGTAGAAAATTCAGGTATGATGACACGACATTTTTAGCTTGTCTGAAAGAAATAGCATCGGATGCTAAAATAATGTTTTGTTAATAATTATAAAATAAAACAATTTACATCATTTAAAAAAATAAATAAGTGTAAATAGTTTATTAATAAATATACAATAGCCGAGCTACCATATGAACATAAATCCACATTTTGTTGCAATCGCGCCAATGTGGTGCATATATGACATCTGTGCCATTTTTTTTCGCAGGCAATTTTTATTTCAAAATGTTGAATTTATCGATAGTAATAACGCGAATTTGCATAAATTTTATTTAAATTGCATAGATTTCCTTGTTCACTTTGTAAATTTTGAAACTAATTTTCTCTGGAAGAGAATATCACAAAATGGCGCAAAAAAAGTATGTTTGTTGATTACAATTTTCAAAATTGCGGTGAAAAACTTTTGAAAAAGAATGACATTATTTTACAATATATATATGTGTAGCAGAATTTCACACTAAAGCTAAAATTTAAATATTTGATTACAATTTTTAAAATATTAACTTATGTTTATTGAATTTACAATTGAATACTAAAATATACTCCAAAAATTATCTTCTTTTGGAAAAAACAACATTATTGCGACCTAATGTTAGACATATGCATTTTTGGCTTAATTCTTTGCCGACAAAAGTAAAAGAAAATCTCAAAGAAACAAATATATAACTCACAATTACTTTTATAATTAGATCTGCCTTTTTCTGGAGTAAGTTATATACTATCGAAATTTGATAAAAAAGAGAAAGAAAATAATAAAAAGGAAAATAAATATCGTTCAAAATTCATTTAATCAAATTTTAGAGTTATTTTTTTTTATTCTAACGCAAGGATAAGTCGCCAAATGTTGCATCAAATGTAATATTTCATGTTAAGTTATTTTTTAAGCGTTACAAATATTTCTTTTATTTTTGAGATAAATATTTTTTATAATATCATGCCTCATTAAATGGTTTTTCTTTATTATTATTATTATCAATAGTTATTTTCTGCTTTTATTTGCAAGATGTTTGTAATATTTCTAACAGATATATCATTTTTAATTTGTTTAGTAATGATAATTTTAGCCAAAAAATAACTACTGGCAACCCTTTCATCAAAAATAACCGAAAAATACGAAATTTAGTACGAAAAATCAGAGTTATCCCTGTATATTTGTATCATAAACCTCCGCAAAAATATTTCCTATCGAATGATATAATCTGCAAAAAGATCCATCGGGTAGTTTTTGAAAACACCCGTTTGGAAGTTTCAGAACTTCTGCTTTATAATATATATGATATGATAATATAAATTCTTACTTTTTCATTGTGGGATATACATTATTAATATTGCAATATAGGTACTTACCGTATTATTTAGAAGAGGTTCCAGAAAAATAGTTGATGTTTGCTAATTTTGTTTATAATAAACACGCATGGCCAAGCCGTTTAATTTGTCACATATATATTAAATACAAAGTATTCTTAAAAATGGTAAATAACTTTAATTTAGAAAAATTAATAAATTTTGAATAACATAATAAATGAGAATTAATAATAAATAACATGAGAAATGTTAAATAATCTAACTTTAAATCTAAAACATCAATTTAGTACAAAAAGTGTTAAAACCGATTGATGTTTTTCATTTTGTTTATCATAGTCACACATGCTCAAAAAAGTGTTAATTTGACGTATGTTTATTAAATGCAAGACATTATTAACTAGTTGGATGTGCCAATCCCAAAACTTTCTTCTATCTCATACATGCATTTTAATATTTAAAAAAAAATAGTTACTCATTTTAATGCTTTAATAATTTTAATTCAATACCTTACCAACTTATATTTTCATCTTAAATTTCTGCTTCAATCAATTAATCGGAGTAAAAACGAATTTCCGTCTCTGCACGAACCGATGGAGACTAGAATGATAAGCAGATTTTTTTTTTCAAATTCAGGGAGGACATACTTGCCTTACCAAAAAATAATCATATACAAAATGTTTAGTTCAGTTCTAGAACTAACTTCATACACTTTTATGTGGTGCAATATTGAAAATGGCATAAAATTCGGTATTGCAGCGCCCCCTTCCGGCGGATTTTTTTCAGATTCAGGGCGATCCAACTAGCCATAGCCATACACTTACACAAAAAACTTCGTTCAATTCTATGCATAACTTCATGTACTTTTGATCGATACAATATTGAAAATGGCACAAAAATCGCAATTGCAGCACCCCCTTCCGACGGATTTTTTTCAAATGCAGGGAGGACCAACTAGCCATAGTCATACAGATACAAAAAAATTTGGTTCATTTCGATACATAACTTCATATACTTTTGGTCGGTACAATATTGAAAATGGCACATAAATCGCGATTGCAGCGCCCCCTTCCGGCGGATTTTTTTTCAAATTCAGGGAGGACTAACTAGCCATAGTCATACACATACACAAAAAATTCGGTTCAATTCGATGCATAACTTCATATACTTTTGGCCGGTACAATATTGAAAATGGCACGAAAATCGCGATTGCGGCGCCCCCGTTCGGGCGATTTTTTTCAAATTCAGGGAGGACCAACTAGCCATAGTCATACACATACACAAAAAAAATTGGTTCAATTCGATGCATAACTTCATATACTTTTGGTCGGTACAATATTGAAAATGGCACAAAAATCGCGATTACAGCGCCCACTTCCGGCGGAATATTTCAAAACTGAAGGAGGAACTGCTTGCCACAGCCAAAAACATTCACAAAAAATTTGGTTCAATCCTATGCATAACTTCATACACTTTTTGATGGTAGAATGGCGAGATACAGATAGACACATAGACACACAGACACACGGACAGACAGACATTTTGTAAAAACATGTTTTTTGGAATCTCTGACCCCTAAAACGTGTAAATCCGTCAAAAACCGGAAGTCGAAAAAAATTTCGATTACAATACTTTCTTCTATTGAAGATAGAAGAAAGTAAAAACAGTAAATAAAATTAATTTACTAAAATTAATGCAGTGAAAAATATAATGAATAAGAAGCCATAATAAATATTGTATAAAGTGTTAAATAATGTTACACAATTCTAAAACATTAATTTAGCACAAAAGTAGTAAAATTCATTGCTGTTTGTATTCTTGCATGTCGTATCCACGCACTCTCAAAACTATTAATTTAACATTAATTATTGAATATATAACATTATTAAAAAGGGTAAATAACATTAATTTAATATAATTAATAAATCGTGAATAACAAAATAAATATAAAATAATAAGAAATAATGTATGAAATGTTAAATAATGTAAAATTATTTCTAAAATATTAATTTAGCACAAAGCAGTGAAAGAAATTCATGTTTGTAATCTTGTTTAACTTTCTAATGCTCTTGGCAGTATATGAATGAATGTCACAAAATGAGAGATTTTGATCACCTAAGCTGTCGAAATTATAAACAGAAAACAATTCAAAATTTCAAGAGGTAATTTTTTTAAAAGAATACAGGATTTTCCCATGTAAAATTTCTAAATTTTGAAGAACTTAAATAATAAGTTAATTTTTATATATTGATTTATACATTAATTTTATATATTTTTATGTCATTTCTTGGCATGCGTATGCCACGAAAATGACGATTTCGTACTGAAACATTTATTACATTTTTTTGGCCGAATATTTAAATTTTGTTTAAAGGAGCATTTTTTCTATATGATAGCTCAAATATCATGTAATGTCCAGTTTTATTTGTTAATTTATTGAAGCCAGGAAAATGACATAATAGAAGTCTACTCAGTTTATACAAAGATTTTAATCACATTATTTTCGAAGAACTATTTAAAATATCTCGTTTGTCGCTTTGATTTTATTACTTCTGACTTTACTTGTGTCGAAAGTAAGAAGAAATATTCAGCAGCGTCATATTTATACCTGATAAATAACGAAAATGCAGGCCAGAAAAATGATATTCATTTTTAGTGACAATCATATTTTAATTATGGAAAATTATTTATAAAATACAGAATTTGATACGTTCTTATTTGTTTTATGAGTTAAAAATATTAATTAAAAATTAAAACATATTATAAATTTATAAATTACTGCCGAAAACCCTTTAATTTGCATAAATCATAGTGTGACATGCAGGGAAATTTACAATCTGGAATTCTAAGTCTTTGAATTGGTTTATTTATGTTATTAGAAATGTGATGTCTCTTGAAAATACTTCTAAGGATACTTTTTATTAGAATGTAACAAAATAAATTTCATTATATAACATATATATTACGCTAACGTATGCGACACAAAAATCACGGTTATTTGCTAATTGTTTAATGGCAAGATCAAAATGAAACACATCTTATGGGTTACTTTACAAAAGTTTTTGGTAAGATTTAGGCTATAGTAAATTGGATTCATTTATGTTTTGTTCCTTCGCTGCAGTTATGGAGCTTCAAATGTCGTTGTGTCAATCAAATGTCAAAATGTCGTTATTTTTATTTTTTCTGTTTTTTTTTTTTTTTTTTTTTTTTTTTTTTTTTTTTTTTTTACTTAAAAAAATACATAAAAGTCATGAATTTTATATATTTTTCAGTTTCACATTAAATTTGTGTATTATAAATAAAATGAATGAAAGGATTATATTACTATGTTTTAAATAATTAATGAAATGCGAAAAAATTGCCACGGGTAGAATATTTGGCAATTTATTATCTGCGCCCGGCTAACATAAAAATACTGAGTTCTTGATTTATCAACACATATGTCATATATGCACCACATTGGCACGTTATTTTTCTGACGCTATTTTGGCAAAAAATTCGTTTTCGAATGCCAGTTTTTTGCATATTTTTAAACGAATTCCTATTATTTTAAAAAGAAAATAATGATTTAAAAAAAATTAGTAATAACTATAGAATAAAACAATTTATATCATTTAAAAAAATAAAATCAAATCAAACAGTTTATTAATGAATAAATAACAATAACCGGGTTACCGTGTGATGCATATATAATTGCCATTTTGTTGCAATCGCGCCAATGTAATGTGTATATGTCATCTGTGTCTATTTCTCTTGCAGAATCTTCTAATTTGGCAAAAAAAATTAACAATTAAAATAAATTATGAATAAAAGCAATATGATTTAATGTTTACATTCAACGGAGACCAAACTGATTGCCAAGAGCGGCTAGTTTTATAACAAGTTTACTGTAGTGACTGCAATTTCGGTGTTTTGTGATATTTCCCCATATATGCTGTCAACATTGATTCAAATTTAATGGATTTCTTAAATGGAATATTTCAAATTCGTACAACGAAATTAAACTAGCAATATTTTCTGGGTTAATTTAATAACACTTATTTCGTATTTAAATAAAGCGAAATTTATAACTGAAATTCTCTAGTGTGGATTCAGATTCGATGAACTACGGAGTGTCTAGAAAGTATTCTACAGTAGGAAATAAAGGATTATTGTCAGGGTTCGCCGAAGTGGGCCCAGCCCGAAAAAACCCGGGCGGGTTTTTTCGGGCGGGCCCACTTGAAAAAACCCATCAAAAACCCATTTGTGGGTTTTTTCAAATTTTCTCATGTTTTCACAACTGCATCATTATTTAATCTGAGGTATGAGAATGGAAAGATAAATGCCAATTTAAATATATTTCAAACTAACCATATTTAAAAGAATTTCTAAGTATTGTAAAATGACCATAAAATAAATTAGTTTGTAAATAAGGAAGATTTTCATGGCTATATATTTTAAAATGCATCCAAATGCTTTAAATCTTAATCTATACTTAATGATGGCGCTTGAAATGTGATCCCCATCCTCATTGCTTGTATTGTTATAGCTTTTAAGATTAACCGCAACATTTATTATCCTGCTTCAATGTTCAATGAAAGTTTATACAGTAATTTTCAACACAAAAATGGTGACAGATTTATACAGGGTTCCCAGCATCTTGGAAAGTCAGGAAAATCTCAAAATATACAGGAAAAGTCAGGGAATTTACAAATAATTTCTAAAAAAGTCATGGAAAACATTTGAGTGAAAAAATGAAAAATGACACAAAATTCATTAAACAGTTGGGGAAAAAAAAAAGATTGAAGTATGATTGCAGAAAAAAAATTGCTAATTTTGGTAAAAGATTGTGAAAATAAGTATCAAATTTTGCCTGTATGCTCGTTTGGTCAGAGAATTTTTCTAGATTTGGTTTGGGAAAGTCAGGGAATTTTTTGAGATTTGGTCATGGAAAGTCAAGGAATTTGCCAGTCATGTTTTGCTGGGAATCCTGTTATAACAAAAAAAAAAAAAAAAAAAGAGTGAAAAAGTTTTAGTATAGTACTTTAATAATTTCATTGTTAAAATTATTACTAATAATTAATTTTTGTAAAAGCAAATTATAATGTTTATTATTGTCATAACCTTTTAACCTTTAACCTCATAAACTTTTTGTAATTAATTAGTTATTTTAAATTGTATTTAGTAGTATAAGTACCTTGTTTTCAAACATTCTGAACCATATTTCTTTAACATAAATACCTTGATAATATCCAAAAAACCCTAATAAAATCTAATCTAAAATGTATCCAGATACTTTAAAAGATTGCTTACAGATGGCATACAAAAGCAAAACTAAACTAGTAAAAATGTATTGCCATTTATGATCTAACTTTATAGATATGATTGACATTGACTTTTAGATAATCCAATTTAACACTATTGCAATATAAATTATGCTTAAATTGTAGTATATATATATATGTGTGTGAATTCTATTTTTTTCTTCACAAAAATAAAAATATTTACATAAATGTTGTTGCTTTAAACTGATTTCTATTGAAGTGAATGAAAGAAATTGCATAAATTAGTCTGTTTAACTTAAGATTTATATAAAGAAATTCAGTTGCACTTGATTTAATATATCATTCTTCCAGTAATCTAGTTCTATGAAATACAAAATAATCTTTATAAATATATTTATATTTTCTTTTTATATATTTATTTTTATTGTTAATCTATACTTAATGCAAAATTATACCTTTGTTTCACTGATAAATGAAAAATTTAGGTACTATGCATGTGAAAATTAGAAATGCGAAGAGTTCTCTAAAAAATTTTGATAAAACCCGAAAAAACCCGGGTTTTTTCAAAAAAGCCCGAAAAAACCCGGGTTTTAGACTACTGGGCCCAGTGGGTTGGGCTTTTTCAAAAAAACCCGGGTTTTTTCAAACCCTGATTATTGTAGACATGCACATCCAGAACAACAATTTAACAAATATTTGTTCAAAGCATAATATTCTTAAACAGAGTAAATATATATATTAATTTAGTAAAATTTATAAATGGTGAATAATATAATGAATAATAATACATAATAAATCTAAGGAGATAGATAGAATTTATT
The DNA here is from genome assembly GCA_964019185.1 of Maratus speculifer. Classification (NCBI taxonomy): domain Eukaryota; kingdom Metazoa; phylum Arthropoda; class Arachnida; order Araneae; family Salticidae; genus Maratus; species Maratus speculifer. The sequence goes on from OZ025291.1 coordinate 224,137,093, forward strand.
GAAGTGAAAGATATCAATATAATAACAATATCTTCAATCCAAAACAGAAATTTAAAATTTTATTTTAATATATAATTAAATACTAGGTAAAAAAAAGAATTTATTCATGAAACGATCTATTTGGAATTTTCAAATAAATTATAATAAATAATAAAGAAAATGTGGGAAGCATCAAATTTCGGAGGAGGGGGGGGATATGCTAGGGGGCGGCCTAATTTTTAATGTCGCACCGTTTTCTAGCGTCTTAGATGCGGATTTGTAACAAAGCCCTGGGGTCAATATTACTTACTTATTATAAAACTTTCAGATAGTTTATAACACTTAACATGTATTTTAAAAAGGTCGAGGATATCAAATTATGGGGTGGAAATCAATAACTTTTTAGGGGAGGGGCGGTCAAATATTTAAAACAGTACCTTTTCTATCGTTCTAGCTGCAGATTTTTCACAGAGGTTAGGGATAAATCATGCTTATTTAATTTAAATTTTCAAAAATGTGATTTATCCTATTTTCGAATAGTAATTTCATCAAATATCTTGCTTAAGACCGCCAACTTCCTTTGACGATAATATCTTCGGATAGATTGTTTGACGAAGTATCGTACAGAAACAGTTTTGTTAAAAATAGAAATCGCTCCCTGGTGATGGAATGTCAAAATAAAACATCCGATTTTTTTTTCAATATTTTGCAGTGCGTGCGCAGCACGCCTGCTAAATGATACTGCAAGCAGCGGGAACCAGGTTAAAAATTGGGTCTTTTTATGAGATTTTCTAGTATAAATTTCAAGTTCATTTAAGAATATTATTAGGGGCCCAGGCAATGTCGGGCAACTGAGCTAGTACATATATACATATTACTTCTGAGTCAAAATTTATCTTACAAGTTCAAAACACAGTATATATTTCTAATTTTATTTTTAAGAATTATTAAAAAGAGATGATATAACTAAAATCCGAAATAAATACCTCATATTTTCCAACAATAGAAAAAAAATTGTTTTCATGGAAACGACCTCTTTGATTTCGAAATGAGTAACGATATTGCTCAAAATAGCGTTCTTTCTAAAACTTGATACATTCACTCAGCGCTCCCAGTGTTCCTAAAGTTTTCACATTTTCTTACCACAATTTTAAAACGATAATATTTATCATAGAATTCTATTGTAGATGTTAAAGGAATTTGCAACGAAGATTTTCGATTTAAAATTCTGGTAACAAAGTGTAAAAATTATAGGAATGCTGCGAACCTTGCTCATTATAAAGAGAAAAAAATCTGTAATTCTATAGATGTGCATTTTCAGAAATCTGTATTCTTATTAAATTTTTTTCTGTTCATTCATTAAGCAAGTACTAAGAATGTTCGAAATCATTCTTAGTAACCTAACAGATTTTTTTGATTTATAGTGAAACATGCATATGTTAAATGCATTTTTGTTGTTGCCGTTACATAAAAAGTTCTAAAAATCCCAGTTTTTTTATTTATTTATATTTTTTTAATATACTATAATGTTTTTGTTATATAGCTTTCACGATTACTTAAAGTAATAAATGCATAGATTCAACCAACTTATTTTTTTTATGTATAACACTTCTGCAATATTTTTTTAATAGCCATCACCATTTGCAAATTATTGAATTTTACAAAATCCCTGTCGGCTGGCCTATAGGCGGAGGTAGATTTCGAAGAGTGCTCATTTCAACAAAAAAAATATATGATTAGAGATAAACCCAGTTTAATAACTTCATTTGGCCGTTAATGAAAAAATTTTAATTTCATTTTTCTGCAAAAACTGGTTTTATCAGAATCATCTTAAGAAAAATTCAGCTCAAATGCCCATTTTGACAACATATTTTGAAATAGATTCTGAATTTATTAAAAAATCGACCAAAACAGTACATTATACAGTTCCTAAATAACAGAAAACTGTCAGTTGAATGCATCTGAGAAAAAAATTGAATTTAAAAATGAGTCATAAAATAACCGATTTGTTGTTTGAATACATCCTTAATTCTTTAATCATGATTGCTTAGGAAAATTTTGTGCGAAATACTCACTTTGACAGTATTTTTAAAAATATATTCTATCTTTATCAAAAAACTGGCCAATGCGTCACAGTATATATAGTTCCTAAATAAGAGGATCTGTAAATTGGATGCGTTTGAGAGCGAAAATGGATTTTAAAACGAGTCATAAAAAACGCAAATTGCTATGTGAAAACTTCCTTGAATTTTCAAATCACGAAGACTTCGGGAAATTCTGTTCAAAATACCCTTTTTGGTAGCCTTTTTCAAAATATATTCTGTCTTTATCAATAAACCGATCAATGCATCACATTATATAGTTTCTAAATAAGAGGATCTGTAAATTGGATGCATTTGAGAGCAAAAATGGATTTAAAAACGAGTCAGAAAAAACGCAATTTCTTATTTGAACACTTCCTTAAATTTTCAGTCACGATGATTTCGGAAAATTCTGTTCAAAATACCCTTTTTGGAAGCCTTTTTCAAAATATATTCTGTCTTTATCAAAAAAACTGACCAATGCATCACATTATATAGTACCTAAATAAGAGGATCTGTAAATTGGATGCATTTGAGAGCAAAAATGGATTTAAAAACGAGTCAGAAAAAACGCAATTTCTTATTTGAACACTTCCTTAAATTTTCAGTCACGATGATTTCGGAAAATTCTGTTCAAAATACCCTTTTTGGAAGCCTTTTTCAAAATATATTCTGTCTTTATCAAAAAAACTGACCAATGCATCACATTATATAGTACCTAAATAAGAGGATCTGTAAATTGGATGCGTTTGAGAACAAAAATTGATTTAAAAACGAGTCAAAAAAAACACAATTTCTTATTTGAATGCTTCCTTCAATTTTCAGTCCCGATGACTTTCGGAAATTCTGTTCAAAATACCCTTTTTGGTAGCCTTTTTTGAAATATATTCTGTCTTTATCAGAAAATTGACCAATGCGTCACTTTAAACAGTTTCTAAATAAGAGGATCTATCATTTGGATGCGTTTAAAATCAAAAATGAATTTAAAAATGAGTCAGAATATAAGCAGTTTAGATTTGAGGTTTTTTCTCCAACTCTTATTTATGTTTAATTTCTTTTTGCTATACGAATTGGTCCTATAAAAAACTTTTCTGCATAAAAGTTGTAGATATTTTTGAGAAGATGTAAAATAAATTTAATCAGATTTGATTTCTTAAAAATTGACGGAGTTATGGATTTTTCTCTTTTTTCAGCGCCCTTTTTCTTTTCGTTTTTAAATTTTTTCATCGGTAAAAGTTGGTCCTATCAAAAACTTGTAAATACAAAAGTTTTGGATAATTTTAAGAACATTTACAAAAAATTTAGTTGGACTTGATATCTTGAAAATTGACGAAGTTATGAATTTTTTTTCTCTCAAAATCCCTGTTTTTTTCGCCCCTTGAGCCCACTTCTAAATTTATCAAAAATCTGTTATGCATATACTTTTGGCCCATTTTTAAGAAGTAATATAAACTTTAAACCGATTCGATATCTACTTTAATTAAGAAGTTATAGCGTTTTTTCGGTTTTCACAAAAACGCCCCCTATTCCGACCCCCTTGGTCCGATTTTGCCCATTAACGAACTTAGCCAAGATTTTAACCCCTTTGATTTTATGTACCATCTTTGGTGGAGATTGGTGAAGAATTATAGAAGTTGTGTCCATAAAAAAGTGAGATATATATATAGATAGATAGATAGATAGGTAGATAGATAAACTGGTGCGATTGCAATAGGTAGTTTTAGCTAAAACTATTCTTTATGTCAATATTTCCTTGAAAATTAATTTTAAAGATATATTTCAAAAAATTCCGTCAGAGGGCGCCTTAAACTTTAGAGTAGCCAACAACTATTTTTAATATCTAATTAAACGCTTGTAAATGTTCAAACTTAAATTTTGAGCACAAAATATGCATCGTTGTGAGTAATTAAGTAGCGGAAAATTGAACTGTGTTCCAGGGTTGGGGAGGGTAACATTTAAACTCCTGAACATAGTTCAGTTTGCGCTTCTTAACCCCTCCCATCGATTTAGAATTTGAGCTCAAAATATGAGTCTAAGATTTTCCAAGCATTTAAATCGATACAAAAAATAACGGTTAAAAATAGTTGTTGGTTACTCTAAAGTTTAAGGCGGATTTTTTTTTTAATTTAATTTAATTTTTAAATTTAAATTTATTTTTTCAGAATTTTTTTTAATTTATCTTAAAATTTTATTTTCAAGGAAATACTGACATAAAAAACAGTTTTAGCGAAAACCGACCAATTTTTCCGTTTTTTAAAAACATTTGAAATTTTATCCTCCAAACCCCCACTGAACACAGTTCAGTTTGTGCTCGGCGATGGGTATGGGGAAACAGTGCTTTAACCCCAGACTTATCTCGGGGCAGCCGTTGAAGTGGTTAACCACTCCCAACGATTCAGCTTTTCATCTCAAAATTTAAGTTTATGCCTAAGCTTCTAAAAAAATTTATGAGATGCAAAAAATAACGATAAAAAATAGTTGTACGTTACTCCAAAGTCTACAGCGCCCTCTATCGGCATTTTTTGAATTTTATCTTTATAATTTATTTTCGAGATAATACTGACATTAAGAATAGTTTTAATGAAAACCGCAAAGGAATCGACCGATTTTTCTGTTTTTTATAATCATTTGAATTTTTTAACCCTAAACTTTATTGGCGCCTTGCTCCTTCGGAAGACGTTTGGGGCCCTTAGTTTCTTATTTAATATTGTTTGTCTTGATGTGTACTATCATCTCTTAAAGTTTGTACCATGAGTTTAGAAACACCCTGTATACATATTGTAGGTATAAAATTATTTTGAAATAAAAGCAAGTCAAAAATTATCCGTCAAACGTGGCAAATAGGTGTGCTCATAGAACAACGTTTTATAAATATTCAGATCTTAATGCAATAATTGTGCTATTATGCAAAAAAACATGAATACTGCATTACGATTATCTAAATTAAATGCAGTAATATAGAAATAATATGAATCCATCTTAAACAGGACGTAAACATCATGGCAACTAAGAATCATTATTTATCATTGATATAATTTAATTATTTACATAATAATAAGATGAATTTTATTGATATTTTTTTAAGTGTACATTCGACTTTTATAAAATTTGAAATCACTGGACAAAATTTTTTCACGATTTTACATGTCAAAATTTAACCATTTGTTTCTTTAGATTTTGCTGACAAAAAGACGGACCAGATGACGTTTGTAGGTGCTACGCATTTATATAAAAATGAACACACCTGAAAATATCTTTTAGTTCATATAAAAATTGACTTTTTAGTTAAACATGGTACATAATAGTATTTTATATTAATTACTATAAAAATATATATAGAGAAAGAAATATAGAGAAAAATCTTAAATTTGGTCTTATTTTGGGTCTAATTTAAAAATTTAACTCTGAAATTCAAAAACTGCTGTTGAAGTGCATACATTCAGCAATATGCATGTATCTACCTGCCAAATCAACGGTCGCTTCGTGAAACTGCTGTCATACATACACAAATATCTGTCTTTATTATTGTAAATAGCAGTTTGAAATAAATTTTAAATCATAGGTCTCTATATCAGTGTAAAATTCCTTCAAAGGATTCATAGCACAACTAAACAAGATATCTGCTTCATGGAACACATGGAGATGAGAGTTAAATTAATAATGTATACCTAGACTTAACCATGCATTCCCATACTGTATTCATGTTTCGCAATAATGCTTGAAAGGTAATAATTAGATCTATGTTCTGCTGACATGGTTTATAACTTATATCAGTTTCTAAAGTAAGATGCGGTACAGTAATAAAATAATTTATATTTTGTTGATATAATAAGCATAATACAAAATTTATATTTTAAGAATCTATGTATAAATTGATTATACAAAATTGATATGACCAATAATAAAACATTATTCTATCTAGTGGCATTCAGATTTTTATTTATTTAAAAAGCCTTCGGTTTATAAATACTATGTTATTGTATCTATAGAACTAAATTAAAATTGTTCTTTTAATCTTTACTGTAACAAAGTCAATAATAATCTACCGTGTATCATATTTGTTTGGCTAAGATAAAAGCATTTTATTTTCTATTTCTCTTGCAAAAAATAATAATGATGAAATGACGATCATTTTCTCATTGCTTTACAGTACAGGGCAGCAAAGTTTTTTTTTTTTTTTTTTTTTTTTGCTTTATTGGAAAAGGTTTTAAATTCTTTGAACAAATTACATAAAAAATATGAGACAATTTGATTTTGAAATAAGATCTTTAATGCTAAGTATTCCTGGAATTTTACTCAAACTTTATAAAAAATATCTGTGTGAAAATTTTTATTTAAAACATTTAACTTTAATTTAACTTCTTTAAGTGCGGTTCATATTTCATGGATTTAATGAAGAAATTCTGATTTGAATAAAACTATTTCCATTTGATTCCGTTCTAATGACAAGATGTTGCTTTATTCAGTTTTAAGTTTATATGAAATGTCAACTAAATAAGGACTTCGTATTTCATTAAATTTTGATTCTGTAATACTCGTATTCTTTTAATACTGAGCACATTGAATGCACATATAAAGTCGACCAAAGTCTTGCATTGGGCTGTTGAAAGATATTGTTTAAGCGTGTCTTCTAAAACTTTAGGATGTCCATGAATAATTCTCTGTGTTTTTTATCTTACTGTTGTTTGTATATTTTATAGCAACGGTTCCCAACCTGGTGTAGGCGCACCCCTGATGACACATGCCGGGCCTGCTGGGAATACTTGAAAATAATGCCGGTAATAGCGGACATCCCAGAAAGGGTTAGTAGACTCCGAAAAGTGTTATAAATGTTAATGTAATTTGTATTCAGTTGCATATGTATTGAATATGGTTGTGATTTGAAGACTATTAATGAAAAAAAACCATACATAACACATAAGTATACAGATAATATAACAAGTCTTATAGAGATTTTATTAGAAATGAGAAAAAAAGCATGTTTGCTCTTATTATATCTTCCACGTACCCACAGGGGTACGCGTATGCCAGGTTCTGTTTCAGAGTAATATTTGCACGAAAGAAAAGAAAATATCATCCGACTTACAAATTAAAAATTACTACAGTTACACTGGAATACTTCGCACTTAAAGGGACCAGAGGAAAGTTCAAAATATCCAAAAATAGATTTACAGTATTTTCACACAAAAAAAGAGAGGTAAATAAAAAAGATCAACCCTAGAGACAAATATTTAACACAAAAAATTTATCTAAGAATACTGCTACGTTTTATTTTCATCAAATCAAAGATTGTTTTACTAGATTAACTAATCATCACTTTAAAAAAAACATCAAATATTTTTGATAGTTTCTTTGAATGCAATCCTTGAGCGTAGCATATGATTCCGACCTATCAATTAACACAAAAATAGAATATCCTATACTGTTTTATCTTGAAAAAAAGCGCTGAAATTCATGGTAATACACGATAGCTTCTATCGAACTAGGTAGGGGCTTCTCTTTAATTTCTTGTGCTTTTCATCCTCAGATAGTAGGTCCTCAGCTTGGTTGTTCTCCGCCAGATGAATAATAATATCCTCAAAAGTTACCTCGTTTTAGTCCGTTTTCACATGGTAATAATTCAAGACCTTTGAAAATTCCTTAAATATTCCAACTTAGTGATGTTCCAAACCAACGGCTTCCTTTTTCTTTAGAATGACCTTTAAAATAAATTGTTAAAATTGTTAACACCTTAGTTTAATGAAGTATCAAAAATAATTTTTACCGCAAAATTTTAAGAGTAATCGTACAAAAAATTCGAATTATCTAAAATAAAATTTGAAATGACCCCAATTTTTTGTACTTTATTTTAATACAGAATTTAATGGACCGAGCAAAAAATTCGAATTATCAAGAACTTCGATTAAAAGGATTTCAAATTAGTGATATTAGCATGTTCTATTATTTCTTTTTGGTCCATAACTTGGGATTGACGATTTGTGGTTTGTCAGTTTTTTGTGGTTTGCGATTTGTTGTTATAATCGAATTTTATATATTTTATAGCAAATCGCATTTATTCCTGTACCTGATGTGAATTTCATGTCTTCCTTTTCATGTTCTACAAAGAAAATATGGGAGATGCGAAAGTAAATAAAGAAAAGAATACGATTGAAAAAGCTATGAAGATATACACTTTTGTAAAATCTAAGTAAACAACCTATATTTTTATACATACGGACGAATTAAGTGATTGCTTCCACTGTTTTATTTTATATAAAGTACATTAAAAATAGTATATATCAGTATTTGAACGCGCACAAACAGGTATAAAAGGAATCTTAAACCGTTAGTGCATACTCTTGCCAATTGACAACAAATTAATTTTTCTTTCTTTATTATTTATTTAACATTACTTTTTGACAACTTTATGCTTTACGCATTCATTTTTGCACTATATTTAGGTTTAGTTCAAAACAAGTACCATCGATGTTATTAGTTGTTTATAAATTGCAAATGAAAAGCAACTTTTGAAATCGTAAAATGTGGGTGTCTTAAAAGGTTTATTTCATAAAAACACATCTATGCACGAAATCGCATTAATTAATAATAGCCTATTAGCAGTGGAACCAAAAACGGAAAAATATTTACTAGTTTTCAAATCTTATTACCTAACATATTACAAATGGTAATGAAAAAAAAAACATATCAAAGAAGCATAAATTCCTAAGTGATTTAATCTGTTTTTCTGCCAAGAAAGACGATATACATAACAACAAAAAATGATCCAAATGTAGCCATGATCAAAATGAGTTCCCGATGGTTTCAAAATTTTATGATTTGGCAAAAGATTAACCAAATAAATTAAAATAGTAACATGCTGCAATGGTTAGCAAACATTTAATAATACGTATACATAAAAAATCAAATAAATGTACATAAATATAATAATACGCATGGTAAATAATTTACTCTTAATTTAATTTCTTATCACTATTACGTAAGAAAAAATATTTTTCACTTTGCAGTAGTTTTTGAATTCTGTTTTATTTTTGGTAAAAAAGTTAATTTTTACTTAAGATAGTTAAAAACATAAAATTGATTTAAAAATAATAAGTATTATGCATCGGTCTAAAATAAAATAAAATAATCAGTGTAGAAATTTTCTAACGAATATATTTGTAAGGAAAACTTTGAATAACACAACAGATTTTTCCCGACTCATAAAAGACATGCTTTGAGCAAAATAACATCAGAGCTACAGCTCAGTAAGTAAAGAATTACTCGCGGTCAAAAGGTCTTGAGTACGATCCTCAGGATGGCTTGACGTACATTGTGCAAAAATTAAATAATATAGTAGTTCGAAATCACTCGGAAAGTTCGATATCTTCGATGATTGATCGATTCATGATTAAAAAAATTAAAGTATTTCTAGCTGCACCCGTCGAAATTCGACGGAAAAGAATACATATTAGATATGATCTATATCAGTCTTATATACACAATAAGATACTGAGCGATATAAACAATTGCCACCTTTTAAAATAGGGATAACATAACTTTTCATGATGAAGATACACAAACTTCGGAAAATAGCAAAAAATAAGGAAAACAACTCATAAATTATTATGTTGGACTTAACTTCCGTTACAAATCTTTTTTTAATGCTGCTTCTAAACTTTAAACATTATTTAAATGCCAAATTATTTAGGAAGTTAATGTAGTACCTCAGAGGACGAATTCAAAAATATCTGCATAGTTTATTTTTTCTTCGTTTAAATGCAGCTTGGTAACTGTTTAATAATTATAATATCAATAAAACATTTTAATTATAATAGAAACAGGGAGAAACTGCATAAACAATCCACTACACATTTACAGAACTTGCAATAAATTTAATTTATTTAATGGTTTGTAGCCTCCAGGAACCTGTTAAAATTAATTTTATTGTTATGGCAACGAAAAGAAAAACGATATCTTTGTAATTAAAAAGAATAAAATTTTTGCGCTTGTTGCTGATATGCAGAAAACATTTCATTTATTTTTATTTTAAATAATAACTTAATACAATGAAATAATTTTAATTTATTGTTGATGTTATGTAAAATAGAAATATCGTAATAACGGCATGTCACAGATTTTATTCCTTTTTTTTAATATGACATCATTTACACCTTCAGAAACACTATTTTTTCCGAAATAAAAGCATGATTTGTATAGTTATTTTAAAATTTAGATTCATAAAATATTTATTGTAATTAAATAGAAATGACGTAATATATAAAAATGTTTTCATTTGTGCACACCACGGACCTTTAAATAAATAGAAGTACAGTTTATTTAGATGCAGGAATACAAGTCAGTGAATATGACATCATCACTGACACAGCTATAACAATGTATATTATATTCATGGAACAAATATATTTGGTTTCTGAATGATGACATTTTATCCATCGACAAAAGTTAGATATTAAGTTTTATTAAAGTTTATTTTGTGTTATTTTATTTACATAGAATACTTAATATTATTACTCAGTAAATAATCTGAGTATTGTACCGCGATTAGTGAATAATTATGTGCAATCATTTATTTAGGATTAAATTTTACGAAAAACATTATTTTTTTTCTTTGAAATGCGATGGCACATTTAACGATGAGATCAAGCTCCTGATTGGTGGAAAGTAATAAAGCAAAATAAATTTTTATTATAGTGAGAAAAGCTTAACCTGTTGCCACTGTTTTGAAGAAATGTTACGAAAAAGCTTTTAAAATTAAAAATAAAATATAAAAATGGAAATAAATAAAAAATTAGCCAGAATGGACACATCTACACATAAACAGCTTTCATTTTAAAAAAATATCAAAATCGGGCTAGTACACTGTAAATAAAATTCTGTAAAGGTACTAAACATTTTCTAGGAAACTGGGATTCCAAGAACTTTTCATGTAACGATAACAGGAAAAATCCATGTAACTGATTCTAAAACTAGAATTTTTGCTGTTGCCGTTACAGGACGTTACAGTTCTAGGAATCCCAGTTTCCTAGAAAAAATTTAGTACCTCTACAGAATTTTTTTTTACAGTGTAGAAAGATCAGGGCTAATAACTAAAAAAAAAAACAGGCAGGTCTTTCAAATATATAGATCATTAAAAATCAAACTTACTTTATAACGAAAAGTCACCACTTCTTCAAACGGGGTTTTTTCTTCTTTTATTTCCCAAAACGGAAATTCTACTAATGAAACGGTAAATGTCGGGCTACTTTGCTACCAGTAGTTTTACCTTGAATTCACAGATTTATTTTTAACAGTAAAGCCATGCTTGCAAAATTGTATGCTTTATTTTATTTTTTTTTTTAAATTGAGAATCGCAAGCTGTCTGCACATAAACTCATTGCAGACTTGACATAGTACAACGAAAGAATTTGTTTTCTTAGTCAAAAGGTTAGTAAATCTCATAGTTATTCACTGTAAAACATTTGTGTAACATTACTTCATAAAACTGGTGGCATCTTTGCTGCCACCAGTGTTATGGTGTGATTTTTTTTACATATATAATGGTGTAATTTAAGCATACGTCACTGGTGTAATACTACATATTAGTGTAACGTTACACTGGTTATCTTGGTTTATCGTTATTCCACCATAAACTTGATGGAAACTTGATTGCCACCAACTTTATGGAGTAACGTTACACAAATGTTTTACAGTGTTGAAAAACATGTAGATTTTTAAATGAAATGAAATCAAAGTAAAATATAAGATTTCAGCCACAAATTTTTTTATTTAAAGTTACACAAAGATCAATACATAAATATTTCTAAAAAACGTTCTTATTTCTTTAAAAATATGTGACTATTCATTTTCTAAAGGATCAAGTTTATTAATGGAAAAATAGCGAAAATAAATTTCTTGATTTTCAAAATATAGATTACAAAAGGAAAGCGCTTGCATTTTTTGTCAATTTTACTAGTTACAGAGCGCTCTTCATCGTATATCTTAAAAATTGCGATTTCACTTTCGACATAGATTTCTAACTAATAAAATAAGTTTTTCGTTTGCATATTTTTAGCGACCAAAAAATCAAAATTTTAAACTAGTCAGTGTCTTATTGCCCCTTAAATAATATTATTTAAAAACCTTTAATTTAATTTAAATTCACATCTATAAACTTTCTCTAAAGAAAATAATTCATGAAATAATTTAAAACATGAAATAATCTAGCAAAAGAAATAGCACTCTGATAAGTGCTTTCAGTTTAATGAACCGTTATATATGTCTATAGCGGAAGGTCAAGCTATTTTCTAAAAATGTCTCTCGATTCTATTCTGAGCTTAAACCTTCTTCAACGGAAGTAGTAATCAAATTCTCTAGTTAAAAGATGCTGAAGTTTATCGGAGATAAAATAAGTAACATGAAGATATGAAAAGATTAAAATATTGCATATATTTGTTTATATATTTTATGATACAATAAATCATATTTAATAACTATGGGAAGGTGGCTTAAAAAGATCTCTTTAAGGGAAAAACTTGTGTAAAATAACTTAAGGGGACAGTACAGCTTTAAAAGCGGAAGAAAACGTAAAATTGTATCATGTGCTGTACATTTTTTTAAAAAAAGAGTAATGTCTCTGGAAACACAAAAATTTCAAAATATCTTTATGTGGTATTGAACTTTCTTTAAAAATTTTTAGTTTAGATATAATACAGCAATTTTTTATTTATGGGGTCGATTTCGAAATGATATTTTTAAAAAATTACGACGTATAACATTTCACTGCGCGCAAGATATCTCATGCAGTTTTCATGCGATTTGCATAAATTTGATCTTAAATTAAACATAATATCTTGGACTACAATTTGAACTAGAATGTTTATGAATGGCTAATTAGATACAGAGAAATTAGATTTTAATTATAGAAAATAAAAAAATAATGAATTTTGGCATACATTCAACCTTGTAATTTTTTTCATATTGAACACAACTGCATAATTCTAGTTCATTTTCTTCATTATATGTACATGTAGGCAGGGTAAAAATTTTGAAGCTATACTTTGAACGGTTTTGGAGATATCATGCGCGCAAGTGTAAAAAACATTATTTTGAGTAAAAGCCGTTTAAAGATTAAAATGTATTTTACAAATATAAAACTCATAAAAAAAGAAATAAAACTTTTAATAATATAACATATTCAGTATTAAAAATAAAATTTGATGCTTGTTTAAATTGATAAATAAAAAAATAGTTTGTAAAATGGAGTAAAATGTAGGAATTTGTGTACATGTTTGCGACTCGCAAAAAATACGAAATTCGATTATATGGTTTGAATTTTTTTTTTTTTTTGTAAATAATGATGTCCCTAGATGCACAGAACTTTCAAAATATCTTTATATGATATTGAACTGCATTAAAAATATTTAATTTGGATATATAATGTGCAAAAAATACCAAAGAGTAGGTTTTAAAATGATTAAAAACAACAAAAAATGACGTCGAATAAGCGTTGAACAATCGCTTACTGGATGCATGATATCTCATGCAGATTTCATACGATTTGCATAATTTTTTTTCTTAAAATAAACATACCGTAATTTCGGGTGTATAAGCCGCGGATCAAACAATTCTTTTTGGACCCAGAAATCTTATTTAGTGATTGAAGACAAATATTTACGGCGATCTAACTAGTTATATTTGTTTCTTAAAAAATTCTGGGTCGAAAAAGAATTGTTTGATCTGCGGCTTATACACCCGAAATTACGGTAATATTCTAGACTATTATTTAAACTTAATTTTATATAAATGGTCAGTTAGAAAAATAGCAATTACTTTTGAATTATAAAAAACAGAAATCATTATTTTTTGCACATGTTCAATCTTATAATTTTTTTTCCAAATAAACACAGCTGCATAATTCTAATTTATTTTCATGTTTATATATATATTTAGATAGGATAAAAATTTTGAAGCTATACTTTGCATAGTTTTGGAGATATGATATGCACAAGCATGCAAAACTTCATTTTGAGAACAAGCCGTTCATTTTTGCACACATTCAGCCCTATAATTTCTTTCAAACTATACACAGCTGCATAACTTTAGTTTCCTTGTCATCTTTGTATGAACATTTAGGTAAGGTAAAAATTTCGGAGCTGTACTTCAAATGATTTTGGAGATATGCGCAAAAGCGCAAAAAATATATATATATATATATATATATATATATATATACAAAATCGGAAACGGGGGCGTGATGATTGGAACTTATGGAGTGATGTTGACATTTTCAGCAATATCTCGGTAAATAAGAATCGCACAACTAAAATATTGGTATCGAATTATTCAGAATAAAATTATCTTTATAAAGAAATAAAAATTGAAAAATCGATTTTTTGACCATTTTAAAGGTGTACTGTCCCCTTAACTATTTTAATAAAACTGAACTTTTGCTAGCATATTTTACACTATTTTTTTGCAAACTAAACATATTTTATAATTCTTGAAACCAATATTGTGGTGAAAAAAAAGATTGAAAAAAAATGTTTCCAAAGGGTTATTTTTTTCTCCTCAAAGTTCAAAATGATCTTTCATTAAAAATAATTGCATTGTATTTTTATAGGAAAAATAAATGACATAAAAATAATTATGACGATACATAAGTGTAATTTCCATCTAAAAATATACTCCATTAAATAAACCAAGTCAAAGTATTACTGCACATGAAAGACTGTATGCTTAAATTTAAATATTAAAAACAGTGCTCACCTTATAACAGATGTTATATAACACACTTTTTCAAAAAATATTTCATTCAAACGCTTAATATTGCAATCGCTTGAATACCATCATTCTTTTTTTTTCACTTGGCACAATGCTTTGTATTGCCTGGTATATATAGCGCATATGTGCCAAAGAAAACCTATGGTGTTCGTTTTGCCCGCTAGGGTCATTTTTGGTTACCTTCCCCTACTAATAAAAATTTAAGTTTTTTTAACTATACAGCCAAATAAAAAAAAAGAAAACATTCCATACACTTTAATTGTGCCAAATTACTACAAAAAATATCTCTTTGATAGGAAATCGTGCTTTTATCAACTTTTTTTTAAAGTAAACTTACGGGGCCATCTTCATATTGAAATTCTATCAAACTTTGAAATTATCAATTTTTACATCATATTTTGATTTTTATGAAAATTTTAAGTTAGTTTACCAAAGTTAAATTCAAACAGTTTAAGAATTAAAGTTTGGAACTCATAATGTTTTATAAATTTTTTATCGTTTCAAAATATATTCTAATGGGGATAAAATAAATTTTTCTTTTGTAATTTTTTTTCTTTGTTATTTAAAAATTGTGTTTGAGAAGTATGCAGGCGATAAGGCAACTGTGAGCTGCTAGTGAAATATTCTATTTAACAGAGGGATACACAAGAATCAGTGCCTATGTAATATTAGAGTTAAAAAATAAGTTTAAGGGTGAATATAAAAAAATATGTAAATTGCAGTCGACACAATAAAGTTCCTATTAAATCTTATGCAATGCAATTTCTTTCATTCTAATAAAAAAAACTTAGATGTATTTTCAAAAGACATTACATTTCTAATAACATAAATAAAGGAATTCAGATTCTCATTTTCCTGGCGTGTCCCACTGTGATGTGTGCAAAATAAACAGCTTTTTGCTATATTGTATAAATATCATTTTTAGTTTTTTTCTAATTAATATTTATACCTTACAAATCAAACATATTAAAAAAATAACAAAATATATATTTTACAAACAATCTTCGAAAATTTGATATGATTGTCACTGAAACGAGTGTCATTTTCCAGGTATGTTCATTATAGTTGTTTATCAAGTATAAATATGTCACTGCAGAGTAAATCTTATTTTTGAGATAATTCGAGTCACAAGTAAAATCATAGGTACTAGCAAGATTTTTTAGACATATATTTTTAAATAATGCAATTAATGTCTTTGTAAATTGAGTATATTTTTTGTCAGACGTTCCTCTCAGCCCGCACAACTTTGAAGAAAGTCCGTGGTAGTTATAGCTGCCACCACCGATATTACTAGGTGATATCGGTCACCCACTGTGAGGATTGTGTAAATGAACACTGACGCTGTCAATTAACTGAATTAACAGTTTATTTAGAATATATGTACACACTAAATACGCTATTTGCAATTATATACAATTACAACTCGGATATAGGTGATCCGGTTCAACATTAAATTAAATACAGTAAAGGTTGGCTGTGTACTGTTCAAATTACAAATTCTCCCTCACACTCAATGCACGTTAGATTCACTTTATCGGAGATCAACTTCGAATCTCCCAACACATGTATACTCGGTCTATGCTATACGGCCCAGAGCACAACACCAGGACGTCTGTGTCCCTTGCTCTCCAGATACGAACTGCACACAAGGACCTCGGTCCTACACTCCTCCCGGTACGAACCCCAGATACGAACTGCTTAATCTCAGACGAGACTTGACCTTCTCAAAATCACTGTTTTTCCCCAATGTCAACCCTCTTTGGAGCTTATTCACTGGACAAATTCCACATTCCTTTCTTGATCCGTGACATGTTACTTGTTTGCTCATTATCCACATACATCCCTGACGGATGAACACGCCTCTCAACAATATCCTCTTTCTCTCATTCACCACCTGTACATGATACCTGTCACTTCTCACTTTAACAAAGAAAGAATGTCACCTTGAAAATTTCAGTACACAGCCGGTACAATACATAAAATATTAAGATAGAGAAATAATAGAAATTCCAATTTGTAGCAGATGTTTACTTAGAACCTGACATTTTTATTATGTCATTTTCTTGGTTTCTATAAATTAAGAAATAAAACTGAACATCACATAAAATTTGAGCTATTATATTGAAAACGTGTTGCTTTAAACAAAATTAAAATGTTTAACCTAAAAAAAAAGTATATAAAAAATATTTTAGAATGAAATTGGCATTATCCTGGCATACATATGGCAAGAATTGAAATAGAATTACACAAAGTTCCACTTATAATTTAAGTTCTTCAAAATTTAGCAATTTTACATGGGAAATTCTTTACTCTAATAGAAAATGAATGTACCTCTTGAAATTTTGAATTGTTTTCAATATATAGTTTCAATATCTCAGAGGATCAAAATTCGACATTTTGTGATATTCAGTTTTAATTATCAAAAATACTGAAACATAAAAATATGAAAAAAACCCGCAAGTGGCACTAAAGAAAATTGTAATTGTATTAAAACACATCTTCAAAAAATGAGGTATTACTTCCAAATTTCCTCTTTTTTCGAAGGTCAAGTAACTCATATAGAATTTACAAGTATGTTTTTCACATTTTAATTAGGATATGCACTTTTTCCAGACAATTGAGTTCAAAAAGTAACGCTAAAAGAAATGTTTGTAGAAGAGCATCATTTTTCTTCACTTACGTATTTCTTTAAACAAGCTTTTAAGTAAATTTAAGCAAAAATATAAGTAAAGATACATTGTGTTTACAGTGTTTGAATATTTCTTATGACTTATGCATAATGTACCACGGATATTTTCTAAGTAAAGGCTGTTTATGTATTTAAAAATAAAATGAAAGGAAAATTTTTCATTACTCACATTTGAAAGGAACATTATGCAGCTACTTCTCAGCATAATTGCTGTATAAACTAAAATACTTATCATTACATACAACAGCTTGATAATACATCTGCATAAAATTTTGCTGCCGGCCTATACAAAACTCCGATTTCTTAATTCTATCTTACACCGCTCTTTCAAAAAAGAATTTTTTAGCACACACTTTGATAACATGTCCAAGAGAAACATACTATAAACATTTTTTTCCTTTTTTTAACCCTTTCGGGTCCAATTATTTTTCAGTTTTTAGAAAAAATTACTTTTACGTTAATAACATTAACACTAGCTATGCTAATAGATTAATTAGTGTTTAAGGAATATTTCATTGTCACAAATGTAACAAATGCTCTTCTTTTGCGTACTATTCAATTCATATTCATATGACAATACGCTAAGGAAGAATTTTTGGAGATATTTAGAAAATGTTGTATTACAACAAGATTTAATTTACATTACAACTTTCTAATACTTTTTGCACTTTATTACACATGATTTTTTCACGAAAGAAACTTCTATTTTAGATTTAAAGACTGAAACATATGTTTAAAATAAAAAAATCGCAAGCAGTGCAAAAAGAATTAAGCAAATAATAGTAATAATTATTATTATTACTAATTACCTAAACATAAGTGAAATCACATAGTGATTGCATAGACATACACTAACATTACTGCACGTAAATAGTAGCAAAAGTATTTCTTAAAACAAAATAATGCTAAATTAAATGACATGTACTATTAATAGTACATTCAGACTAGAAAGGATTAAATAATGGTGGCAGTAAAATAAAAATATAGTCGCCAGTGGCTGCCATTAATGACTATTTTTATATTCGACTAGCATCATTATTTTAAAAAAATAAGTTTGTAGTATGTTTCCTTTGGACATGTTAATAAAATATGTGTTAAAAAATTTTGTTTTGAAAGAGTGGTGGGAGATCGAATTAAAAAATCCGAGTTTTGAATAAGCCAGCGGTAAACTTTTATGCAGATGTATTTAAAAAGTTATTGTACGTTATGAATAACATTTTAATTTATACGGCGATTGTGCTAAGAAGTACCTGCATAATGTGTCTTTCATATATGATCAATAAAAAATGTTTCCTTTCATTTTTTTTAAATTCATAAATAGCCTTAACTAAGAATACATCCCCTGTAGTATAGAAATAAACAATGACGAATGTGAGATAATTAAACATTTTAAATTTTTCTTTCAAAGAAACAGAGTAAGCGAGGCAATGATTAACTTGTAAAAATATAGTCAAATTCTACAACTGTGACTGTAAGAATTGATACGGTCGCACATTTAATAATACTGAAAAAAGGGGGGGAATAAGAAACGGTAAATTTAAATTCTAATCTCTAGGTATCTTTACAAAATATTTTCAGAAATACGAAATATTATTTTTGAAAATATCTTTATTATGCTGTTGGTACTTTACAAAAAAAAACCTTTTTATATCATGATAAATAAGTAATTTCAGAATGTGTTTCATAATCTAAGTTTTCTTATGTTTACTTTTCTTAAAAATACTAAGTTTCAATATCAATCAATATAATCTTATAAGAAATGCAGTAGTAAATTGTAACTAAACAACTCTCTCATTTATTTTTGCTTGAGTTTATTTTTCAATAAAAATGTGTTTACTTTTCTGAAGTTGATAAATAAAACTAAAAAATTCTGCAGCGAATGTATCAGTCTTTCTTATACCTTAATAAAACTAAATCCTAAATAGTTTTGAAGGAAAAAATAAAACTTGTTACATCATAAAAAAATATATACGTGAGGCAACATTTATTTTTATTTATTTGCTTATTTAATAAAAATGGATTATTAAAGTCCAAAGATTTCGAAAACATTTGAACTACTAAAAAATTGATTTATGTGCTGAGTTTTTCTGTGTATGTTAACTTTAAATTTGACGTAAAAGACAAAAATGTATTCTATCGTCTGGTCGCTACTTTTTAAGTATATTTGTAATGTTTTAAAATTGTCAATGCATTTCATGCCATAGCAGAAAATATCTATCTTAAATGACATTCTAAAATACCAATATTAGAAAAAGCTACCTTTATTCAAAAAGTAGAATTGAAGTAGTGTATTTATGTAAATAACACAAAATTTTCTCAATATTTTTACCACTTTGAGATAGTGACAGAATTCTAAAAAAAGTCCTTCCGGCAATGCCAGGAGGAAGAGGTAGCTTTCATATACTTATATATTTATTTATTTATTTTAAGGTAAGTTACATTGTTCAAAAATACTAAGCTCAAATTAGTGGAAATAATCTTTTAAAATTAGTGATTTTATAAGATTGAATACTAGTTTTTGTAAAGATTGAATATTAATAGGAATTTTTAGAAATTAGCCATCTTTTATTCAAACTGGTTTTATTTTAGCGATTTAGAGAGTCACCAGATTCCACGATATCATAAAGTGTATGCCATTTTAAAGCAACATTGTGGATCGTTCAGATCAGATCGTTTCAAAATGTCAGCCATAAGAAAAATTCAAAGTGCTATAACTCAATCATTTTTTAAGATATAGACAAAATAAAAAGTGTTCTGAATCGTTGTTTTAACACGTAAAAGAAAAATATGTTTCAACTTTTAATTTTTTCGCATTTAATTTTAAATTTTAAATTTTTTAAAAAATTTAAAATGGCCACCATTTTGAAACAAAATGGTGGATGATGCTGGCCAACGAACTCGGTCGAGACATTTGTATGTACTATGTACATACCAAGTTTCATTGAAATCGGTTCATAATTACGCGTGTTATCACGTGACAAAATCAGATCGTTTCAAAATGTCAGCCATAAGAAAAATTCAAAGTGCTATAACTCAATCATTTTGTAAGATATAGACAAAATAAAAAGTGTTCTGGAATCGTTGTTTTAAGTTCTAACACGTAAAAAAAAAATATTTTTCAAGTTTTAATTTTTTCACATTTAATTTTAAATTTTAAATTTTTTAAAAAATTTAAAATGGCCACCATTTTGAAACAAAATGGCGGATGATGCTGGCCAACGAACTCGGTCGAGACATTTGTATGTACTATGTACATACCAAGTTTCATTGAAATCGGCTCATAAATACGCGTGTTATTACGTAACAAAAATCAGATCGTTTCAAAATGTCAGCCATAAGAAAAATTCAAAGTGCTATAACTCAATCATTTTTTAAGATATTGACAAAATAAAAAGTGTTCTGGAATCTTTGTTTTAAGTTCTAACACGTAAAAGAAAAATATTTTTCAAATTTTAATTTTTTCGCATTTAATTTTAAATTTTAAATTTTTTTAAAAATTTAAAATGGCCACCATTTTGAAACAAAATGGCGGATGATGCTGGCCAACGAACTCGGTCGAGACATTTGTATGTACTATGTACATACCAAGTTTTATTGAAATCGATTCATAAATACGCGTGTTATTACGTGACAAAAATCAGATCGTTTCAAAATGTCAGCCATAAGAAAAATTCAAAGTGCTATAACTCAATCATTTTTTAAGATATTGACAAAATAAAAAGTGTTCTGGAATCTTTGTTTTAAGTTCTAACTCGTAAAAGAAAAATATTTCTCAAATTTTAATTTTTTCGCATTTAATTTTAAATTTTAAATTTTTTAAAAAATTTAAAATGGCCGCCATTTTGAAACAAAATGGCGGATGATGCTGGCCAACGAACTCGGTCGAGACATTTGTATGTACTATGTACATACCAAGTTTCATTCAAATCGGTTCATAAATACGTTAGTTATCGCATGACAAAAATCAGATATATATATATATATGGTTATATATATATATATATATATATATATATATATATATATGTCAACATTTGAACGGAGGGTGGTTTTGGGGTCTTGGGGTCATGATCGGTGAAAATATACTAAAATTTTCCGGAGGTGCTTTCCTCCGGACGGCTGCAATAGGTAGCTTTTTACTTTTTGTAATGAAAGCTACCTAAAAATGTGTTAGCATACTTTGAAATATTGAATATATAGAATGCATTGCTACCTTTGAAAACTTATAAATGTATAAAGTCCATCTGAACCGGTCTCAAAAAATAAATAAATTCAAATATGAAAGTCATGCAAGCCAATCCTTGACAAAAAGTGAATTTTAACTTTGCAAAGCAAATATCTTTCAAGAAATTGCTTCATGCAACAGTTATATTTTTTTTCCGAATTTAAGAGATATAAATTTTTATCTGTAGAAAATTTTCACAGTTTTGTTGGAGATTTATAAAGATCTAATTGCAAGATAGCTGCTTTGCAAAAAATTGGAAATGTGAAAAATACCGGTAAGAATGGTAGCGACATACAGACAGGAATTTTATTCAAACATGATATATACAACAGAGAAGACATATACTTTCGTTTTAAAAACTTAAAGCTTGTAAAAGACATTTTATAAGGCGTATGATCATCTGTCATTGCTTTACACAATGCAAACCAATCTGATTAATTAATGAAAAAACCAGAGTATTTAATTTCGAAACTGTAGTTCTAGTAACAAAAATATTATAATCCTTAGAATAAATAATCAATTTAAGAACAAAACTAAATTCTTTTTTAGAAATTGAACAATAATAATAAAATCAACATTTTAAATAAAGAAAGTGCATTAAAATTTCATAAACACTAACAAAATAAAATAATAAGTAGACATGTAACATACAAACATGTTGCTCTCCAAAATTATTAACAAGGAAACTAGATTTTATTTTTTTAAAATAGCAATAATAATAATAATAATAATAATAATAATAATAATAATAATAATAATAATAATAATAATAATAATAATAATAATAATAATAATAATAATAATAAAGCTATAAGTCCCATTTTCATGCAATAAATTGTGTTTTTCTCGTTTGATTGAAAACAAGATGATTGCATAATTATGCTGAAGTGATGATGTATTCTTTTCACAAACATTCTTATTCCTTTATTCTGTATTATGTCTTTTTATTTGGTATATTTTCATACCTCATTCACTGCTCATATGGATGAAATATTAGTTATACATAAGAAATGATTTTATGATATATTGTTGATATTTGAACATTACTAATATTATTGAAAATTGTTGTTGAAGTTATTAACAAATGAGATTAAATGAATGCTTTTGAGATTAAATATTATTTAACATTGAATATAATGGAAAATATAAAATTTTAGCACTAGAAGATGATGTTGTTAGAAGTGACTATACTAGTATACTACTGTAATTGAGGATTTTACTATTTTAACGGCTATGACTTAGCTCTATGTCTTATCATTTATGATTCATAACTATAACACTTATAAATATAAATTATGACTATGACTTATCATTATGATTCATAACTATAAGTCATAACATGTATAAACGAATCTTGATACTTTTACTGAATGAGTTGTAGCAAGGTTAATGCAAAAGAGATGTAAATAATAATGAAATAAAAGAATGGTATAAAATTGGCTACATGCCAGAAACAGTATCTAAATTGTATAAATACATAAGATGTAAAGATGTGTATTAATTTTATTGTTATTAATTTTGTTGAATTTTATTAAATGTTGTGTTATTATTTATTATTGTGATAGTAATTTAAACCGAGCTGGAATGGATACAAAAGAACTGAAAAAAACAATTTTTAAAATTTGTTCCATTAGCAAGTTTTAAAATGAAATTGCTCAGTTTATGTCATTTTTTTCCAGACTATTTACATATTGGATTAACATTATTCATGAGAAAACTTTGAAAACTATTAACAAACGAAGTACGTTTTGTAAATAATATATAAATAATGAAATGATTGTGTTCATTTTAAAAGCATTATCTTTGTAATTTGTAAACAAGTTTAATATCTTGTTTTTGTATTTTATAAACCTTAATACCTCCCCTCTATGAACTTGTGGGTCATAAGATCTACCAGTTCATCCATCCTTTTGGCTGAGGGGGGGATATGTAACAATAAAAAATTTTCGCCTTAATCCTAAGTTAATTACTTCCAAATTCTTTTAACATTGAACTTTTTCCTTCCTTTTTATAATATTTTAACATATTACTTTTTAATTCCATACCTTTAGTCAACCCTTTTTATTTTGTTTTATTCTAAAAAACATTAATCTTTCGAAACAATTCTTTTCTTAAAATGAAAATCCCATTACTTAATTCATTGCATCTGTTGCATCATATTTCTGTAGTTATTCTCTCAAACGTTCGATATCCCACAATTCTATTCGGCCGTTTTTGATTGAACAAGGGATTCTATATGCTTAATATGCGGCCGCCTGAGAAAACTAACCTGAGATTTGTGTCAGCGGATTAAATTTCATTGGTTAAAAGTAAATTCTCAAAATTTAATTGGTAAATTAAGAGTTTGCGTGAAATTACTTCTTTTCTGCGCTGATAACTTATATAAAGGATCACGTTGGCTTTGGAATCAGAGTCAGTTTTAGTTTCGTGTTTTTTTCTTCTTATTTTTTGTCACCTGATGAAAGATGACGCAATGACCGAATGTCTACAACGCCAACATAAATCTTTTTTTTTTTCGGTATTTTATAGTAATACAATTTTTAAAATCTTCACTAGTGAAACAGTTTTGCTGTGAAATGAAAGTCTACTAAAGGTGTTTAAAAAAATGTACGGCTCTTCTATCTAATTTCAGAGGGAAATATCCCTTAAAATGTTGTCTTGTCGCCTTGCTACTTTGATGCTGCACGATTGTTAATTCTTCGATGAGTATTCCTGCTTAAATTTCGACTTCCATCCACACTTAATAATAAATCAATTATAAAACAATTTAATTGTGATATTTATTTATTTATTTATAAAATTAATATTTCTTACTATAAACCTATCGCTTATTTCCACCAGTGGAAATTATTGGTTATAGATAAGTTAACTCTTGCACTTAACGAAAATGCATCATAGCTAATTAAAGTGAATACTCATCACATTTCCCAACAAATTAATTAATTGCAACAGAACTTTGTATACAAAGTTCTGCGAGTTTTAGTCATCACTGATTTCTTTTTGAAATTTTCACCTTTTTTAATTCCAGATATCTTTTATTAAACCCATGATATGAACGATCAGTATACATGCCCCTTAAATTGCTCAGAATCTTAGCTTATTCTCACCAGTTACTTTTTTATTATAAAATTTACCTTCTGTAATCAGAGCATATTGAAGATTCAATTATAGAAAATTTTCTGTATTGAAATACTGGTGGCAAAATATTAAAAATTAAAAGGCTCTTCTTGTGAAAGGATTGCATAAAGCGAAGATTTCTATTAAAAATTAGTACTATCTAAAAATCGTAGCTGTTGTCTGCTATGCAAATTAGACTTTTTTAGATGAATTATCATCATCAATGATAATCTATATAATAAAGGCCAAACGTATCTGTGCGTAACGCATACGTCATGTTTTGAATGGCAACACTTTCCAATGAAATTTCGGTTTTGCAATTTTCGCTATTGTAAATTTTTAAACTTCTAGACATTGCACGTTTTCAATCTTTATACCATCGTTTAGAGAAAAAAATGCACTTTTAAATGCCATTTGTTAGAAAACTGTATCTCAATTTGTTTTCGAGATATTAATTTTTTTGTAGTTTTTGGCTCAATTTCTCTAATGGTGGCAACTTGAGTATCGCATTTATGTGGGAAAGAGAGGAAAAATAGCCATAGAGTAAAAAAGAAAACAACAATAGCGATGCAGTTTAGTGGCAGGAGGTGACGCCAAAAATGTAACCCTAAAATTCGCTGGATTGCATCAAACACAGACGCGTGCTTTCACAAAAAAGAAAAACTTTTAGCGATGCAATTTTAATTCATAATACAATGAAATGCTATTTTATAATGCTAAAATATAATCAGATCTTTTTCATTTAGAGAAAAGATGATGTTAAAAAATTCGGTCTCTGTTCCACGTAATTGTTTTGTTTGGACCGAATGAGAGACTTAAATGGGAAGAATAACGCCCATCAAACCGTTTTAATTGCATTCTGCACCTCCATCTATCTCTTTTCTTCATGGAAAATAACAAATCACTGTATATTTTAGTTATCATTTTTTCATAGCAACTGAAAAAAATAGTAATTAAAACCTGTTAATTCAATATATCGTCGCCTATAAAACCCGGTGAATGTTGTTGGTTTTATTTCGTTTTTATCTATGAATTTAATGACTTTTAGTTCGTTGTAAACTTACTTTACAAAAGATACATCAATTAACCTTTACAAAAATGTATTTTAAAGAATATTTGGGTGTCATATTTTCTTAGTTGTTTTTAAAAACTGAGAATGCAATTTTATTCTTTGGCGAAATCTTTGGCTAATAACTTCTATCTTGCGTCTAATACGGAAGTACCAATAATTTTTAAAGCTGTATATGATTACATAAATAATATATTTCATATAAAATTGCTGTTTGGAATTAGTTGGCAGTTTAAAAACCTATTACGCAGAAAAAATTTATTAGACTTTCCAATTTTAAAATTTAAAAAAGTTTTTCACCTTTACTTTGTGACCCGGGAACCTCGGGTTCGGTGGACTAGTATAAATAAAAACGAAGATTTTTTTTCAGGGGAAATAGTACAGTCAATCAGAATAACTTTGGCCAAGAGAACAAGAAAAATTAAATGTTCTATATCACTTGAGTTAATGGCAAAGTTTTGGTCTCAAAATATAGATACTTGCACTAGTTTGAATTTGGCAATTCATTGGAAATAATTTGTCAAGATTCCACCATGGCAGAATGGATCAAAGTTTCGTAAAGGTGGAGCAATGTTACCCTGATTGAATGTATATAAAATAAAAATGTGAAAGAGAGCAAACATGCATAGATATCTAGAAATGCACAAAATAAAAATTGGTATGCTGGTAGGTATCTTGCATTTTTTATTTCCTATTTTCTGTAGAGATGAAGGGCAGTAACTAAAGTAGTTTCTTTAAAGATCTTACAGAATTGAAAGTTTTAAAATGCTAAAAAAAAATTATTAGCAATAATATTTTTAAATATATATATAAAATGTACACAATGTATATATATATATATATATATATAGGGAAGAGTGGGGATACTTGAGCCACCCCTATTATCTCTATTATCTTGGTCAATTTTTCTTTCTAAAACTGTCAGCATGGTAACATATTTATAGTTCTGAACACGTAAAAAAGAAATCACATACCTTGGGTACCATTTTGAAAGTATGGTGATTAACCCTTTGAGCTCTGCTGGTAGAATTTTCTACCACATAATTTTAATTCTGAAATGTCACAACGACACCAGAAAATTCGACCAAATTTATTTGATAAAGGTTTAATGCATTTTTTCGCGTATATTGTAAATCGGTTTTTTTCTTTGCAAAATACTGGTGCGAATGTGACATCTTGCTCAAGTATCCCCTCCATGGGGATACTTGAGCCACGATGTAAAAGAAGAAGTAAAAATTTATTAGACACAGAAAAATAGTTCAAAATTAATTGAAAGTGGTTTTCAATTGAAGCAAAAATATCAAATTTTCATTTTCAATATTTTATTTTGTTCTAAAAAATTATAAAAAATTTAAAAAAATTAAAATTTAAAAAATAGCTCAAGTATCCCCATCTTCCAATACATTGGCATTGGCAAGAGAAAAATTTTAACATTATAGTTAACTATTTTTTTTTCTAATATAAAATGGAAAAAAAATAGATTTGTTTTTTTCTAGATATTTCAAATAATTAAAATGTTTGACTTACTTTTTGCTTTTTAATATGATGTCACCTTTTTTTTAATTTAATTTTTTTATACGTGTTTTTGATTTATAAGCACTCATATTACGGCTAAAAGGTGTCTATATTTCGTCCGGATGTCGATGTTTTTGGGTGTAATATGAAAAAAATTTGTACATAGTATGGACGTAATAAGAACAAATTTTGGACGTCCAATTTACGTAAATTTTATGTTCATTCTATGCTCATTTTGCAGCCCAAAAGTCGTAATTTTTACGTAAAGAGAGGTGACATTTAGACGTAATAAGAATAAATTCTGAGTGCAATATGGACAAATTTTGTACGTAGTATGAACGTAATTTTGAACGTAATAAGAACAAACTTTGGACGTCCATTTTACGTTAATTTTATGTTTATACTATGCTCATTTTGCGGCCTAAAAGACTTACTTTTTACATAAAGAGAGGTGACATTCTGAGGTAACTTTGACTAAATATTGACGAAGTTTGGAGAACTTTTAAACTTCAATTGGACACGTCCATTGATTCAAATTACGTACTTTACGCGTAAATTGGACGAATCTGTATTGTGTGAGTAATTATTTATATAGATAAATCCCCAAATAACTATGCAATTATTTGTAAATCTTATTATCACAATATTTTAACATTATCTATTTTCAAATAATATTTTCGCACATTATCAACTGGTTAGTATATTTAAAGACCTTAAATGTGTTAAAAATATAAGAACTTACGACTTTAAAGATCTATTCAATAATATCAATCTCTTAGACCTTCATAAAATCATTAATCAACTATTCAAACAATTTAAAAATCAATTAACTCTTTCTAATTATATGGATACAGCTTATTTTCGCACATTAACTAATTTCATCATACACAATAACTTTATTTTACAAGATAATATTCGATATATACAAAAAGTCGGAATTTCTCAGGGAGGCTCTACGTCAAGTATTTTGTCCGATTTATTCTTATATCACTATGAACGCAGTTATTGTAATGACAATATTTTAATGTTTCGCTATATTGATGACATCATTTTAATTAATACCACTAACAGTGTTAGTACTTCATTTCCTATAGATTATCCCACTAATCTGAAACTTACGGAAAACCTTTTATCAAACAATAGTATTAACTTTTTGAATTTAAAAATTACATTAGTGGAAAACAAAGTAATTATTGATCTATATGACAAACGTAAAGATTTTAAATTTAAAGTTAATACCTTTACTACTCATTTTAAAACTTGCCTCCATATTTCTGTTTATCGAAATATACTCCTCCATCATTTGTTCAGAATCAAAAGTTTATGTTCCCCTCATCTTATTAACAAAAATATTAAACAATTAATATTTGATGCGATAAATCACGGTTTTCCTAAGAAATTCATTTACTCTTTATTTTACAATTAATACTTTTATTGCTTATAATTTGCAGTAGAATGTTTATTGTCAGTTATTTTGCATTTTGCGCATAAAAAAATATAAATAAAAAAAATATAAAACATAAAAAATATACAAAAAAAAAAAACTATAAAATGTTAAAAAAAAAACATTAATTAATAGGTAGCCTGGGTGGGAAGATGTAAGATTATGGAGGTAGGGAGGAGCTGCTAGAAAATATGTGCACATAAGTTATTTATACATAAAAAGAGGGGGTAAGAAATGGTGCAGTGTCACAATTGTAAAAGTGTTAATTTATTGTTTATGGTAATGTGTTATAGCATTCCTTGTTTATTCCTCCGGTTTTTATGTGCAGTGTAGTTTGAGGCTGGTTAATAGTTAATAATATATTATTTTATATTATATTTTTTAATTTAACAAGTTAGTTATCAAAATAAGCTATTCTTTGCTAGTATATTTCTAAATGATATGATTAATTATTAATTCCCAGATTTTTGCTTTAAACAAATAAATAGCGTAATTTGTAAAAGTGAACACTTACGGAATTAATTAATCCTATTTTGAATTATTTAATCGTATTTAGATACTAAAGATGGCGCCACTGTTCCTTTTTTCTGTTATTAACTATATTATAATAACATTGATAAATTTGTTTGGATTTTGTTAAAATATCCTTGTTAATAAGGTATTTTTTATCTATTTTATTTTATTTTATTTTATATATATATATTTTTTTTATCTTGAACTTAAAATACATATTTAATTCTCCTTAGATAAGATCTAAATGTCATTATTTATTTTTTACTTTTTAATAAAATCTAATTACTAACGAATGTGACAATAGATGGTGCACTGTATAGTATATTCGTGAATATTTTTTTCTTAAAGCAAATTTTCATCGATCTATATGACAAACGTAAAGATTTTAAATTTAAAGTTAATACCTTTAAATCGACTTTAAAGTAAATTTTTTAACTATTTTCATTAAGTTCACAACATTGTTGTTTACTAATGTTTTGTAATTAATTTTTTTAAAAAATAGTTATTTTAATTATATATTATTAATTATATCTTTTTGGTTTCTGATATAACTTTCTCTATTAACTGTCAACTATAGCTATTTTTTTGCAAATTTGAAATTATCTCTGGCGATTTATCGTATAAGTTTATCTTTTGGATAATTCAATTATTGTTTTATTATTTGTCTAATATTTTTCTTTGAACTATGTTTTCCAATGGCGATTAATCGGGCAATTTAGAAATCATTTTTAGGTTTATCCTGATTTCTAATCAGAAATTAATCGCAATTAATGTGTCTATTTAGCATTGCCCTTGAGAACGAGCTAAATATCACATTCCCAATATTGTTCCAATTTTTGCCAACTCCTATGTTTGATATAGTCTACTAACTAAATAAATCTTTAGAGTTTTTTTTCTGAAAATCTTAAGTTTTATTTTAATTTGAAAAATTTGTCAAACGTGGCCATTCAGCGTCTAATTGCCTAAGTTGAACTTCCAGTCTCCTTACTTGGACCCCCAGACTTAAAAATTGGACAAAAAAATATATTAGATTGCTTCAATGTGAAAGAAATGTAACTATTTTTATTAAAATCAAATTTTGCGGTTAAAAAAAACTATCAAACAAAACAACAGTAATGTAATATACTAAATAATATAAAAAGTGTGTTGCCATTTATTTCATTGATGTATATAAATTTAATTATATTTGAAACTTTTAAAATTATTTAAAAGCACTAAAACTTTTTCTTCATTTACAGTAATTTAACGGAATATTTTTGAGCATCCATGTATTCAAATTCAGTTCCAAACATATAATAGTCAATCTCTATAATATATATATATGTAATAAAATAAAAAAAAATTGCGCCATTTTTGTTCTCTCTTAGCTTCAATTCTAAATTTGTGGAACATATTTCAATCTTAGGTTCGTAACTTGTAACAGCTAAAATTCTTTTTCTTACTTTAGTTATTAATAAATTATTGCTTGCTTCTCAAAAAGACGGGAGGTATTTCGTAAGCTTTTTACTTTCTGGAATATTCCTGGGATTTTAATTTTATTTTTTATTTTAACATCATGTGACAGGTGTTATTACGCGTTGCTAATGGGCTTGTTCTTCCGAGGAAAAAATATAGTTCTTGCCAAGGACCGCCTGCTACGACCAATTAGAATTGATCATTTTTGTCCGTTTGAGGCTCGAGTTCATCCTAATTGGATTTTTAAAATGACTGACGCTGAGTAGGAGGGAGCTGGATTGTCTTGGAAATGTCCCATTTTCATTTGTTTTTTTAGGAGGTTAGAATGCATCTTTCCTTTAAGCTGCTCGGAAGCCATGTCATTTTTTTGAGAATGTAGAACGCCGGAATGTTGCAGCTTAGTGAGCGAAGGCCGTAGTGATAGATGTGTGGAACGGTAATCTGTGGAGTAACTTAAGTTCGTGCTCTAAATAATAAAGAACTAAAAAACTGATTTTCTTGCATTGTTATTGGAGAAACTCCTACGAGAACAAATCCATGGCTTATCCACTTACCAGAACGACTGCTCAACCCACTATTGAGCCTTAGTGAATAGTAGTGTTCTACAACCAACATGGTATTCTACTAGAGCTTATACACTATTATAGAACATCGTCGTCGTTTTATTACATTTTAGCCGGTAGGATAAAAAAAATGAACCGGCGTACGACTTTTGAGAAAAGGAAATTATTGTGGCTTAATAACAACTGAACCTTTGTCTGAGAATTCTTCGCAACGCTGCACAGTGGGGCAGGAAGCCTCCAAAGTTGGCAAAAAATAAAATTTACTTTGAACAAAAAAAGCACATCACGGATTCTTTTGTAGAAGAAAAGTAGTAAAATTTTAAACTTTTACATAAGCTAAATAGTAATTTATTAATTAATTTACAAACCTTTTTCAATATTTTTTGTAGAAAAATGAGTTAAAAACAAGAGTTTAAGATAGTTTTATACTAATTAGATATTTATAAATCATCCATAATATCGCATTAAAAAATGTAAACATAATTAGTAATTTTAATTATTCTCAAGCAAACCTTATAATGAATATTAGCGACTCGTTTTGAAGGATTGGATCAACCTTTCTCAGGCAAAATGTACGTATTACTATAAAGACAGCAGAAGAAAAACTGTTTCTGTTGTTTTAGTGCTAACACACACTTTTTGTTTTCCTGTTTTTCAGATCTTAAACTCATACATGTCACGTACACTAACGAATATGTAGAACTAGAATTGTATAACCGTTTTACTCTTGATATTTTTGATCGTCCAGACAGTGGCGTAGCTAAGGGGGAGCAAGGGGGGCGTCCGCCCCGGGCGCCGAGGCCTAGGGGCGCCAAATTGAGAGAAACTGTTATGTATCTGTATTGGGGTGGGGGCGCAAAATTTCTTGCTGGCCCCGGGCGCCAAAAAACATAGCTACGCTACTGCGTCCAGAACAAATTCAGACGGAATATGAAGATGGGCACGTTTGCTTTTCATTGACGCTTCTGTTTGTTTTTCAAATCAGGGAAATGAAAGCGATTTGCCAAGCCACTCTTTGTTGATTCTAAAGCATTTCCCTTGTTTCGCCAGGCTTTTGCTCATCGGAATTTATATTAAACTTTAAAACATTTAATCTTCTTTTCATTTAAACTACTTGTTCGTAGTTTCTCCGATTATGGTGCTCTTATACCATAAAATCACATTACTTTTCAAAAGTTTTTTGTTAAAACGTTCCATGATAGTCAGTTTCAATTAAATACATTGTTTTGGGATAAACAATGCATTAAAATTCGTATTTAACAAAGAAAATATTTATAATCATGTTTGGCACACCCGTACACTAACAAAAATTTAAGGATGATTAGCTATAAAAATGACCATACAATTAAAAAAGTGGCAAAAAGGAGCAAGATTTTCTGGCATATTTGTCCTTTTAAAACTCATACTTAGTAGAAAAAATTATAATTAACACTTAACTCGCCTTAACTCATAAGTAAAACCTACAATGTTTGTAGACAGTGTTAATTTTTTTTATAAATTTCACCACTATATATTCTAAGCGTCTGTATATGTATAAAAATCGTATTAAAACAAATTGAAAGTTAATGAATTATTGTTACATACTTGTAGTTAAAGGTTCCATAGTCAAAAAAAATTATTTTTTAATTATTATAGCGAAATTAACAAACGAATGTTGAAACAAAATTATTGATTTTTTTTTCACTTATTATCAAAGCACAATATGCAGTTTAACTTCTTTCTCTAGTGACGATCAAAATAACTTTGCGCAAATTTTAATACTAGGAAGATGTGTACTGACATCTGCTCTATTAAAGTGACGTATGTCGGTAGTTCAAAATAAAATTTCTTTTTTTCGATTTTTTGCCAGTTTTGAAGGCTTTTTGCCCCACTGTGCGTTGTGTGTACACGCGCCATTTTCGCCGAGCCTGAAACTAATTGCTGGAACTTCTACCTTTGTTTATTACTCATCTTGAACCGACATGAATCATCGAGTGGTGCTACTGGTGTTGAGGGGAATGCGGTCGATAAAGAAAAATTTTTTTCTCAAAAAAGGAAATCTGAGAATAACATCTTCCTGTCCATATAAATGAGAAACCTTTCAGCTGTGAAAAAAGATCGTGTTATGAAGTCTTGTTTGTAATTATGTGTGGTATCTACAGCTACAAATCTTTTAATTGTGAAATATGCCTCTGGTATTTTTTTATACATGATATTTACGAAAACGTGTGCTGATTATTTAATCCAAAGAACACCTGCACTGAAGTGGAAACACCAAAATATTTCAAAATATTTAAAGGGGGAAGCGCTAAAAGCTTATATAAATGATTGTTTGGATTGTGCTACTTATGAGGAAATTGTCGAGATTTTAACTGAAAAATTCATTCAGGTTAGAGTTCCAAAATTTTCTGAGTTTACTTCCTTAAAGTTAAATGATCTAAGTGATTTTGATTCTTTTTTTAGAAAGAAAGTTCAGATTGGAAGGCAACTTCAGCTTGGGGAAAATTTAATTATACAGGGATTAACTGATGGACTTCAGCCGGATTATCAAAATTTTTGATGGTTAACCCTTCTTCCAATACTCGTGAATGGTTTCGCATTGCTAAACAATTAGCAGCGATTCCAACTCATACCTCTAATAACAGCAATAGAAATTTTCAACAAAATAGATCTATGCACAATCCCAATCCTCAGCCCAGACATTGGACTCGACCTACTCCAAACCATCCATCCCAAAATTTTAATCCTAGGTTTTTCACTCCTAGAATGCCTACGACTCATTATCAAAACAACTACCCAAGTCGTCCGTGCAGAATATGTTTAAACAGAGGCATAGAAAATGCATATCATTGGGAGAGGAGTTGTATATTTAACACTAATTCCTTTCAATCTCAAACTCCTGCTCCTATTCAACCACCCCCTACTAATAATATTTGACAATTAATCATCCCTGGATATGTGGGCAATAACAAAGTGTATTGTGTGGTTGACAGTGGATCAACTGTCTCAATTTTACCCCTCAAATTTGTTCGATATTTAAATGGTAATTTACATAATGTAACCCCTATTACTATTAGACAGGCACAAGGAACTCTTACAATTAATAAATCTTGTCGATTATGTATTAAATTTAGTAATATAAAGAGATATGTTAATTTTTTAGTAAGTAAGCTTGATTTGGACTATGCTATTTTAGGTTTACCTGATTGTGCCAAATTTAAATTGAAAATTGATTGTGCAAAAAGCCAGGTGTTACAAGACAATATTTCGTTAAACCAATATGTCAACATATCCAGTGATAACTTAGAATTGCTTCATTTTGATATTATAAAAAATGTTACTACTGTGCAACCCGATTATGGAAATACCATAACTCCTCAATCCTTGCCGCGAACTAATAATGATGATTATAATCTATTGGGGAATCTGAATGCTATTCAAAATAAAAATGTAAGGGAAATTTTAAGGGATTATTTAGATATTTTTGCAAAAAATAAATATGATGTAGGGAGAATTAATATTGAACCTCAGCGTATTTATCTTAAATCTGACCTACCAATATCTTTGAGGCCTTATCGTACATCCACTGCTGATGAAAAAGAAATATCTCAGCAAATCCAATCCTTATTAGCTGCTGGGTTAATTAAAGAAAGTTATAGCCCATATTCTTCTCCAGTTACGTTAGTAAATAAACGAGATGAAGGCAAAAAAACCCGAATGTGTGTTGATTACCGAAAATTAAATTCTATTATGAAAAATGACGCTGAACCTTTGCCCTGAATAGATGAAATTTTGGACAAATTAAGTGGTGCCCAATATTTCTCTACACTAGATTTAGCCTCAGGCTATTGGCACATACCTATTCACCCAGCCGATTCCGAAAAGTTAGCCTTTACTACTAATTGTGGGCTCTGGGAATGGAATGTTCTCCCCTTTGGTGTAAAGGTAGGCCCCCAAATTTTCAACAGGACAATTAGAAGAATTCTTACAAAATATAAAATAGACTTTGCTTGTTATTATTTTGATGATATAATTATTTTTTCTAAATCAATAGATGAACATATACAGCATCTCATCCAAATTTTTGATTTATGCCGAATAGAAAATATTAAATTAAAAGTATCTAAATGTACTTTTGCTCAAAAACAAATCAATTTTCTAGGGTATGAAATCCAAAATGGAACTTTAACTCCAGCTAATACTAATATAGAAACAATTAAAAAATTAAAACCTCCTACTAATACTAAAGAATTACAAAGATTTCTTGGTTCTATAAATGTGTATCATAAATTTATTGACAAATATGCTGAAATTAGACACCCCCTAAATAAATTACTTAAGAAAGATACTATTTGGGAATGGAATACTGAATGTCAAAACTCTTTTCAAAAATTAAAAGACGCCCTCATTGCTAAACCAATTTTAAAGATTTTAACCCCTAATAAGAAAATTACCCCTACACATGTTTGTTGACGCTTCTCAGGTGGTGGTAGGTGCAGTTCTTAAACAACCCGACCATAATAACTTTTTACATCCAATTGCTTATTTTTCTAGAGGATTGAGAAGTTATGAGAAAAATTATTTCATTACCGAACTAGAGTGTCCTGCTATCATTGATACTTTAGATAAATTTTTTCATTACTTTCACGGTGTACAATTTACCATCCATACTGATCATGCATCTCTTGTTTGGTTAAAAAATGTCAAACATTTTTAAGAGGTCGATTATTTAGGTGGTCATTGAAGTTAAGTATGTTCGATT
This sequence comes from Maratus speculifer, assembly GCA_964019185.1. NCBI lineage: Eukaryota > Metazoa > Arthropoda > Arachnida > Araneae > Salticidae > Maratus > Maratus speculifer. The sequence goes on from OZ025291.1 coordinate 224,173,243, forward strand.
ACAAAATAGAGTACTTAAAGGGATCTACAAATGTCGAAGCCGACATGTTGTCCCAAAACCCTATTTCTAATTTTTGTAAACCCCTTACTTTTCTTCTTGACGTTAAAGAGATTATTGAGATGCAAGAAAAAGAAAATGTGTGTGGATCAAATTATATTAATGACAATGGACTGATTATAGTTAAAAGAAAAGGTTTTCGTAAAGTGGTAGTTCCCATGTCCCTAAGAAAAAAATTGCTTAGTGTTGCTCATGAACAGTTTGGTCACCCTGGTGTTCAAAAAATGCAAAATTTAATTTTTCCTAACTATTATTGGCCAGATATGACCCAAGACATTACTAACTTTGTTAAATACTGTGATATTTGCCAGAAAAATAAAAAACCTAGACAGAAAAAATTTGGCTTATTACAAGCTATGCCCACTACAGATCAACCTTTTGACTGTCTGTCTGTTGATACTGTAGGAGGGTTCAATTATTATAATTCTACAAAAAAATATCTCCATATTATAATAGACCATGCCGCCAGATATGTTTGGGCATTTCCTTCCAAAAGTGTCACTACAGAAACTTATACAAATTGTCTGAAACAAATCTTCAATATCAAAATCCCTCAACAATTATTCTGTTTTAGTAAGATTTCAAGTGTACAGTCCCCTCAAAAAATACTTAGTGACAGGAATGTTGCTTTTACTTCTTCAAGATTCAAAAAATTCCTGCGAAATCATAATATTAAACAACGTTTGACCACTGTCCATCATCCACAAACGAATGGGAAATGTGAAAGAGTAAATCAGACAATAGTAACTAGATTAAAATGTAAAGTAAACTCCACTACCTCTAAAATTCCCTGGACTAAGCTTTTAACTGAGGTAATTAATGAATATAATAATACACCCCATTCTATTACTAAATTTCCACCTGCTTACTTGCTTTTTGGCCAATTATCCTATGACTCCCTCTTACAACAAAATTATTATCCCCCCCTGTTCATGAAGCACTTAAAATTGCTAAAGCAAGAACTGATGAATTTCATTTAAAAAATAAAAGATATTATGATAAAGATTATATCGAACCAAAATTTAAAATAGGAGATCTAGTTATTTATGAAGATTTCAGTACCCTAATACTAGAAAGTTATCACAAGTATTTAGTGGCCCTTATAAAATTCTTAACAAATTATCCGAAGTAAATTTTGAAATTGATAGGCAAAACCAGTTCAAAAGTTCAGAAATAGTACATGTATCTAAATTAAGGCCTTATTATTCCCCTGATAAATTTAAATTAAGTCATGAGCAACAACTCCCTAATCAACAACAACAAACTCAAGTAAAAACTGTAGCTTAGACTATATCTCTAGTTTATCATTTTATAATTTTTTTTTCTTAAACAGTACATTTCTTTTCAAAAATCGTCAGAAGCTCAATGGTCTGCAATGATTCCTTGTCATTTCAAATCCCAAATATTTGGATTGAATTGTTAAATAATTTAAAAATTAAACAACGTGATACATAATTAAAATATAAAGCGCGTGATTTTTACTTTTTAAAAATTTTTAAATTTCATTTGTAATAGTTTATTGTCATTTTCCATCTTTGTGTTTATTTGTATTTTCTTTTTTCTGATGATGATTGAGTAAATTCAATCGAAACATGTAAAATTATTAAGATCTTTTAATGTTTTTATTAGTATTTAACGTCCTTTATAGCAATTAAATACTTTAATGCATATTTTTGAAATGTTTTTAATGGACGTATATGAAAACTTCTATTTATAATTAATGTTAGTACATTTCTTTCCATATTTTAATTCAGATAATATCCTGTAATTCTTACAGAATGGCAATGATATCTCTTGACTGCAGCGAGAGTGTCACTTGTCTGGAAATTTTTTATATTTGTTTGTTTATGCCGGCGTAGACGAACAAAGTGAAAATTTCTTATTCTGTACTGAATTACTCTACTTAGAATAATATAATAACAAATAAATATTTAAAAATATATATATTTTTCAACTGAACCTATTTGTAATATTAAATTTAATCTATCAATTATTAAATTAATTATTTACCAAGTAACAAAATTTTTATCACTTTATTTTAATTTTTTTTCTTTCTCTCTTTCTTTGCTTCTGCATTCCAGTCCAAGTACATGTCAATTATAATATAATTTTGTTTCTTTTTCTCTTCCTTCTTGCATCTTGCAATGTTTTATCACGCCGAGAGAATATTTATTGCGTAATTATTTGACATGAATAGATCTTGTTTTTTATTTTTATCATTTATTAATATTTCTTTTTAAGAATCTTAGTAGTTTAAAGGTCACGTGAATTCTCAGACATGAACAAAATTTTTATTTATCTTTATTTTATTTTATCATATTATATTTTAATTTTTTTGTACATATTCCTACTTAATCCTGTATTCGAATTACCAGATTAAGTAAATGATTTCATAATTGATTGTATTTTTATTCTATTTCACTTCTCTCTATATTTCATCCCAAAAATATGAGATGAGATAAACGAGATTAAGTATACAATTTAGAAATTAAAGAATGTCTTTTGAGATATTTACTATTACTTATTGAAAGAGTTACTTATACCCATTATGAGATTTACTTATACTTACTATGATATTTATTATTAGTGATATTTTTTCTTTATTATGTTTCTTTATTATATTGTTTGTTTATTGCATTGTAAAATTTATTATTGCTGTATTAATATGTTATGAAATGTGTTATCTAAAAATATGATTATAAGAAATATTTTCACAAAAGTTCCAAAAATGGAACTATTATAAGTGTTCTAGGACTTGCTTACAAAAACAAACTGAATTAATATCCTGATGTTAGATGATAGAAATTGGATGGTCTATAATGATATAATTATACCTCCTTGAAAGGAGGTAGTGAACTATTCAATTTCAAATGTGACTTTTTAGACGGACATTATGAACCACATTTTTAAATTTGATTTCAGGAATTTCTATTAAATTTCTTCATTCTACCTAGGTTCATTATTGTCAAGGAAGATTCAACGTTATTGTTTTTCATTTTTATGTTTCATTTTTATGTTATTACTATGGGTAATTGCTTATATTTTCAAATTACTTTATGATGTGTACTTTAAACAAGATTATATCTTGTATTTGTACTGATGCCTATTTTATTGTATTTAAATTTAAAGTTATTCCATGCATCACCTTAGTGTTCTTAAATTTGAATTCTATATTTATATAAAAAAGAGAAATTAATTTAAATTTTTTTTATTTAGTATCTAATTATTATTACTTATATGAACAACTTCGTCAGCTAAGTCTGCATCATCTCCCTTTCTGTGAAATTGCAGGTCTCAGACCTACTTTTTCACCCGTCTTTCTGGGAGGGGGGATTTGTAATAAAATAAAAAAAATTTGCGCCATTTTTGTTCTCTCTTAGCTTCAATTCTAAATTTGTGGAACATATTTCAATCTTAGTTTCGTAACTTGTAACAGCTAAAATTCTTTTTCTTACTTTAGTTATTAATAAATTATTGCTTGCTTCTCAAAAGAACGGGAGGTATTTCGTAAGCTTTTTACTTTCTGGAATATTCCTGGGATTTTAATTTTATTTTTTATTTTAACATCGCGTGACAGGTGTTATTACGCGTTGCTAAAGGGCTTGTTCTTCCGAGGAAAAAATATAGTTCTTGCCAAGGACCGCCTGCTACGACCAATTAGAATTCATCATTTTTGTCCGCTTGAGGCTCGAGTTCATCCTAATTGGATTTTTAAAATGATTGACGCTGAGTAGGAGGGAGCTAGTTTGTCTTGGAAATGTCCCATTTTCATTTGGTTTTTTAGGAGGTTAGAATGCATCTTTCCTTTAAGCTGCTCGGAAGCCATGTCATTTTTTCCGAGAATGTAGAACGCCGGAATGTTGCAGCTTAGTGAGCGAAGGCCGTAGTGATAGATGTGTGGAACGGTGATCTGTGGAGTAACTTAAGTTCGTGCTCTAAATAATAAAGAACTAAAAAAACTGATTTTCTTGCATTGTTATTGGAGAAACTCCTACGAGAACAAATCCTTGGCTTATCCACTTACCAGAACGACTGCTCATCCCACTATTGAGCCTTAGTGAATAGTAGTATTCTACAACCAACATGGTATTCTACTAGAGCTTATACACTATTATAGAACATCGTCGTCGTTTTATTACATATATATATATCCATTACATGGTAATTTGAATATATTTACGCGAATGACAGAATCGCCATACAGACGGCCAGCCAACATATATTCCTTTATGCTTTTATATAAGGTACCCTGGGGTAATAACGCCAGGCGGGGTAATAACGCCAAGTGCTTATATTTTGCATAATTATGAAATAATCAGGTAAATGACACCCACGTGCTCTGCGCAGAAGGGTTCTGAGTCATATAAATCGCAAAAAACAGCTTCAAGTTAATTTGTTTCATTTTTAGGTCTTATTGTTTTTACAAGCAACTAAAATTAACGCTTGATCTAAAATTTGCGAGATAAGGTTTTTGATCTGAAGACTATGTTTTTTATCCAGAAATACTTTGTTTATTACATAAATTTGTAGTGTATTTCACGTACTTTCAAATTGTTGCAGAAGATTTTGGATATCTTTTCGAGATAATTTGTAGTTTAGGATTTACTGCGCAATAAGTATCCCGGGGTAATAACGCCAGGGATTGGCGTTATTACCCCGGTTGATTCCCAACAATGGCCGAACTATATTCGAAGGGGGTTTATATATTAATATGGGACAGCATTAACATCATTGTTGAAATGGTAAGATTAAGGGGGGGGGGGGTGCCCAATACTTAAAAATAATCTCTCTATTTTATTTTTTATTATATTATTATTATTTTTTTTTTTTTTTTTTTTTTTTTTTACTAATATAAAAAATAATTTTTAACTCTTGTAAATAAAACTATATCAAAATGTTTTCGAGATTCAAATTCAAACATCTTCAAAATCAGTTTTTTATTAAATTTCCACTGTTCACTGTTTTATTGTTCAATTGAGTTCGAAATTTTAACTGTCCGCTTTCTCAGCGTTCGATTTTTCAAAACTTTATAAATTTAACCTTTAACTGATGTGACAGAAATTGTAACGTATGAATGTGATGCGGCTTGTGAGACAAAAAATTGAAAAAATTGAAAGATGAATAAAAGGCGGGAATAACTCATAGGATTGTGTTTTTGTACTAAACTTTTTATACAAGAGTATTATACTTAATATTCACCTATTTAGTCTTTGGTGATAGTATAAAAATTCCAAATGAAACAAAATTTCGGTAGTGTTTGCAGCTAAACTGAAAATTACAAGTTAAACTAAAAAATTAAAAGAAAAATAGTGGTCTACGAGACCGGTAACATTAGTTAAAGGTTAAAATGCGATCCATGATTAAAAATGATAGAATTCTGTTCCTGCGCTAAACTTTTTGTACAGAATTAATTCTAATTAAATTTAATCTATTCAAATATTTCTAACAATATTACGAAAACTCCAAACGAAAGAGAATTTCAGTTGTAACTATAGTTAAACTGGAAAATACAAGTTAAACGCTATTTTTTTTGGGGGGGGGGGGTGAGGAAGGGGGTACAGTGTTCAGTCAGATTGCTAACAGCAGTTTAAGGTTAATTTTGTTGCTAATATAGAGATAATGATATATAACCATATGAATTATGTGTAAAAATGAATAAGAGATCTGTTTGGGATAATATTTTTTAATCAAAAATTTTATTCAATTTATCAAAAATTTATTAAAACATGCTCTTTAAAACGTCGACAATTTAACTGTAGGTTTGGAGAATCCGCATTAGTGTGGAGTTATGGGCTGAAAACTATTTACTAGATTACTACTATAATAGTATTAACCCTTAACTGCTGTGACAAAAATTGTCGCATAACTTACTGTGAGCGGCTTGTCAGACCGCTTAATCTAACGATGAATAAAATGTTAAATTAACTTTTAGAATATTATTTTTGTATTGAACCTTATATACAGGACTATTATAAATAAAATTCAGCTATTCAAAAGTTTCTAGAGATAGTAATAGGACTCCAAATGAAACAAAATTTTCCCAGTATCTATAGTTAAACTAAAAATTGCAAGTTAAACTCTGAAACTTGAAAAACTCAGCGGTATGTGAGACGCTAACAGCAGTTAAGGTTTAACAAAAATATTTATCACATAATAACTCTAGTTATTATAAAACTTCACATGATTAAAATATTACATTATGAATGGTTAAAACCATGCAATGTTTCTTATAATCATATTTAAGCGGGACTTTTTAAGCAAAGAGAGACACAGATTGTTATATTTTGTTGAAGCTCCCCCTCACCCCTTTTTCTTTCACTTTCACTTTCACAGAAAAAATCAATATTTTCTATCGCATAGAATGCATACATGGGAATATAAATATTGATTCAAATAATCTGTGCAATGTTTCTAATAATTCTATTTACTTGGTCATTTTTAAACAAAACGTAGCTTAGAATCTGATATTCTTTTGCCTCCTCCCCCCGTCACCATCACAGCTTTCTTTTTCTTTCAGAGTCACAAAAAATTTGTACATTTTAAATAGCTTAGATTGCAATTTGTCAATTTCTAGAGCTGTAGAGTTTGTAATTTTAGAATTGGGCAATCCACATGCCATTATTCCATCTTATTTTATAGTTTTGTTTGCATGGCGTTATTACCCATATAGGTGGGTATTAACGCCAAATAGCATTGGTCAAGAAAAAACGCCATTACATTTTATGAATACATATCTGTTAAATTATTTTATTTTATATAGATAGTCAATGAGTTGCTGTATCAGATCCTATATTTGTTTGAAAAATACAATCTAAAACTAAGCCATGAAAATTGGTAGAACCTTAACGTGGCGTTATTACCCCAGGGTACCTTATATCATTAAGAAAAGCGCTTAAAAAATACGCTATAATGAAAAATAAAATTTCGCTACAGTTCATCAAACACAAAAATTATGTATTCAAAAAGTTATGAAATCTCAGGGATACCCTCTTATGAGCGTTGAAATAGCCTTCCCCAATAAGTTTGAGATTTTATGCTTTTTAATGGCAAAAAAGTAGAATCCAGACACCTTAGAACTGCAAAATGTCTTCGAAACATTCTCCACGGAGCCAATACTGAAGTATGCAAGTACTCACTTAATTCCCATGCTTTTGGTATAAATAAATCTAATGATTTCACATTTAGTGCTTTTTTAAACTCCTTGATATTAAAACTTTCTCTTACAATGTTCTTTAGTTGATGTATAATTTACATGATCTGTCTGATTTGAATTGCTTTAAGTTGTTTACACTTTTTCAAGTTAAACAGACATATTTTTATTTTATTTTTAGATAATAAAATTTAATTTTTTAAATTTCCGTCTGATAGAGTTAATCTTACTGAACACATTTACAGGGATCCAAACTTTAATTCAAATGAAGATCAGCTTTTGGAAGCTAAGTTGTCAGAATCTCCACAGCCGCTTTATAAAATCATGGCCCACTTGCTCAACGTAACCCTATTTCTTATTGCTGCAGTTATTTATAAAAGCAAAAATTATGCATTCAAACTGTGATTAAATCAGGGCAATTCTCTATGACGCGCGGTGAAATGGCCCCTTCATTTGTTAGATTTGAGATTTTAAGCATTATAATGGCAAAAATGTGGAATCCGGATTCCTTACAACTGTAAAAAGTCTGCGCTACAATCCCCACGTAAGTAAAAATATACTGCCGAAGGAGATGCGTGAACTCAACACTGTAAACCAAACACTCCGGATGAATAAAGAACTCAAAGAAAATAAATACAAATGCTTTCAATATAATAGAGCTAACAAGCAAAATTCATTGGATAAAGATTTAAAGTCATTGTGCCTAAATGTGATGACCTGGAATACGACAATATCCTTGCATTTAATGCTAGCTTTCCGCCCGCGGCTTCGCCCGCGTGGAATTCGGTTATATTGCGGTATAAAGCACAACTATAAGAAAACTTCTCATTTCCACGGAAAAATGTAAGAAGCGCGATGTAACGCTGGATACGATTAGTTGTTAAACCAAAACTGAATGGTACACTATATTATATGGTTACCCTTGTGGAGCAAAAACATGCAGATTTTGGGCACTGGAAACCCGGGAACACGCTACATAGAGCTGACCATGCTGACGTTGAGCTTGTTGCGATAAACGGTCTTGAGTACGAATATCATTCTCAGAAGCCCTCAAAGAAGCCTGGCGAGCGGCTTGCTCCTCAAGTCTTTGCTGGCGCTGAGATGGTAGCTCAGCAGCACTCGAAGCAGCCTGACGCTCTGCTTGTTCGCGCCTTCTTAATTCAGCATGGAGAGACGATTCTTGAAATCGGGCAATTTTCATAACCCGAGCTTTAGATAAGGTGCTCGACAAATTAGATTTACGTTTGCGAGGCATTGTGAAAATATGAGTAAACTATAAACCTAAACTAAACTAAAATCCCAAACTAAACTATAACAATCTAAACGACGAACAAAGCGACGTAATTACCTATCGAAAAAACAATAACTACTTTAGATATCTACCTAGAAAAAAAGCACTGAACTAACCTAACCTAACTATTATACAGCTACTTCACATCGTTACCACGTTTTAAAAACACCCAGCGCCATCTATCGCATACCTCAAGAACTCAATAACGTAACTAGTACTTATACCAATTAGTAATTCGTTGACTTATAGTTATTTCAGGATAATTAGATGTAAAAAAAACATTTTAGACGATAAAACAAATAGTACGTCATCCATCGGGAATTCCTCATTTTCAAGGATTCATTATCGTATCATTTAGCTTTTAAATTTACATGTTCATATTCGTTTGCAATATATAAGTAGATGTAAAAAACAGTTTAGACGATAAAACAAATTGTACGTCATCCCTCGGGAATTCGTCATTTTCGGGGATTCATTATCGTATCATTTAGCTTCTAAATTTACATGTTTATATTCGTTTGCAATATTTTATCTTGTTTTAAACGACACACAGCGCCATCTTCAATCCATCCATCAAGCAAACTATATTTTTGTTTTCCCTCGGGAATATCAATTTTTTCCGGGATAAAAAGTACCCTATTATTTAATCCGGACTTCTAACTTTACGTCTGCAAAATTTCAAAGCAATCGGTTCAGTAGTTACGGCGTGTAAACGGAGCAAACAAACAAACAAACAAACTCACTTTCCGATTTATAATATTAGTAAGGATATCAAAAAAATACCCATAACATAACTTTAAAAAAAATACCCATAACATAGACATCGTTCATAATATACTACAATGACTGCGAGCTTTTTCATCTTAATTTTGCAGATCAAGTAATTCTACGGAAATGAATGTCTACAATTTATGTTCAATGCATTCAAGCTTTAAAAAATGCGAACAAATTTTAGAATTGTAAAATATTCTATACATTTTAGGGATTTTATTTTCTTCGGATATTTATTAGCGACAAACTGAATACCATCAATGCAGAAAAATTTTTAGGGGATTAACGAAGCAAGTTTATAAAGCTTTTTTCAATTTTGTATTAAAATAATGTGTAAAATAGAAATTGCTTTTAATTGAACTGTGTTGAATAAGTAAATGACTAATTCTAGCATGATCTTTCAGCAACGTTGTTCTATAACCGTGTACTAAAATACGTGTTTAAAATTAACAAAATAGAAAAATATTTGTCTTTAAAATTATTCATTTCAAAAAATGGTGTAAGAGTAGGAATGTATATTCAAGACAGAGAATATAGATACAGGATTACACGATTCGCAATAAATTTTATATAGAAACAATTCTGAAACATTTTGTATAGATTGAATGCATTTAAATTATGTTAAAGCGATTAAATATAATAATTTCAAAAATATTAAGACTTTCAGTAGATTAAATGCCAAATCGGATTAAAGCAAGATGCATTTGATTTATAGCCTGTTTTTCAGATCTCTATTTATTTTTTCACTTTTTCTAAATCTGATATTTTAATTCTGTTTTCAACTTTTACTCATTATAATAACTATTTTCTATTTCTAAATTAGAATAAGATAAAAAAAAAAAAAAGAAAACTGTGTTTATGTAAATGAATATTTATGCTTCCATATATGCCATGTTTTCGTTGGCTTTTGACCAACATTAGCGATTTCGCGAATAAGAAGTAAAAACAGAAGCCAAATGAAAAAAAAAGTTAGCAAAATAGATTCGGAGTGAAAAACTAAAAAATCTACTTTTAATTCCCTATTATATCTCCCCTTTTTAATGTGTTTTAAAATAACATAATTTTTGTCATTGCTTAGGTAATAGAAATTTTACTATTATACAGTACAGATACTATTAAAAATAAATACATTCTTAATTTTTTCTAAATGTGTAAATGTTTCAAACATTCTTTTAGCGGTAAATTGCAATGAATCTACGTCTTTGGCCGTTGCTAAACTGAATGAGTATTGGGTCATAATCTTTATAAATAATAATGTAAATGACACGGTGCGATTAAAAATGAAAATTGATATCAATCGTAAAGCAACGTGGATAAGAATCTCATCTGTAACCACATACAAACATAAATAATAATAATAATAATAAAACATAAATTGAGCATTCGCAATTTGGCGAGTCTGGCTGTTCATTTACTCGCAAAATGAAGTATTTTGGGGCGATTTGGCGCAATGGCGAGCGGCAGCGAGAATACTGCATATATGTATTCTAAGGCATAGAAAATTTTCTTTTTGTGTGAAAGTGTAAGGAAAAGGAATAGGGTGGAGACAACACAATATCAGACTATGGGCATCTCTTTGGCTTAACCAGGTCTCCATTGAACTATTAGAAACATCGCCCAATTTAATCTGCTTATACGTCTAATATTTTTATCATTGGACATTTTAACTATCGAGTTATAAACATTAAATGTTCTTTTTAACAATTTTCGAAATATCCTCTAAAGACTCGTTTAACTCTTGAACTCTTCACCAATGCGAATTCGCTTCGATCAAAATTTAAAATGTTGGCGTTATTTAAATCAGACTTTAATTAATTTGTACTTTTCACTAACATAATAAAATTTTTGATAAAAATCAATATCGCATTTCAATTTCCTATTAAATTTCCTATAGGAAACATGAGTTAGTTTTCATTTGCACTATATTGCCAATTAAAATGTACGCAGTTGAAATTATGGAATAGCAAATAGAGCTAATGTGCAGTTTAAGGGTTAATTTGCAATGGATTACTGATGATTTTTTATGTTTTCGCGGACAAATATTTAGCCATTAACTACTGTTAACGGCCTCACATAGCACTTCTTTTTAAAATTGTAACAGATTAGCTTGAAATTTTCTTAAATGTGTAAAATAACTGTTTGTGAAATGTTGTTTCTTTTTTATCTATTAAAAATGTTCAGAACAGTTATTTTTAATAAAAAAAAATCCGGTAGATAAAATTTAGTGCGCAATTTTTGTTGCAACAGTTAAGAATTAAATGATTATTTTTTTCAAACAAATTGGCATGTATGAAACACATTGTTACATTTAAGGCTGTAGACGTGTCATTTAGATTTTAACCCCTTCGCGATGGGAGCCTTTTACGAAATATTTAATGTTTTGTCACCGGTTTTAAAAAACAGAAATTCGTGTCTTATTGAATCGAGAAAATGCTCCGATTGAATAAGGAAAATTTTATCGTATAATTTTCCCGGAGGGAATAAACAAGGAATCTTAAGCCTTTTTGCGGCACGTGTACGTGTCGCTCGTCCCCAAGGGGTTAACAGCCGTAAATGCGATAAAAATGCCTAAATGTGACAGTCGTAGATAGTAGTATTATACTTCAAATAATTATTCCATTTTGACAAAACAAGTTATATTTGAACTAAAGATACAGTATTCAATAATTTTCTGAAAAATAAAATATAATTTTTTTTAATAAAGTCAATTATACCCTAATACAGACAAATTTATAGGAAATCACATCCCATTATTTCACAATGACATTAATATACTTTTTTTATGTTTTAATAACCTTAAACTGTATAAAGAAATTTATCAAATATTCAAAAGAAAACTAAATTAAAATATTCAAAAGTTTGCATGGAAAAAAAATATATCATAAAATATTATAAAATAAAAAAGTTAGTTCAAAAGACTACCGACCTCAAAATTCATTACTTTCTTTTCAAACATAGAATCATACATCTCATCCAATTTAATTGATTCAAATTAGTCCAATTAAGAACCTACATGAGTAACTGAAAAAGACCCGGATGATAATATCAAGTCTAAGGAGGCGTTATTCTCGTATATCCCACTCGAAATTCAATATTTTTGAACTTTTTTCCCTTTTTTGCTTAGGATAGCTGAGGACGGCTAGTTTTAAGGCTAGTTTTTAATTTTTCGATTTTGGTTATATATTTTTTTATATTAGGATAGTTTTAATTTCAGAACCGGCTCAAATTGGTTCCGAAAGTTAAAGTAATAAAAAAAATCTTAAACCAAAATCGAAAAAGTAAAAGCTAGCCTTAGAATTAGCCGACCTTAATTATCCTATAAAAAAATCTTTCAAAAATTTTAAAATTTGAGCTCAATATTTGAAAATAACGTCTCCATAGACTTAACATTATCATTCGGGTCTTTTTCAGCGACTCGTGTAGAAATAAATTTTAATAGTGATATGAATTTACTTACGCAGGTTAATTTTAACGTACTATGTAGAATTTTTTAATAACTTTTTATCGCTCCTATCATTTTTGTATGAAAATGATTTTATTTTACTATTAAAAAAATCAAAAAAAAAAGTCGAAAAATAGCTATTTTAGACAGATCAAATTTGTTTATAAATGAACCAGCAGTCAAGAAAAATTGGTTCACTCGTAATTAAATTTCGCTGATTAATGAGTCCTGTGCACTTCCACCTGAATACACATCCTTTATTTGATATAGTTCTATATAGTCTGTTTGATTTCAACATTAGTAATTATTGGCTCTAAACATGGTATGTAGTTTTTTGATTATTTGAGTGTTATTATACTGATGAGGGGCTAAAAGGGAGAGTAAAATATTTTCATTTTTAATTGTAGGAGGGTTAGTCCGAAAATAAGTTTTCCCTGTCAATTGTGGTTAGGGTTGTGTATGAAAATCAAAAATCAGAATGAGACTTTAAAGATAAGGTATATCTTTATTTTCCCATATAATTATCAAGTACATTGAGACATTTGTCATACCGCTTGATAAACTTCCAAATGCCCTGCAGGATAAATGCAGGTCTTTGCATACGGTAGGTGCGTTTTTAACGGTTGTCCGTGTGCAAATACCTGATGTTTTCCTGAAGGGCTTTTTGCAGCTTATCAAGCGGTATGACAAACGTCCCAACCTGCTTAGTACTTATATTGACAAATAAAGTTGTGTTGCATGTTTCATGTCTCATTATATTGTTTGACTTTCGTAAATGCCTCTGTCCACAGACGCCAGGGGAAACTTATTTTCCGATTCCCCATGTATACATATTTCTGTAATATTTTACTTGTATGATTGATAATTTTTAGATGTTTTTTATTTTTCAAATTTTATGTATCAGAAATCAAACATTGTTTAATTATTCTGATGATTTCATTGTTTATAACATTATCTTCATTATTTGTTATTTCATCGTTTGGAAAATAAGTAATTTTTCGTTATTGACCTGAATGAATTTTTGCTAAATATAGACAATAAATTAATAATAGTTTTGTACAACTTTCTATTTAGTATTACAAGTTTATTTATGTTATTTCAAATTTAATTTACAGTATTGCTCGAAACATTTTTGAGTAGCTTTGTAATCATGAATTTTAAAAATCATTCATGGATTTATTATTATTATTATTATTATTATTATTATTATTACCGAAATAAGTAAATATATTTTCAGTTCCAAACGCATTTTATTTTAAAGTTCTTTTACTTCTGTCTTCTGAGGTAAAAAAAAACAATTTTTTCTCTTTTTTTTAATTAAAATGACAGTGCGAATTTAATTGTTACTTAAGTAGATTAAAATTTTTCACGGTCGGATGCGTCTGTTCTTCATATTAGATGTAACGACAAAATAAAATAAAATTAGAGAAATCAACTATGATTTTATTTAAATCCATGATCTGATACTAAACAAAACCTCAAGTTAATTAATTTCTTTTATTTATTGGATAAGTTTCATCGTTAAAACATTATTTGAAAAAGTGTTATTTCAAGTCTACCAGTAAATTTTTAACATTTAATAAGCAGATAGAACTTTTAGCATTGCAACAAAAGAAAGTACTCGCAATAAAAAATTAACTCATTGGGTGTCTTGTTTGTAAATAATTTTTGAAGTTTTACATTAAGTTTTTTTTTTCTTTCAAAAGTTTAAGATTCGAATTCTAATTAAACAGAAAGCTATTATCAAAGATTCCTAAGATTTTTTTAGGCAATTGCTTCACAACTTGAAAAACAATGGTGTCTTACTTCTTACATGTAACATTAATTACAAGCTTATTTTTTCATAACAATTTCTTTCTGATAAATATAAATGTTTGTAATGAACTGGGTGCATTTGACAGAAAAATCGATAACGGTAATAGAAAATTTTTGTGGAAATTAGATAAGGGGATTAAATTTTGGTAACAGTAAAATGGCTCAGATCACCTGTTTATTAACACATGCATTTAATTTAATATATATATATGTATATCTTTTTTTCTACAATTGGAGAGATTGTTTACTGTCCCCTCCTCTCTCTCTCTTCCTTATTACCATGGAAGCACGATAAATCGACAACAGAGGTAAGATATTTATTAAGCATAATATATTTACTTCAATGAGCAAAAACTTCATCAATTTAACATATTTAAACAAAATCCCACTTAACGCAGATTCGTAAAGATACTTCACAATTTTCCCAGCTTATAAAAGATGTTCTGAGGACAAAATAAAAATTCAGGTGTGTTTTTACGCAATAGGTTTATTCTCTGACGTTAAATGAAGGGTTTTAATATAAGAAAAGAAATCGGCAGTTCTTATGACAAGAATTTTAAGCAAAAAGTAGAATTACATTAAATCAACATGTCTTTTTCTTTTTTTTTTTGGGGGGGGGGGGGTGGAGTTATTAAGGCTATACTGGTTTTTTGGAATTACAAGCTATACTACAATTTTCATAGTACTAATTTTTATTTTGTATAAAAATGAATCTCAAACATTTTGGACAAAAAAAGTTATCATGAAGTGAAATGATTTGAGCCTATTCCAAAACAAACAATCCATATAGTATTTGAATACAACCAAATTATGAAATAATAGAAATAGAAAAAAAAATGTTATCTAATGCTAAACTGTTCATTAGCCACATTTTTAAGGGGACAAAAAAAAACCAAAAAGAAAAAAACTTTGATTTCTCTTTTTCCACAAAATCAAGCGTTATCTAAGCGTTATCTGCAAGTTGAATTTTTGCAATCAGAGGATTTTTTAGCGTTTATTTAAATTTCTATAATTAATTGAAGAATCCTCGTGATCTGCTGATTTTGTTTACAGATGTTTGCAACTGTATTTCTTTATATTTTTTCTCTGAATGCCTTAAAATTTTTAAAGCTGTTTGTTATTATATATGTAATAAAAATTGTGCATGTTTTTGTTTAGAATTAAAATAATCGTTAAATTTAAATGTAGTTAACTGCAGCAAAATGATGCGAAAATACTGAAAATTTTAAAATTTTGAAAATATTTTTCTTTTACATGTAGTTTAAAATGGATAAAATTCGATGTACAGTTTCATACATATATACATACACATATATATATATATATATATATATATATATATATGTGAAACCTGCATTGAAAATACAGGTTATTTTAGTTGACATGGAATGCTCATGGAGCATTTCGAAAATTTCTTCATTATCTGTCGTTAATGAATGATTTCTTATGTCCTTTATGTTTTGAAAAACATATATGCAAAATGAATAATCATTAATTTGATGAAATTGCCCTGTTAAATTATTGAAGTTGAATTATTTATATTAGATTTTCTATAGTCGATTAGAAGATCTATTTTAATGTTTGTGCTTTTATTGAATCATAAACTCCGTTTTTCTCAGTTTAAAAATTTCATTGGTATCCATTATTTAACAAGTATAATAGTTAATCTGTAATTATTAAATTTTTACATAGATGGTAGCACCAACAAATTTAATTTCAAAATAATTATAAAAGAAAGTTATTTATTTTAATCTAATTTAAAATGGTCAAATCAAACTATTTAAATAAAATTGAAGATTCCAAATTTTTTGGAAATCCGAAATTTAAAAAAAAATTAGCAGATATACATATAAAACTAGCTAAATTAGCTATTTCTCATTATATATTATATAAAATGATGCATGTTTAAAAGCAGAAATGTTACGAGGAATTGCTGAAAATTTTGAGAGAATTTAGAAAATACTTGTAAGGCATGGTGACGTCACTGCAACGTCGTTGTGAAGTCACATTGTGACTTTGTGACCATCGATCGTCGATGTGAAGTCACAGTGACTAAAATATGAAGTCGTTATGGCTGTTTTAGAGCTTTTTTGTGACGTCAGATTGTGGCCACTTTGTGATGTCACGGTGTGACAAATTTGTGAAAAGTGTGTCATTTGTGACTACTTTGACATTAACATTGTGACGAAATTGCGACAAAAGCGACGATATTTAAATTGCCAGAAACATGTTTTTTAAAGTAAATAACATGCTTTGAAGAAAATTTTGTAATTTTCTAAATATTTTTAAGAAAGTCACATCTCAGTTACAAGGTGACGTCATTGAGTGGTGGCATTTTGGTCACAGATGTGATGTGACCAAAGTGACGTCATTGTGACGTCACTGTGACCATGCATGCTATGCGGGTATGTTATTTTCTATACTTTACAATCAAATCTATAAAATTTGATGCACGGTTTTATATCTACATAAAAACAAAATTTACATAAAATATATAAGAAAATTTTATTTGATATTAAATGCGCGTGGGACATTTTATAAGTTTTTCTAGCGTTTAAAATATTCAAGAAAATTCCTTCAATTGTATCCTTGAGTAGTATTTGGAATGAAATTGAAAAACATGTATGCAAATGAGTTTGAAATTTCCTTGTCCCCTTAAGGTTTATTTGGAACTAAACTTATTTAAATGCTATTTCTGATAATATACACTGCTCAAAGCAATTAAAAGAGCACATAGCTTTAACGAAATTACGCACATACTTACACCTATAAGTAATATAAAATAAATTATCCATAATTTAGGGCCTAGCAGGAAACAGAAGAAAAACTTTATATGGAAATAAAATTTTACTGTGTCAAGAAACATAAGGGCAGAAATCGGGATGTTGCAGAAACGTCTGTTTTATTGCCTTAATTGTGAAATTTGATTGCTCAGCTTATTTCTTTTTTTGGGAAAGGGTGACTTGAAAATGTCTCAAGAACGTGATTTACCAGAATCCATGGAATGGCGTATTATCGGCAGACTTGAATCCGGGCAAACACAACGAAGTATCACGGACGTTATTGGGAGCGCCAGACGTGTCGTTACAAGGCTGTGGTATCGTTTCCAAAAAACAAGTAAAGTTAGATTACGACCAGGGCAAGGTCTGTCACGTGCCAGAACAGCAACTGGTCATCGGTATAAACTGTTAACAGCTCGTCGAAATAGAACAAAGAATACTACTCAGTTGCAAAGGACGAAGCATGCTCGGACGGCACATTGCTGCGAGATCAATTGGGATTACACTTTTTGAGGAGGGGAACAGTATTCCCCAAAGTCTTATAAATGACATCATTGTATCATTAGAAAACACGTGTACAGCAGTCTTAGCTATTCGAAGAAACCACAGGCCATATTAAAAATCTTGCATCACTTCTAAACAATACCTTTTTTTTTTATCATTTACATGTAACCAAATTGTTGCCCTAAATTATCTTTTTACGCTTTTCCATGTTTTCGAAGAATTAAAGCTTAATTACAATTTTTTTTTTTTTTTTTTTTGCTTCTCCTTTTTTCTGTATAGTGGATTGATACGCGTGTACTATCCATTTTATGCTAATACTTGGCTATCTTGTATGGTTTTCTTAACTTATTTGCTTGTTCCCTTAACATTTTGAGCAGTGTATTTTATTAGGTAGACTTTGCAAGAAATAATACCTAGTAAATTCTCTCCTACATTGTAATTTCTGAAAAGTTTCTGCTGATATACATCGGTAGTGATCCATAGAATCCAAAAATATCCCCAGTTAAAAAATTAACATATATACATAGATATACATATAACTTTTAATAGACATGATAACCTCTATAATTTTGCAAAAATCTCTTCCAAATTGACTAAAAAAATCAAGGCACAAAAAGTCTTGGTCATGCTCGTTAATGAGCAAAACCGGACAATACGAGTAGGAATAGGGAGGGATTTTATGAAACCAAAATGAAAACTTGCAGCTTCTTAGTTATAATGTACATCGAATCAGTTTAAAGTTTTTACTACTTCTAGAAAAAAGGCCCAAAAATTATGTATGACAGATTTTTGATAAAATTAAAATCGGACTCAAGAAGAGAAAAAAAAAATAGCAGTTTTCGGGAGAACAGAAATCAAAACTTTGCCAATTCTCTAGTTATCAAATCGAATTAAATTTATTATAAATCTTCTTAATATTATCTACAATTTTTATAGCTTCAAGTATTTGATAAGACCAACTCTTACTAAAAAAAAACTGGAAACAAAAAGAGATGTGTTAAAGGAGAAGAAAAAAAATCCTAACTGCGTCTTTTCATCTGTTATTAATATTATCTACAACTTTCATAATGACAATTTTTTGATTGGACAGTTCTTAGATTTAAAAAAAATTTAAAATTTTATAACGATTGAAGAAAAAATTGGCGTATTAAGGATGCACTCAAAAATAAATTTCTGATTTTCTAACTCTTTTTTTATTTTTCGTTTAAATACATCCAATCGACAAAGTCTCTTATTCAGAAACAATATAATGTTCCGCATTGGTCATTTTTTGTTGTTTTTTTTTTCTTAGAGGTAGAATACATTTTTTAAAAAGGATGCAGGATGTTAAAATGATCGTTTTGAACCTCATTTCCCAAATCGATAGTGTTGAAAATTAAAAATATGTTCGTTCTGAGATGATAATTTTATATAAATCAAGATCTAATTAATTGAACGAAAAAAAACACAGGTTGCTTTATAAATATCTTTAAAACTCACGCCAGCAAGTTTCATGTTTTTTCTTTTAAAAATAAATCTGAAAATGCGTCAGAAAATTTCGAATTGTTCAGCATGGTAAAATATGTTTCTATGATTCTGATAAAACCAGCTCTTACATAAAAATGAAATTTAAAAACTCGTCAGAAACGACTAGGTAAAATTGTTAAATTCGGTTTATACTTCGGTTTATCTCGGGGTAATTATTGTTGGTGAAATTTTCGAATTTAACTTCGAAATCTACCTCCACCTGTAGGCCGAGCTAGAAGGGATTTTTTTTTATATAATACTATACGTCTGTGTTAATATCGATACATACTTTTAATCTAATATAAATAGCTTCTACAAAAGGAATTTTTTTACCCATTCTTAGTAATAATAACAAAGAATGACGATAATAATTTCTTAAACATACCTGAATATACCACCTGAATATGCAATATTAATGAAATATTTTTTTACGCTATCTCTTTGCTTAGAAAATTAAAAAAAAAGATTACAAAAACTCAGATCAAACTATAACAATGTATATACTAATATAATGTAATTTTTTTTCTCGTAATGATATATATTTTAATTCATGAATGTCGTAAGGCTTGATGCTTATTAACACTTTCCAACAAAGTTGAAAATCTTTATGCTTGCGGTTTGTCTGTCCGCCTGTCCGCCGTGTGATCTTCGAAATAGTGTCGCATTCTCCTGAAAGTTTTGGAAGTTATTGACGTATACCCTAGCTTGAACTTTATTTCAAATAAAGTTTCTAGCATGATTAGTTTATTTACAGAAGCAGTTAAAAGTTTTCCATTACATGACAGCCTATGGGAAAAAATCGTTTCAAATGAATTTTAAAGATGTTACACCCTTTCAAACACATTAAAATTTATGTGAATTTACGAAGTGCACTAAAATGTGTATTCTGTAAAATATACATGGAAAAGAATAGTTATTATTGATTTACAGGGTTACACAAAAGAATTCCATTACATAATGGTAAAGGGGGGGATTTGTTTGCAGCATATTTCTATTATATTAAACTATTTTATGTGTAATAAAATTGATATATGTTGCTGAGGCTTTATATAAATTATTTTACGCATAATACGAAGTGCATAGCATTGAACCGGACACACGAAAGATTTTAAATTGTATATTCTATTCGAAGTATAGTATATTATCGATGATGGCGGATAGATGGATGAAGGGCATTTTTAATTATAAGAGCTTTTAAATTTCCCTACATTTATGCATATTATACAGTATGTATAAATACTAAAGTTGATATACAGGGCTACACAAAAGAGGTAAAATTTACTGAATATGAATGTAAATTACTTAAAAGTGGTTTTTAAATAAATTATACATTTTTGCGCTGAACTGCATTTATTTTACTAATAAATGCTTCTAAAATATAGATAAAATAATATACGGAGTCACGCTAAGAACAAGCTATGGGTACATGGTCACCTCTGGATGATAATTTCTGCAAATGTGATTTCAGTAGTTTTAAAAGTGCTTTAACTAGAATTAAATTTTAACTAAATACTGGCGAGTAATAAAGGTACTAGGTAAACGGCAGAGCTGAACAAAAGTATTTAAGTATGTTTCCATCTATTAGTATAAATTGCTGAAAGAGAAATTTCAACCTATTAGACGCTTTCTTTTTGAACTTAATTTCCCTATCATATAGTATATATATATATATGAATCGACAGATCAAATAGAGGACTGTTCAAAATATTGGAATACTTATTTAGATTTGGACCGTAACATCTTATTTAACGAAGTTTTGTTAAAGATTTCAGGAAGTGTTGGAAAGTGTTTCATAATTTATGTCTGACGCATGATTTTTCTTACTTGTTTCTTTTTGCTATTGCTATGTTCGGTTACATCATCTAAACCTTAATAAGAAACTTGTTGCTTAATGTTCAAAAATATTTATCTTGGTATAGCTTCTTTTCACTTGCTATTTTAAATTTATACTAGCAGGGGTGACCGAGCTAAGCTCGGTCAAAATTAACTTTGTGTTCAACTCGATATAGTATTTTTACTGCATCATTCACTCTGTATTATTACTGTAACACATGTTATTTATAATAACATTATTTACAAAAAACAATTAATAAGGAAACTGTGTTTGTATGCACATGATCATAAATTTTACTTCATTTTAACATTTACAACGAAAGAACATCGATCCAAATCCCTTTTTTAGCTCGACTCTGATTGATTTTTGAATCCTATTAAGAATGGATAAAAAAATTCTTCACATTCTCAAAGACAATGTTTTTTGCCTGGTACAGCCAAATTAGGAGACATTCTTTCATTTGTCGCCAAATATGTGTTTTGACTTTTGTTATCTTAATAATAGATTTTTCGGCCAAATGTCGCCAATATTTTGTCAAATATCGCTAAACTTATTGTTTGTTGCCATATTCTCATGACTCTGACTCGTATTACTCAAAATGAGCCACTAATCAAATTTGATCAAACATATGACTTAGCTCAATGGTCTTTAGATAAATTAATCACTAATCCTAAAATTACTCACTAATTGAATTTTCACGAGCATATGTCATATTCCAATGGTTTTCTCTTACCCGAAAACGATATAATACAAAGTATATTAAAAATGGTGAGAGCCATTATCTACATAAAATTAGCACGACCCATCATAACCCACAAATGACCCTTATCCTCTTCAGTCCTGAATGTAAATAAATTTTTGAAAAAATGCTGGAATAGGTTTATTTAACTAAGTTGGCTTCTAATATGATAGAAATGAAAAAAAAATATAATTTTATGTATCAGAATAGCAGCAATTTGAGGTCCACATATGTGGACCTCGGGACCCAATTGCATAAAAAGTTAAATTTTTTGGACAATCATTGCAAGCATTTAATTATTTTCAAAATTGCAGAAACAAATGTTTTTCAACAGGCAAATACTATTTTCTATTGTTTTAAAAGTGTTGCATTAATAAATCTTAAATTTAAAATTTTTGAAATACTTTTTTATGATTTTTTTTTTAAATTACCAGAAAACTTAAAGTTTTTTCTTTATTTTTTATTTAGTGTGAAAAATTTCAAAACAATTGTTTTTCAAACTACATAAATAAACTTTACATTTTATACACATTGCTCTGGTTTTGTATTTGCATCCTTCTAAACGACATTTAGATGCATTTTTGTTGTCAACAAATCTTGTTAAGTGTCCAACATTGTCAAGGCGTTGACAATATTTGTTTTTGCTGTACAGCGATAATATGCAAGTTATTGATCACAAAGATCTGTACCGCCCATACATACATTGTACATCTCCTCTACAGAGGGCTGTGGTACATTTATTTTTGCCTTGTCTTATTTTGACCATCTCAAGCACAACGAATTTGGTTCACTTCCAACGCATGTTAAAAGAAAAGCAGCAGATTTGTTATCTTTCCATTTAAGTATACAAATCTTCTCATCATCTCTAACCACTTCATTCCACTCTCCTCTTTTCAATTCTTTATCAGGTCTCAATTTTTGTATAGCAGAACCAATTCTGGTAGACATAACAGTACCTGAGAAATAAATTTTATTTTGCAGAAGGTATTCTACACACTTCAAACTAGTGAAAAATCTGTCTGTATAAATTACGTGATTGAAATTCTGGGGCACAGTTTCAGACAACAATTTCACAATACCCCCACCTACACCAAAATCTCTCATATCATCTGAGGAAATACTGCCTTTGCCAACATGTATACAAAAATCTAATAATATTATTTTTAATTAAAATATTATTTTGTTATTTAAAATATTTAAATATATATATATATATATATATATATATATATATATATATATATAAGAATAATTTACAAATTTATTTATATAATTATTCCATTTATTTATTTTTAGTAAAAAAAAAACGTGTTGTATATCTAATATAATCTCCAGTTGATCCATATATTTTTAAGAAAATTTTATAATTGCCATGAATAATATTTAAGTATTTTTTAAGGAAAAAAAATAATCTAAATTCACTTAATCTAGCTTAAAAGGCATATTTAATGTTAAAACGACACATATGAGTTAACAATCATTGTCTTATTTTTTTAAATAATATTATTATTTTTAATTAAAATATTATTTTATTATTTAATTTTTTTAAATGTATAGATAAAAGAATTATTTACAAATTTATTTATATAATTATTCCATTTATTTATTTTTAGTAAAAAAACGTGTTGTATATCTAGTTATAATCTCCAGTTGATCCATATATTTTTAATAAAATTCTATAACTGCCATAAATAATATTTAAGTATTTTTTAAGGAAAAAAATAAGCTAAATTAACTTAATCTAGCTAATAAAGCATATTTAATGTTAAAACGACACATATTATGAGTTAATTAAATACCTCGAAGCTTTATTATTATATTTAAACATAAGAGTAATTCTTGATTTTAAGCCTATTTATACGCTTTAAGTACTGAGGTCCACACACGTGGACCTCAACAAAATGCTACTTTTTAAATAAAAAATATCATCAAATGAACAAAATAAAGATGTCTGGTAAACATTTATCATCTATACAAAAAAATATGACACCTTAATTAAAATAACAATATAGATAAAAAGTACTTACTTCTGCGCAATCGCTGAATCGGCGGCATTTTTAAAAATCACAATTTCAAACAAGTGTATGAGCATGAAAATGTGCCTGGTATTGCTATTCATTGGATTCTTTTTGAAGCTTAAACTATCAGAAATGTAAATATGAAAAAAATGCAGATAATTTTCATAGTTTTATTATAAACAGCAAAGATCCAAGGTCCACATATGTGGACCACAGTAGCGAAGAGGTTATAATCGAAATCTCTCGAACACGTGACCTAGCTCATCAGTTTTTGCGTGCCGAAAAATGTTAAATACAAAATTTAGATAAAATCGATTGAGCCGTTTTTTAAATATAATTAATTTGACCCTGATCTATTATGACCCAAATGACCCACTAATCTAATTTTCTCAAACATCTGATCTAACCCAATGTTTTTCTTGCGCCCGAAAACGATAGAATACAAAATTTAGTAAAAATTGCGCGAGACATTGTCTAGATAAAATTAGAATGACCCAAAAGTGACCCACTAATCGCAATTTCTCGAACATGTGACCAAACCCAATGATTTTCTCGTGCCAAAAATATGCTGTATATAAAATTTCGTTAAAATCATCCACACCTTCTTTAGATACAACTTGACCATGACCCATTATGATCCACAAATGACCCTTATAATCAAAATCTCTCAAACGTGTAACTTAGCCCATTTGTTTTCTCGTGTCTAAAAATTGTTACATGCAAATTATCGTTAAAATCGATCCTACCGTTCTTTAAATATAAATAGCTGACCCAGACACTTTATGACCCAAAATGACCCATTATCGAAATTTCTCGAACATGAAATCTAGCCCAATAATTTTTTCGTGCCAAAAAATGTTGTATACAAAATTTCATTAAATTCGATTCATCTGTTATTTAGATATAACTTGACCGTGACCCATTATGACCCATCATGACCCACAAATGACCCTTATAATCAAAATCTCTCGATCGTGTGACTTAGACCATTAGCTTTCTTGTGTCAAAAAACTGTTACAGGCAAAATCTCGATGAAATTGATTCTGCCGTTCTTTAAATATAAATAGCTTGACCCAGACCCTTAATGACCTAATATGACCCATTAAAATTTTTTTCGAACATGT
Source organism: Maratus speculifer (assembly GCA_964019185.1). NCBI lineage: Eukaryota > Metazoa > Arthropoda > Arachnida > Araneae > Salticidae > Maratus > Maratus speculifer. The sequence goes on from OZ025291.1 coordinate 224,198,274, forward strand.
AACCTAGCCCAATGTTTTTCTCGTGCCCGAAAATCATAGAATGCAATTTTTAGTCAAAATTGCGTGAGAAAATCTCTAGATAAAAATAGCACGACTCACAATAACCTCAAAAACGACCCACTAACCGAATTTTCTCGAACATGTTACCTAACCCAATGGTCTTCTTGTAATCCAAAACGATAAAATGTAAAATTTTGTCAAAATCGTTAGAGCCGTTTTTTAGATAAAAATGTCTTGACTCATAAAAACCCAAAAATGACCCACTAATCGAAATTTTTCGAACATGTGAAGAGCCCAATAGTTTTCTTGTGCCAGAAAACGATTGGATACAAAATTTCCTTAAAATCTATCCAGCCGTTCTTTAGATATAAATAGCTTGACCCTGACCCATTATGACCCAAAATGACCCAATAATCGAATTTTCTCGAACATGTGACCTAGCCCAATGGTTTTCTCCCGCCCGAAATTGGTAAAATCCAAGTTTTTACGAAAATCGTTAGCCGTTTTTGAGATAAAATTTACACACACACACACACACAATTTTTGCTCGCATTATAGTATAAGATATACTTTAATTTTTAAGTATATATAATTTATTTAAACATTTGCATGTAACTTTGTCTCGCTCATTCTGAATATTGAGATAAACTAATAGAATAATTTCATAAAAATAAACATCATTATCTTGCAGTTGGTATTAAATAAAAACGGTCATCATCTGTACTAAAAAACCAATAAATTTATTTCTATACTCGGAAGAATGTTTTTACAAAGTCTCTAAAAAATCAATCTTATATTGCTTCAATTAGGTTTTACAGTTACATTTTTAAAAAATAATTTTTTTGTTAACGAATGTTTAAAAACTGTTTAGCAATTTATAGTACATTACTAATGCAATAAATTCTTATTACTTTTCTTTCTAGTTTTCAAAAAGTAATTTATTTTAGGAACTTTTTTATATAAAATTAAGAAAAAATTGGCAACATATTTCAAACTTTTTTGCTGACTTAAGGTTATTTTTTCTGCTTTATCATCTCTGCTTTTTTTCAGCTATAATCATTTTTTGTCAGAGATGCTTTAGAGAAAGATTATATTTTAAAAAGCTGTTTTTATTAACAACTACAAACAAAAGCCACTATTTTCACTACTATCGATTTTTATTGTTTTGGTACTACTGTTTCTGAAAAACTGTTTTGTTATTAAATTTATGAAGGTTTGAGGTTTAAAAAGGCGAAATTTTCTTTATAAAAGTACTGGTATCCAATTGGAAGCAACATATTTAGATAATAAAAAGTTGTCTCGTAAAAGGCGGTATGTATTCGTGAAAAATTTAAAATATATATATGCTAAAAAAAGAGGAAAAAATTAAGAAAAGAAAAAAAAGGAAAGAAATGCGTTTTAGCCTCAATTACCCATAAGTAGGTATTTGTGTGCTACACCTACAATTCGGCAAACATGCATGCTATCTCTTTTGACAAATAAGTATTTAAAAGATTACAAAAGTAATATAATGTTACGAATTTTGTAAATAGTTAATGTTTGTACTGTAAAATAATGTAAATAATCTTATTAAGCTCCATTCCTTTACTAATATTAGTTTTTGTTACATTGTCTCTGTTATCAGATGTTATTTGTCTATTATTTTCAGTGAATGTCTATGGCAGCTTGGCGAAATATTAGAGATATCGCCAAGCTGGCGTCACTTTTGACGACTAATTTTGGTCGCCAAATTTGGCGATATATCGCCAAGTTGGCGACAAACTTGGCGATTGTTGGCGATGGTAACCCTTCCCTCTCTATGGTAACCACCCTTAGGTATGCTGATACATTGAATGTTTTTCCTTGGGTTTCTGGATTTTTCGAGAAGCCTGTGGAAATTTCCACCGCATGCTGCGTGCCTATATAAGGAGAGCAATGCGAGCTGTTGTTATTATTTTTTATCAGTCAGTCAGTGAGTGAGATGCCTGACGATTGTTTAAGCAAGTTTGCTTGAGTTTTATCTACGTTGTTTTGAATGCGATTTCGTGTTGAGACGTTGTATAAAGAGTCTCTGGGACCTACTGTTTAGCTCCGATATCTCGGCAGATGACCTTGGAAGAATCTATTCCTGTCCAGGAGTTCCAGGGTCAAAGGTTGCCAAGTACCAAGTGCGTAGTTGGCGAACGGTCAATCCGTCAAATACCGGAAATACGAGTCTTCTGCAGCACCTGTTATCTCTTAGTTGACAACTGCTTCAGATCATAGCGTACGCTTGCTTGTATCTGTAGTCCATCTATCTCTTTGCCTCTTTGATTATTATTATTATTATTACTACTATTATTACCGTTTTTTCGGCATATTCATCTTAACAAAATGTCAGAGAATAAGAAAACTATTCATTCGAAGGAGCGAAATATGATTTTGAAAGTTTTAAAATTTTTTGAGGAGGAAGCAAAGGCGAAAAATCCATTGATTCCGATTCAACAAGCTCAGAAGAGAGCGGCTGCTGCAACAGGCATATCAGTGCGAACAATTGCACGCATAAAAAAAGAAGCAATGCTTTCTCCCATTTTACAATCCCCTGGTAAACGAAGGAAACCACATAAAAATCGTAATGTCGCATTAAATGTAGATGATTTCAATCTTTGCGTCATTCGACAATCAGTTAACGAGTTCTATAAAAGTAATAGGATGCCTTACCTGGATACTCTGTTGCCCGCTATAAGAGAGAAAATGGAATTTCCTTGGAAAAAAGAAGCCTTGCGACGAATACTTCATAAAATCGGATTTCGGTGGAAACGTTGCCAGGATAAAAGAAAAATTAGCATGGAAAGGCAAAATATTGTACATTGGAGAATTAAATATTTACGAGAGATAAGAGAACATAGAAATAATAAGAGACCTATTATATATTTGGACGAAACATGGATTGACAGTAATATGTGTTTTGGAAAATGCTGGCAGCTTGGGAAAACTGGAGCTTATATTAAGAAAAATGCAGGAAGCCGGCTAATCGTGGTACATGCCGGAAACGAAGATGGATTTATACCTGGCGCAAGCTTAGTATTTAAATCAGGAACCACTTCAGGCGATTACCACGGGCAAATGAATTTTGACAATTTTTCAAAGTGGTTGAAAGAAAAATTGCTTCCGAACATCCCAGCTAACAGCGTTATTTGTATGGACAATGCTCCTTACCATACAAAAATTTTAAACAAAACCCCGTCTAAATATGCCACAAAAAAGGAGCTGTCTTTATGGCTAACAGAAAACCAAATTCCTCATGATATTTCGATGAGAAAAATAGATCTGTATGATTTGGTAGTCTCAAATGCACCCCCCACAAAAAGGTATTGTGTAGACGAATTTTTAAAAGAAAGAGGCCACGATGTATTGAGAATACCACCATACCATTGTGATTTAAATGCTATTGAATTTGCATGGGCGGATACGAAACGCTACATCAAAGACAGGAACGTTAATTCAGAACTCAGTTTAACTGAAATGAAAAAATTAACTTTCGAAGCATTTTCAAGCATAACAAAATTCCAGTGGTCGAAATATTGTGAGCGTGTAATAAAAACAGAAGATGAATACTGGAAAACAGATAATATAGTGGAGCAGAAAATAGAAAAGATCAGTTTTGTTATAGGAGATGAAAGTGAAACAGATACTTGAAACGACACTGGAGAATCTGACATAAGTTATGACAGTGATTCTACCATAATTGATACTGAAATGTTGTAAGAAAATAAATCTCTTTCTGAACCTTAAAAAAAAAAAACAGTCCTTTTCAGGACTACAAAAGCCTCTTTAGGGGCTAAGCCCTATTCAGGGCGAAAATTAAAAGAAAGAAAAATCACAAAACACATTTATTTACTTTAAGTCTTTTTCCTTCTCTTTTATTTATTCTTAAAATTTCTTCATAATATTATATTCAAATAGTTCTTATCTATGACCATTTATTTCTTTTATTTCTTTCACTTGCTTTGAAATCGTATTTAAGAGACTTCATTATTCATACAAAGACACTCACTTCGAAACTGGTAGACGACCAGGTGCTGGGTTCGAGCCCAATCGCGGCCGTCGGCCTAACCGTTCGAAGTTTTCCGAGGTTTTCTTCGAACTGTCTGTACCTTTGATCAAAACATTTTACTTTTATGTAAAATAGGATGTAATTAATTCATCAATGACACAGAATTACTTTTTAATTATATGAATTTAATCCTTATTATTATAAAATGTTTTAGGTATGCATATCTCGTTTTAGCTTTTAAAATAACTTTTTAAAATTTGATCATCTTTCTTAAAGACAAGTATTCGAGATACTTCGCGTTTTCTAACAAAAAAATTTCTATTTTCGGTAAGTCTACAGCTTTTATTGAGCACGTGAAAAACGTCATCAAAGTTTAGTTTTATGTGTATTACATACTTTATAATTTGTACTCACGTACAATTATAACTGATAATTATAAGCAGAAAGTTTATAGCAATAAATAGAAAGTGTCTCATTTGAGCCGTTATAATTCAAATTAATGAACAATGTTAAAAATTTCCGAAAAGAAGAAATGATATTTTTGGAATACAGACAGTATCTGTTCGGCTGCATTTTCGGGGAGACTTTGATTTTCGGCAGAAAGCGAAAACGAAAACAAATTTCCGATCAATATCCAGTGAGAAAGAATTAATTATGTCAATATTTATTTGTTTCATAAGAATGTAAAAAAGCTATTTGAAGTCAAAGTATTTCAGCAGTAATGGCTTGAAATTTCACGCATTACAAGACACTTTTACATAATTTTTCAGTTTAATATCTTTTTACTGTACAATTTTTCAAAATATTGATTCCAATCAAATTTAAAGACTACGGGCACGGAAATTTCGGGGGCGTCAAATTTATACTATCGACGTCATTACTATCACACAAAAAGTTCGGAAGAGGGGGGGGGGAGGAACCAAATAATTCTAACTTTGCCAGAAACAATAAAATAAAGTTGGAAGGAAATAAATCCATTCATCAGTTAATCTTAGGGAAAGTGCATAAAATTTGAAACTCTTGAAAAGTATTTATGTAATCTTATACATAAAAACAAAAATATGAAAGCTTGGATAATCAAAAATTCTATCTACTGTAAGTAAGTTCTATCTAATGTAAAAAGTTAATTAATTGTAAATGTTTTTAATTATCGTGAGTGAATTTTTGTACCATTTTTAACATTATGTAAATAAAGTCACGCGTAATAAATAGCTGTTAATTTATATAAAGGTCTGATATTTTAAATGCATTTAGAAAACAAACGATAGACGTATGTATACATAATTCAAACACACCTTTTTAATTATAAAATTGCTAATAAAATCATATTAAAATGTTATGAAATGGTCTGCATTAATTTTTATACATAAAGAATTTCCATTGTTGAAAATATGGCTATGTGCTTTTACAGTTCATTCCTATAATTATCAGCATTTTTATTATCAGAAGCATTGCTTGAGTTTTTAAATATCGTAATTATTAATAAAAATATTGCTGTTAGAAACGACCACGCTTAAACAACACATTTATAAATAATACATTTTCATAAAGTACATTTCTGCTGATGATTGTCACTATCTAAGCTAACGCGCCAATTATGGATGCCATTCTCCCTTATGCGTTATAGCGTTTTACCTATTATCTAGAATAGAACCGTCCGAGATACTCTGCTCGAAATGCCAAGAAATGGGAGTCCGACAGTATATCTGTACTTGTACGATAGATTTGAACAGTTATTATTTGAATATCTAGTAATATTTGTGAGTTTCGAAGACTCTATTGTTCTGAAGATCTGTAAATAAATTATTTTCTACACTGTAAAAAATATGCGTTAATATACACAAACTTTTCCCTAAAATTTTAGGGAATAGTTTCATTTTTCCGAGAAAACAGTAGTATTTCCGTATTTCCCACTTTGCGGTTTCGAATCACGGAACTGCTCCGTTAATTTTTCCGAAAGTGTAAAACTTCCGTTTTTAAACAGCACAACATTGGTATTTTTAACCGATAAGTGTCGTGGTGCCATCTGTATGAGGAAAATAGAGAAAAACGTTATAGCAATATTTCCCTATTTTTCTATTTTAATAATGAAAAGGAGCATATTTTTACAATATTAAAATAACAATAGTAATAATAAAATTTATTAATTCTTTTTAAGTTTGATACAGTTGTAAAATTATTCCTTTTTTCAGTAAGATTTTAAAATAATGTTTATTTATATCACAGTTAAAAAAGTGCGTAAGATATTTTAGTGGGAAAAAACATACTTTTAATTTTAATATATAATGCTTTTTAATCTATTCAAATTAAGAAGTTCGCACATAAAATTTAAAATATATCGAAATATATTACCGAAATTATTATTATTTTGGCGATTACCTAAGTCATAATAATCAATAAATGTAATTAATTTTAATAACCCAAAGTAACTTTTATTAAGTTATCTTTATTGAGTTTACAATAGATCGTCACACAAAATATTTGTTAAAATATATGCTTTTTAAAAAAGTGTGTTAGTATCCTTTTATAAAATAAATAAATGAATATGAATAATATTACAATAGAACTTTAAAACTCTTCCAAAATAGGAGGAAACAAAAATTTTTAATACTTTCATTCATGCATGTAATATCTTAAAGGCTAAACTTTTTTTTTATAAAGCTAAAATTTAAAAAAAAACTAAATATCAGAAATTATAGAAAGAAAATCTATAAAACATAATTTTGAACTGTATGCTAAATATATATATATATATATATATATATATATATATATATTATCGCTACAGAAATAAATCCGCGTTCAAAATCTTGTCTTTACTTTATGAAATGCATCTGAAATAACTAAAGATATTTGGAAAAGTGTTTTGTGTAATCATGGTGTAATGGTATTACACTGCAGGCTACGACCGAAGACGACCCGGGTTCGATCCCCATGGAAGGTAAGTCACATTTCTTCACTGTTATTTAAATTAAATGTATATAATGTGTGTCTGATGTTAACGTGTCTTTCTAAAGTAAAGAATAAAAATCACAAAGATGTTAGTTTGTCCTTGAAAAATTCTTTCAAATGAAAATTTTTGCATAAAAAAATATTAAAAAACGGAAATATTTTGTGAAAAAACGGAACTATTCCTGGAATTTTTTTTCCGTTAAAAAACGGAAGTAGTACTGGCGTCTAGATTACCAGTACTATTTCCGTTTTTTAACGGCAAAATTTTTTACAGTGTACTTTTCTAAGAGATAAAAGTTGTCTAACCATAACATCAAAAAGAACCCTTTATACGCAACAATAAGAAACGCATTTTAGATATAATTTGTTTCAGCAGAAGTACAAAAAAAGTTATTTTGTTTTTTAAATTTTTCCACTTTTTCCTAAAATATTAAATAATGAAGACATCCTGAGACCTTCGTATTTGCAAATCATTTTACAAGTAATGGAATAACAACACAAAACAGAGAAAAGTAATGGATTTTTTACACTTACAAGGAAAAAGGCAATCCTGGTAATCTAAGATTTTGATTATTGTTATATGTGTTTGAAAATAGAAACCTCTTAATTTCAGGCTCAATGAATTTTATACAACGATGTTTAGTTCTTGAGAATTAGGTGCAGGGGGGTCTAATATTGTAACTCAACCTACATAGGTGAGAGGAGAACACACCTGAACAGCCCATATTTCACTCAGTCAATCTGAAGTAAAAAAAAAAAAATAAAAATAAATAAAAAAATTGCCAATAATTAGCAGCATTAGTGCAATCTTTTGACTGAATTTTCAGAACAATCAGCCATTTTGATTTCTGATTCTTATAATTTGTTTGTGTTAGAAGGTGCTAAGTAAAAAATCTTCCAAAGTTATCGAAGTAAAAAATCATTTGAGACATTTTTTAAAGTAGAATATCAGCATTAAATTCTATAGTGACATTAATTAGCTAAATCTACAAAAAGTTTTGTTTCCTTAATTCAATTAATAATATATTTTCTTCATAATTTTGTAGATGGAGCACCTGCTAATGGAACATATGAGGGCACATGTGAACAGTTCACAAATGTATTTTTATGTCTTTGAATGCATTTTTTAAAGTTTAAAATAATATCTCTTGTCAAAAAATGAGCTAAAAATTTAATGTTTTTAGGATTTTTTCGCGGTTTTAATTTACTTTAAGTTAGATAACAATTAAAAGAGGTGGCTATCTGTGAAAAACCAACATGCTTATTTGTTATTCTTTAATGATTTCCAGTTCTAAACACACTTATTATTTCTTAGCGCACATTAAAGTGATGATTTTATTTTATAAAAGTAAAATTGATAATGACAAATTTTTTATGTCACAAGTTTGCCAATTTTTAAAACCATGATGCACAATTTTGTGATATACATTGTATAACATTTAGAAAAAAAGTAAAACACAATAACAGAATTATTCAATAATTTATTTTAGAGTAATACAGTTTTGGTACGCTTGACTCAAAAGGAACAGGTATACTAGTGTATGATTTTACTAATAATTTCTTGTATCTATGTTGAAACATGTATTGATTTATTAACACAACTACAAATAGGGCATCTAATTAGTTTTTATCACAGTTTAATAGACAAAAAAAATATTTTTTCCTCTTTATGAAAGTGTTCACAAGTGCTCGAGGTATGTTCACAACTACCCCTCCACCGGGTTACAAGTGAACAAAATTTTCGATAATTTTTAGAATGATAATATAAGTTGGAAATTCTTGATAAATGCATTCAAAAATATCACAAAAAAAGTATAAATATTCATATAAATTAATTTTTGTTTCAATAGCACATAAAGGTTTTGAGAAATAGTAAGAATTGTTCATATGTATACCCCTCCCCCCCTTCATACTTTGTTGCCAAAATACTGCGTTGGTCTTAGCACGGTCTGTACGGCGTTTGATCGTTATTCTGAGGATTCGGGTTCAATACCAGAACGTACTGCATTTCACTTTCTCATTTTTTGTTTTGAAAATGTATTTCTAATTTAATAATCTCATTCTCAATTAAAAATTGCGTATTAATTATAATTTTTAAGAATCTTTTAAAACGATTTAGTGCAAATAAAAAAGTACATTGGTGATTTTTTTTTTTTTTTTTGTAACTATGTGTTTTAAAATAAATCATAAAGCTGTTTTTTAATGACTTTTAAAATGTATTTCAAGTAGTTTTTTGAAATGTATTTTAAGGTGTTTTTAAAGTAGAAAGCATAGTATCATTTAAAATTAGCTCAAAAATTAAAATACAATATATTTTTATGCATATTAAAGATCTTAAATTTGCTTGCGCTTTGGATATTTACTTTCTGATTAATCTTCTTTCTGTTATATCTGTTATTTTATTTGTAAAACTTATATTTTAAAATAAGTTGAGGGTGCCACAGCAGACATTTTTTTCTTTTATAGTTTGGTGTAGGTTTCTAGTTACTGTTTGAAATCTTTGTCGAACAAGTGTGTATCATTCTATACCAGTTTATAATAAACATAAAATTGGCATAAAATTGGAATAAGCAAACTGTTATTTAATCGGAGATCAATCTGAAATGTCGGAATTCGATGAAAAACAAAAAAGTGAGGTTACAAATGCGGTAAAGTATTGTAAAATTTCATTAGAAAATAATAATGTTTAATACTTTTCAACAAACTTGAAAAGATTCGCGAATAGTTTGCATTGAAAGGCTATCTCAATACACCTCCCATATCTTTAAAATTTAATTAAAAACTTATTTCGTAAAATACGGCACGGATCAAAGTAAAGTTGAACTTTGCGATCTTCTTTCAAAGCGCATATAGCACAATGCCAAATAAAAAATTTGAACAAGGGTTTGTTTTAGTTACGCCTTAAATATATTATATATATATATATATATATATATCTTATTATTATTATTATTACTAAGCTGAATTTAGATTTTATAGAATGCCAAAGGAAATATAAGCATACACTACTTTTACTGTCAGTACCGAATTAAGTCTATAAAAGAAGACAGATTACGATAAAATTAAAAAATATTTACACAATAGCAATATTTGTATTATTTAGACTTCATATCTTTATTCACTTTTTATGGAATTCCCATTCCTATTTTTCCAGTATATGCAGCTTGTGATGTAACACATATTCTATTTTATATATTTCTATTAATTTTTCAAATGTTAATTCCCCCCCCCCCCGTCATTTAAAATTTAATTTTAAAAGAAAAGCCTTTTTAATACGTATTTTTATTGTGTGTTCGCCTCCAAGTGCATATAAAATAATAATAATAAATAAATAAAAAAAACAAGTAACAAATTAGTTTTAAAATATCATTCCATTTCTAGATTTTTCTTTCTTGTTCTTCAGTTGATTAAATATCAAACGACTGTTTTAAGTAACTGCTATTTTTATTTCCCAATCATTTTATTTTATCTTGTATAAAGAACTTAATTTGTTACCTGTTGTGTAATTTCGTTAGTGTTGCCGAGTGTTGTACGTTCTCGCCTCGCGCGATAAATGCTATATTCTTGACAACACTCATTTTTAAAATTTCCGCTTTGCTTATCATGTAACGGTCCTTTTTACTTGTACATTTTTTTACTCGGATTGGGAATCTATTCTATGCCAAAAGACTTTTTTTGGCGTTTGTGAAATCTGAAATTTTTGTCAGTTTTACGTTTGTCACTGCTATGGAAGGACGCACGCTCGTTGTGGTCAAAGATGACTGATAATTCTTAATTACTTGCGAGTACAGTTATGTTAGCGTCTACATGCTTATGTGAAAATATATTTAGATTTGTGTTTTTGTCGCTGACAATTCATCATGTATAAATTGTGGTCGTTGAGAACTCAAGACGTTCTTTCTAGTACGAGTGCACATTTGAATAAATATGCTGTATTCTGGATGTTTGAAAATGCTCATATTTCAAGTCTTCAGCAAAATAAAGCCAATTTAGTCCAGATTTTTGTGAATTGAGTTTTCTTCATCAAAATAATGCCTTAAACACTTCGCTCCAGAAAAAAAAAGTAAAACATGAACTTGGGTATCTCTACGATATTTGCAATACGATCCGGCCAATCTCAAAAGGGCGGCTTTATCATCACACCTTCCCATTACACAGCTACACACAACCCTATGCTGTATGTTTTTTTTTTTTTTTTTTTTTTTTTTTTTTTTTTTTTACAAAGTTTTATTATTATTTTTTTTTTTTTTAGAAATGAATTTTTTATAATACATTTGATAATTCATATATTTATCGTTCAAAACGCTCTAAGTGCGAGTAATACTTGCACTTGACCGCATATATACATATACCGGGTGTCCCAAAAATGACTGATGGATTTTAAAATTCAATAACTTGCAAACGGTGACAGCTATTTAAAATTTTTTTGCAGGAGGGTTATGTATAATGTCAGGAGTTTTTTCCCGTAATTTTTTATTTTAGTTCTAATTTCAAACAATAGGTGGCGCTGACGGCGATTGAAGGCCGGGTTGGCGCTTTACTCAGCACTGATCACCTGGCCTTCAATCTCCGTCAGCGCCACCTATTGTTTGAAATTCGAACTAAAATAAAAAATTACAGGAAAAAAACTCCTGACATTATACATAACCCTCCTGCAAAAATTTTTTAAATAGCTGTCGCCGTTTGCAAGTTATTGAATTTTAAAATCCATCAGTCATTTTTGGGACACCCGGTATATATATATGTATACATATATTGCTTTACTTTTGAACTTGAGTGCATTTAAAATATATAACGATTCAAAAAATATTTTCCTTATTTTATGTCCTTTTACTTGTTTTCCTATTCCTGTAATGACAGAAGTATTGTGGAATATTAATTGTTTTTATTATGTTAATATTTTTCGATTGCTTAAGCTTTTAAGAGTCTTTTAATTAAATTGGTGCTTTTATCTTCAATATTTTTCAAGAAAATTTGTCGTCTAACACTTTTTTTTACACTAATTAGGGTTTTAAGAAAACTGCAGAAAGTTAAAAATAGCGAGAAAATATTGACTGTCTGCTTTCGTCTCCAAAGACTATACAAGAACTAGTTGGATGTGTCAATCCCAAAACTTTCTTCTATCTCATAAGTACATTTTAATATTTAAAAAAAACGTGGTGACCCCAAAGTTACCCACTATCGAATTTCCTCGAACATTTGACCGAGCCTAATGAGATTCTGCTATCCGAAAAGTCTAAAACGCAAAATTTAATTAATATTCTGAGAAAATGAGCTTAGTAGTGCCTCATGTTGGGTAATTTATACTAAAACGTAATAAGCATCTATTTATGTCAAGACCTAACAGAATCTGAAATTTGATGGAATTTCGTCCTTTAGTTCTTGAGATATAGTTATAACAAAAAATTTGCAAAACGTAGCACAGCAACACCATATCTTGGATAATTTATGCCAAAACGTAAAAAAGCGTCTAATTATGTTATGGTGTAAAATAATCTGAAGTTTGATGAAATTCTGTGCATTAGTTCTTGAGATATAGCTAGTTTAAAAAAACCTTGTAAAATATAGCACAGCAGCACCATCATTTGAAGGATTTATAACAAAACGTAATCATCGTGTAATTATGTTATATGTCATTTTGTAACAAAATCTGAAGTTTGATGAAATTCTGTGCGTTGGTTGTTGAAATATAGCTATCGGAAAAATCGTGCAAAATGCAGCATAGCTGCACCACCTGTTGCAAGGTTAATACCAAAATGTAATCAGCGTCTAATTATGTTATATATTCTAGTGTAACAGAATCTAAAATTTGATGAAGTTCTCTGCATTAGTTCTTGAGATATAGCTATCGCAAAAATCTTGCAAAATGTAGCATAGCAGCGCCACCTATAGGGCAGTACACACAAAAACCTTATCAGCGGCTATGTATCTCAAGGTATCGCGGAATCTGAAGTTTATTCAAAATCTGAAGTTTGGTGAAATTCTGTGCATTAGTTCTTGAGATATAGCTATCATGAAAATCATGGAAAACGTAGCATAGCAGCGCCACCTTCTGGCCAATTTACACCAAAACTTAATCAGCATCTATGTATATCAAGGGGTCACAGAATCTAAAGTTTGGTGAAATTCTGTGCATTAGTTCTTGAGATATAGCAATCTTGAAAATCATGAAAAACGTAGTATAGCAGCGCCACCTGCGGGCCAATATTCACCAAAAACCAATAGGCACTAACTCATATCAAGGTCTAACTGCATAAAAAATTTTATTAAATTTTGAGCGTTAGTTCTTGAGATAGAGTGCCCACAGATTTTTTGTCACATACAGACAGACATACAGACAGACAGACAGACAGACAGACAGACAGACAAACGGACAGACTCACAGACAGACATTTTCTAAAAATAGTCAAAACGCGTTCAGGACCTTCTAAAACGTATAAATCCGTCGAAAACCGGAAGTCGAAAATTTTCATGAATCCAATACTTTCTTCTTGTAAAGATAGAAGAAAGTAACAATAACAAACTAAATGATAGATGATAAATATAAAACAGAATTTTAATATATAACATTTTTGATAGATACAAATAAATCCTGAAGTAATTTATTCATCTAATTTAATATGTCTTTAGTTTACACATAAAAATAATAAGGGAAACTTCTGATATTTTTGTTATTATTATTATTTCATGAAAATTCAATATATAGGGTGATATATTTAAAAGAGTACCCGTTGGTCTTTCTTATTACTTTTTAATCTGATGAATGTGGCATTTACCCTAATACTGAAATATAATTGTGTGAACAATTTCCAACACTATCGGACTGTCACGACTTTATTTGTGATGTAAAGCAGAAATGGAGACGCACAAAGTTACTTAATAAATAATAGAGGTAAGATAATAGAGGTAAGATATTTTGAATAATACAAAATATCTTACCTCTATTTTCACCCTCTACTCTCTAACAATATTCATACTTGCAGGAACTCTTATGAGTTTGTCAATAAACTTCGTAATTTCAATAGCGCACAAAACACTAAAATGGTTTCTTTTGATGTTAAATCCTTGTTTACCAATGTTCCAGTTCAAGGTGCTCTAAAGTGTCTTGAATCGCGTTTGCGGGAATTTCATTATACTAACTTCGAAATTGATGAACTGATCCACCTTACTAAAATTTGTCTTTCGCAAAACACATTTATTTTCAATGGTAACTTTTATCGAATGACTGATGGTTTATCCATGGGCTCCCCCCTCAGTCCTATCCTTAGCGACTTTTACATGCATTATTTCGAATTAAAACTTTTCAATAAACTTACTTTTCCATTTTATATCCGTTACGTAGATGACTGTTTTGCGTTGCTGGACTCTGATATACTTGATCTTACTAATATTCTTACAGTTATGAACTCAATAGATGACCATATTCAATTTACCTACAAATTTGAGAATAACAATCAATTACCTTTCATGGATGTTTTGGTTTCCCGCGAAAATAACCTTTTTCACACAACTGTCTATCGTAAACCATTCGCTGTATCTTTGCCCCCCCCCCCCCCGTCGCCTTTCATTTCACCCCCCTAATCAGAAATTAGCTGCCTTTAACATTTATGCACACCGGGCCTTAAATATTTGCTCCCCTGATAGTTTACTTAAAGCAGAATTAAACCATATCAAATCCATTGCTATTGATCGGGTTTTCCCAATTAAAATCGTTGATTCCATTCATAACAAATTAATAAAAAAACGTACTCCTTCGAACTTCAACTCAGACCGCAATGTTAATTTAATTACTCTTCCATATTTTCAAAAAATCAGTCATCAAATTTCCAAAATTTTGTCAAAATTCGATTTTAAAATAACTTTTACTCATTCCAATAAAATTTTATTCTCTAATCTCAAAGATCCAATAGATGATTTTTCACATTGGGGTATTTATAAGATTTCTTGCGAATGCGATAAAATGACAT